>JAQFVV010000016.1:11652113-12244900 GCA_028023455.1 Epiperipatus broadwayi
AATAAACGTGACATAGCGTAAAGCTTTATTTATTTACTTATATCGATAGTTATTCACTATCCACACAAGGGGGCGCCAGATACGATTATTTAAGTGGATTTTAATTTCTCGCATCACCTTACGTCACATCAAAACGATTTCGAAGTCTAATCCCGCCCACCAGCTCAAACTCCCAGCATGGACCAATAAGGTTACTCAAGGCCGTTATATGATTGTTTCAAAGACAACTCCTTACGGAAAAGACGCACAGTTCACTAATGGGAAAGAAGTTTAGTTTGCTAACTGATTGATCCCAGCACTAGACTTGATTATTGGTTGTTTACGACCAATACGATGGTTCGTTTATGCCCCGAACAATTAGGCTTATAAGATCATCCCCCCCATATGCTATACTCAATATAATTGTTTGACATTTGTTTATATATTTATTATAGACCCGCCCAATTCTTAAGTCTATCTTAACTAAGGGAAAATAAATAAACATCGTGACTTACGGCACGATGTTGGCATATTACATTTAAAAGAAACATTGAAAATAAATCTAAATCTAAATAAGTATAATTTAACGATAAATTTATTAACGATCAAGAGTAAATGATATAAGACTTTAATTGTATGAAAAGACTTGAGAAATGCTCGACTTGTTTATATACTGAACGAATTTATTGAATATAAAATATTTATTTGAAGTTTATTCGCACACGCACACACACATTCACGCTCGCAGAGAAACATATTAAACATAATAAAGTATGAATGATAAATACAAGTTTCCTTTTTACATTTTGAGAGTACGGATTATGGTTTACTAGATCTTACTTAAGTTCAAAGTTCATGTTTTGAAAGTCCTACGATTAAGATAGATTGCAATAATAGATTAAATGTTACAGCAAATTTTATGATTTATTTACGCAAGTGTAAGTTAGTTAACTATGAGATTGCCTTTAAGAGTTTACGAATTGAGTGAATGAAACATAATATAAAATAAACTATTTACCTAGGATTTTGATTTGACTTCCGCTGCTTCGAGTGAAACGAGGATTTGAACGTGGGAGATGGCTTTCATGATGAAGTGATTCGTTTATTAAAAGTGAGCATAGCACGGTCTGGACGATGTTGGTATTTCTCGGAACATAATTATTAGGTTGGAGCATTAATTTCACGTGGAGATGTTATTGAATTTCCATAGCTTCGGAGATATTCGGTGGCGGAGCGTCGATCAATCACTGAAGGGTTTTCTAGCCCCTCATGACAATCGACGCTCTCAGTATTAATTTCATAATGATCATCTTGGATTTGGATGCGGCGAACTGAAAGAATATTATTCTATGTCACGCTATATCAACTAAGCACATTAAGTGGAGAACTCTTTCAGCAACGATATCAACAATGATAACAGCAACCAAAAAAAACACAACAACAGCAATAATAGCAAAAATGATAATAATAATAAAAAAGAGCGAATCTAATATATCCTTGAATAGATTTCGTTTGATATTTATAAGAGGTGATCCTTATCTTAGGATCCAATCTCCCCCCAGAGTTCCATATTTTTAAGAGTTGTCGTTCAGGTCCGTGTTTGACGTAATGTTCACTCAATCCTTTGTGCTTAAGGCAAATTTTGGTCTCGGCAATCTCATGTTGCAATCTCAGTTAACAAACCTTATTCATTCACACTCTGAGTGCATGCGTGTGCGTGTTTTTACAAGAACAATACAATCTACATTAATTTTAGAAGTCGAGCATTTAATCTTTTCTCAAATCTTTTCTATGAGTTTTACCTTTGCTAAAATTATAATTTAAAAATAACATTTTAAATATCCCGTGGCGTATACAAATGGAAATTAACTTTGAATATTTATTAGAGCATATTATATTTTCCTTTATTATATTATTTTAGAGCATGTTATATTATTAATTTTATGTGAAAGCCTTAACTATTTAATTAGACAATTATTATCTGTATTTTATACATGTAGTTTATAAATGGGAAGAAAACTATTAAAGGTTACAAATATACTGCTACGAGTCTTTCGTATTGCTTGAGTGTGTGTGTGTTTGTTTACATCGACTTGTCTCGTTATAATACATATATTTTCCTAGATTTAAACCCTATGTAACGCTATCCCGTTACATATCTCTCCGCCTGGTGTAGAGTAAAATTCGGGGAATGCGGATTTTAGCTCTGAGAGGAAGCCAGGTTATTCGGCCCTCTTCAGTGCCCTCGCATTAAATGTTCCCTTTCCCTGGGTCAGCACGAAGGCGTTGTTCCCATATGCCCTGACGATCTCATATGGGCCCTCATAGATGTCGAGGAATTTTTTTTTGTATATGTGCTGTTCTGGTCGACTGACCTATTGTTCGACTTTCCCTCACTTAAAGAAAACGAAGTGGCAGGTTGTATGGTCAGGCTCGGATTCGATATCTACGAACTAAGCTCGGCGTGCCCTAATTGGTATATCTTGTCCAATCTGGTACAGGCACCCTGGGTGGAAGGATGGCATGGGGATGGACTTTTCCGAGGTCCCGTGATGCAAGGTTACGACTATATATGGGCCTTTCCTTACGGCCTATCTAATGGGAGGCAGGGGGATGGACCTTTCCGAAGTCCCCTCTGCAAAAACGACGACAAATACGAGGTAGCGAATATTCTAGAACCCTAAGTACTCAAAACATCCGAGCTCTGTACCTCCTGGCACAATGGTAAATAGTGAGGGAAGGAACGATAATAGTGCACTTCTCGTGATCCGGCTTTTCCCCTTTTTTTTTTTTCTAGTTGGTCTCTGTGTCTTTTCTCCATGTGTTTTCGATAAATACACATTAGCTGAAGGCGGGCGACGTTCTTTGATCTAAAATGGCTTTCAGGAATCTTTAGGATGGCTTTCAAAATTGCTGCTTTATTTAAAACGGCTTTCACTATACTGATTTATTTAAAGAGGTTTCGAAAATACTGGTTTATTTAAAGTGGCTAGTTTTCTTCCGTTAGTTACTGCTTTAGTTGAAAAGATGGTTTATTGACCCCCCTTCCCCCCTTGTTTGTGTATGATGCGATGCGACATGTATGTTTCTTCCGGTCCGAGGTCGTTTTCCTACAGTAATAGTTGTTTATCAATCGCAATCCGGTGATCATATTCCTGGGGCAAATCCGTGTCCTACAGCGTGTTTTTTTTTTTTTTCACTTGAGTTTACTAGTATCGATCTGGTGGTAGTTTTCTCCTTTCTAGATCTGGTCTTGGCCTCTCTATCTGCCTTCCCCGTCCTTCTGCTCGCTCAAATCTTGCTACGGCGTCTCCCATCTCGTGGATGCCCTTGTCGTCCCGGCTTATCATCATCCGCCTGATGTCCGTCGGCATGTTATGTCTGACGATCGAGACGATCTGCTCTTCTGTCATGTGATATGCTGGCAGCTGTTGGAGGCCGGCCACCTGCCTGTAGTAGAATTGGGTTATAGTCTCGCCCGGTTTGGACCCGTACTTCTCGTTGGTGATGTGGAAGTAGATCCCCTCTTGTCTGGTAGCGTTCCAAAAACTCCGTAGTATCTCCTCACGATACTCTACGAATGATCTAGGTTTAAATTCAATCGTCCGCCACCAATCCCTAGCTGGCCCTTGCAAGTACGTGCTGGCAATATTAATTTTGTCAGGTTCAGGTCTAGAGAGTTCAGAAAACAGGTTCCGTGCGCTCTCTACGTGGTCCATTGGGCTCTCGTTCTCGCCTGCTCTGAAGGTTTCAATTTTGATTTGCCTTTCGGCCCACGACTGGCTTGGTTCCCGCGCATTTATTCCCCGTTCGACTCTCTTCTCCAACTCCTCCATACGTTTGGCCATGATTTCTTCCGGTCTGTTCCGTTGTGGCTCGATTCCCTCTATCCTTCTCTCCATCGCGTCCACCTTTTGTACGATGTCTTCCAGTCCTGCCTTCGCTGTTTTTACTTCAATTCTTGCCTCAGATCGGAAGGCCTTAGCTGTGCCGATCTCTCTTTTTATCGAGGTGATTTCATTTTCTACTTCGGCGATCTTTATTTCCTCTTTGCCCTGCTCCTCCTCTGACTCTCCGGTATCTCTCTTCCCTATTTTCCGGATCTCCCTAATGAGTTCCTCTCTCCCCTCCTTCATCTCTTTCATCATCTGGCTCATCATTCTTATTAGTATTTTCATGTCTGATTCGGCCTCCTCTTTCACTTCTGTCTTCTTGAATGTTATAGGGCTTTCCCCTGTCTCCTCCCATGTGATATCGATATTGTTGTCCATTTGGTGATAGCTTCTTTTATTCTTTATCTATCTCTGTTCTATTATAACTTTTATTACTACCGTTTACGGGAATGTGGTTATTTTACTTTTATTTTATTTATTTATGATAACAGCGACTGACCGACGTCCGCTCCTCTATCTCCCGCTATGTTTTTTTTTTTTTTTATTTATTTATTTCTCTCCGGCTCCCAAAGTTTTATTTAAAAGTTTGCGATGTTATGAATCGCTGTATTTTTGTTCCGTTTATTTATATTCGTCCAAAGCTTTTGTTTACATGAAAAAGTTTTGCGTCTTTTCCGAGGTTCGGCCGCTTTTGCTAATATCTTGATTTGCTTCTCTAACACATTATTTGCATTAACTTCACGTTTGGAAGCTTCATTTGTATTAGCCTCATGTTGGAAGCGCCAATTGTAAGGGTCCTTCTTATCCTCACAGAGATTACGGGCTTCGAAATAAACGTGACATAGCGTAAAGCTTTATTTATTTACTTATATCGATAGTTATTCACTATCCACACAAGGGGGCGCCAGATACGATTATTTAAGTGGATTTTAATTTCTCGCATCACCTTACGTCACATCAAAACGATTTTGAAGTCTAATCCCGCCCACCAGCTCAAACTCCCAGCATGGACCAATAAGGTTACTCAAGGCCGTTATATGATTGTTTCAAAGACAACTCCTTACGGAAAAGACGCACAGTTCACTAATGGGAAAGAAGTTTAGTTTGCTAACTGATTGATCCCAGCACTAGACTTGATTATTGGTTGTTTACGACCAATACGACGGTTCGTTTATGCCCCGAACAATTAGGCTTATAAGATCATCCCCCCCATATGCTATACTCAATATAATTGTTTGACATTTGTTTATATATTTATTATAGACCCGCCCAATTCTTAAGTCTATCTTAACTAAGGGAAAATAAATAAACATTGTGACTTACGGCACGATGTTGGCATATTACATTTAAAAGAAACATTGAAAATAAATCTAAATCTAAATAAGTATAATTTAACGATAAATTTATTAACGATCAAGAGTAAATGATATAAGACTTTAATTGTATGAAAAGACTTGAGAAATGCTCGACTTGTTTATATACTGAACGAATTTATTGAATATAAAATATTAATTTGAAGTTTATTCGCACATGCACACACACATTCACGCTCGCAGAGAAACATATTAAACATAATAAAGTATGAATGATAAATACAAGTTTCCTTTTTACATTTTGAGAGTACGGATTATGGTTTACTAGATCTTACTTAAGTTCAAAGTTCATGTTTTGAAAGTCCTACGATTAAGATAGATTGCAATAATAGATTAAATGTTACAGCAAATTTTATGATTTATTTACGCAAGTGTAAGTAGTTAACTATGAGATTGCCTTTAAGAGTTTACGAATTGAGTGAATGAAACATAATATAAAATAAACTATTTACCTAGGATTTTGATTTGACTTCCGCTGCTTCGAGTGAAACGAGGATTTGAACGTGGGAGATGGCTTCCATGATGAAGTGATTCGTTTATTAAAAGTGAGCATAGCACGGTCTGGACGATGTTGGTATTTCTCGGAACATAATTATTAGGTTGGAGCATTAATTTCACGTGGAGATGTTATTGAATTTCCATAGCTTCGGAGATATTCGGTGGCGGAGCGTCGATCAATCACTGAAGGGTTTTCTAGCCCCTCATGACAATCGACGCTCTCAGTATTAATTTCATAATGATCAGCTTGGATTTGGATACGGCGAACTGAAAGAATAGTATTCTATGTCACGCTATATTAACTAAACACATTAAGTGAAGAACTCTTTCAGCAACGATATCAACAATGATAACAGCAACCAAAAAAAACACAACGACAGCAATAATAGCAATAATGATAATAATGATAAAAAAAGCTAATATAATATATCTTGAATAGATTTCGTTTGATATTTATAAGAGGTGATCCTTATCTTAGGATCCAATCTCCCCCCAGAGTTCCATATTTTTAAGAGTTGTCGTTCAGGTCCGTGTTTGACGTAATGTTCACTCAATCCTTTGTGCTTAAGGCAAATTTTGGTCTCGGCAATCTCATGTTGGAATCTCAGTTAACAAACCTTATTCATTCACACTCTGAGTCCATGCGTGTGCGTGTTTTTACAAGAACAATACAATCTACATTAATTTTAGAAGTCGAGCATTTAATCTTTTCTCAAATCTTTTCTATGAGTTTTACCTTTGCTAAAATTATAATTTAAAAATAACATTTTAAATATCCCGTGGCGTATACAAATGGAAATTAACTTTGAATATTTATTAGAGCATGTTATATTTTCCTTTATTATATTATTTTAGCGCATGTTATATTATTAATTTTATGTGAAAGCCTTAACTATTTAATTAGACAATTATTATCTGTATTTTATACATGTAGTTTATAAATGGGAAGAAAACTATTAAAGGTTACAAATATACTGCTACGAGTCTTTCGTATTGCTTGAGTGTGTGTGTGTTTGTTTACATCGACTTGTCTCGTTATAATACATATATTTTCCTAGATTTAAACCCTATGTAACGCTATCCCATTACAATACATATTATAAATTTAACCCCAATTTCATAAATAAATATTTGTTGTTTGAAGTTAAAATCTTTGTTTCTCTGGTCTCTAGATTATTGAGCATCATTCATACTTCACTCACCAGAATAGCTATTATACATGTATACAGATTTTTTTAAATATATTATTAGCAATAGCCATTAAGGATCTATATAGAGGTCATATTATTGTCATTCTATTTAAATCCAACCTTGAGCAGAGTTAAAGGCAAATGTCTACACTGAGTTAGAACCCCGAGTAGTAATAGGACCTGTAAGTAGAGAAGGCTCTGGGTGTACCATCCTAAAGGGTTTTACAGTCTGTTACATATTTTGTTGTAGAAAATCTATAATTTTTAAGGTTGGATTGGATATTTGATTGTTGAAGTTTGGTTGGTTCTGTTGCAAGTATTGATGTTGGATGGGGAATTTTTATCATTGTCTTGAGGATGTGATGTATTCATATCACTTGTGAATGATTGATCTCATTCACTGCTCCAACCTAAATTATCATGTTAGTTACTATTTATCATGAAGCAGTTAACAGTAGTCCTGCCATGATTTTACCTTTAAGACTCCAGAGAGAGTAAGGTATAGTTCTTTTTGATATATGTATAATATTTGTCTCTAAGACTCCCAAAGATGAGCAAGGCAATATTTTATAACAATAACCCCTAAGACTTGGATGTAAGCAGGGCAGTGCAATAGTGTTTGCAGAAAACTATTATGGGTTGTAGTAGCTTAGAGAGACTGAAATGTGATGATCATCTGAGTGTTCATGGAACATTGTATACTTTAGGAGTAGTGATTGAATTCTTTTATCTAACTCAAAATTGTGAAATGCTAATCATTCTTTTGCCTGTCAGTATCTATCAGATCTTTAGAGGTATGGATGAGTATATAACCTAAATTTATAATTCATTCTTAAAGGACTGTTGATAGTATTTACAGTCCGTTACAATATATATATATATATATATATATATATATATATATATAAGCCAGTCTTAAGCATCTTGGCCTGCAAGCTTGAATATATAAACATATACACTTATCATTCATTGTGTTATTATATATATATATATATATATATATATATATATATAAGCCAGTCTTAAGCATCTTGGCCTGCAAGCTTGAATATATAAACAAATACACTTATCATTCATTGTGTTATTAATTTAAGATATTACTGCGTGAAATCTCAGATTTACTACACGGCAATTTTCTAGATGTTAATATAATTTATCAGCAACTTATGTAAACAATATTTGTCTAAATCGCATGTTGTTAATAAATTGGTAATAATTGAAAGTTTGCAAGTCTTTCACATGCGTAATTATTTCTCAGATAGCCAATCAGATTTTAAACAGCTGTCTTAAGAGCGATCAGGCTTCAACACACGACAGAGATTTTGACAAGAAAAGGATGATACCAACCTTTTCTCAACTTAACTATTTATATATATAAGCCAGTCTTAAGCATCGTGGCCTGCACGCTTGAATATATAAACATATACACTTATCATTCATTGTGTTATTAATTTAAGATATTACAGTGCGAAATCTCAGATTTACTATACCGCAATTTTCTAGATGTTAATATAATTTATCAGCAATGCATGTAAATATTATTTGGCTAAATCGCATGTGAAAGTAAGGTAATATATTTATTTCCATTGTTTCACTCACTTGTTGTTTTATAAAAGATTATTTCTTTCAATTTAAAATTAATGTGATTTTTAAATAGGTCTAATAATATTATAATGGATAATAAGTACTAGTGAAATAATTACCATTAAAAACCAATTAAGCCAATTTTTATTGAAACATTAATTAATCTTTTAGAAATCTTTTGGAAATTCATAAAAGATTATAAACTATTAACTAATGAAGTTTTCATATTCAAACCTTAACTAGCATATTGTAAACCAGTGAGTTTATAAAGATGATGACTTAAAACATTACTATATCCATGTTATGCAAATTGTAAATAATTTTTTTTACTTAATAATAAAATAAATATTCATTGTTTTAGTAACATATAAATTATCTTTATTTTCTTGAACTAATTGCATTATTTGTGTTTATTTATTCAATTAGAATCTTGTGTGTTAGACAGATATAGAAGGCCGAAAAAAAAAAGGTTGACACAGTCAAGTATTTGAAACCAGAGGTAGATATTCATATAATTAAAGTTTATTGATCGAACAACCATTGTCCATCCTTTTATTTATTTTGATTTAATGTAAGATACCAAATGAAGATAATTCATATTTATGCTCCAAAAGTTCTTATTTTGATAAAGAAGTAGATAATTTTATATAGACGTACAAAATGTATCTAATCACACCAAATAACTTTTTTAAACTACTGTAGAAGAATATAAAAACTATTAATAGATGAAAGTGCTGTGGATATATAGGATGAAAAAAATAAAAGAGAACAGAAATTGCAGAAATTTCTAAAAACAAACAAACTATAAACTATGAACACTTCTTTAACAAAAATACTAAATGCAAAGGAATATAGAAACATATAATAAAAACATCTCTGACAAAAATTTTTTATTTTAAGTTTGAAATATTGTTAATAGATTCAGCACAGAAAGTTATGTTAGATGAGTGAGATATAAAATAGATTTTATTGGAAAACATGGCACAAAAATTATTAAGAAAAACAATGTTATATTTTGATATTTCTCAATAACATAAATATTCTAATGAATTTAAATTAAAACTAGAAAATTATTGGTTTTCAACAGAGAAAAGTCAATATAAAAAGAAAAGTATGAAATATAAAAATATAAAAAAAAAATCTATTAAGATGATGAATTGAATATCTGGAAGTTTGTAAAATAATACAAAAATAAATTAATAATGATAAAATATAAATGTGTATTTTTAAAGAAAGCTACAGAAGAGTATAAAAGTATCAAAAGAATAAATGAAAACATGCTATTGGAAAGGTGCTTTAATATACTAAAAAAGAAACACATTGTGAAATGTATAGAATCGTTCTTTAAAGCATTATATAATTATAATAAATAAATAATAAAACAAAAGAAAATAACTTTTACAATTATAATATTTTCCTAATTATCAAGCATTTACATAAAGGAATAAGTAATATTTACTGAGGTTATAACCTCGATAACATGCGTATAAATTTTATACGCATGTTATCGAGGTTATAGCCTCAGTAAATATTACTTACGTAATCAATGTGCGTTTAATAAATTTATAATAAAGGAATAAGATAAGAAAGCGAATATTTGAAAAAAGGAGAGATTTCAGAACAAGATATAATTATTATTAATATTTTAAAACAATTAGTGAAGAATAAAATTAAATTCATTAGATTTTCATAGAATAAAAAATATTCATTGTGAAATAGATACCTTGATCAGATTATTAAGATAGATGAATATGTAATGATTAAAATTAATCATAGAATTGAATAGGGATGGAGAGCTTTGGTAGAAATAACTTAATATTAAAAAGAAAGATGGTTATGTTTTTGAAAAAAAAAAGTTTTTAATATATAGGTTTAGCTGTTTGTAAATATGAATTTAAGGCTTTGAGATTTAGCAGAAAACAATAGGGAACCCAGAATCACTGATAAATTTTGGAAGTAACAAAAGTGATCAAAAACAAAAAAGATAAATGAAAAAACAGATGAACATCTTTAACTCATTGAAAAGTAAAGAACTGAAATGAAGATGATTGGATTTATGGTTCCAAACATATAATATTATATGTATAGTTGAAATTTGAAACAGTATCTAAAAAAATTCTAAAAAATCAGGAAAGACTCCACATATGAATTGCATGGTTAAATTTTGTCACTGTGTTGTAAAGAAGAAAGGCTATGAATCTGAAAAATTAGATTAAAATTAGAGAATCCTTCAATTTGTAGTATATTCCTAATTGTTGAATATAATGACGACGGTATTTGGAGAACATTACTGTTCTATTGAAAATAAATTTAGAAATTGTATAAGTCTCGTTTGAAAATAACAATATATAAAAATACTTTGCAGAAGTCTTTTTGTAGGACGACATTTTATTTATATATGGAATTCAAAAAGAGTTTATATAAAGCCAGAACCTTTACTAGATGGGAATTTTATTATATCATTCATAACGTCACTAACGACTTTTGATTTAATATCCATTATGCCGTCAGATACATAAAATCTCATATTTATTAGTCTTTTTGTAATGAAATTATAAAATATAATTTTAAACGTCTATAGCGTTAAGATTGATTTAACTTCATTTAAGATACTAACAAAAATGCTTTATTTTATTTAAACACATATATACGTTTCTTTATTTTTAATAAAAATATCTCAAGATATATAGATAGACGTATTCAATAAAAAGTCTTATACATATTATCAGGCCGCTTTAAAAAGTTAAATAAACATTAAAAATGCTCGAAAATTTTAAAAATGTACATTTCAAAAAATATATTTGTTCATAGTTTACGCTAGTAATTACTATTTGCATAACAAATGGGCATAAGATAAATTTATTATATTAAAAGAAAAAAAAAAGTTTTTTTCATTTTTTATTAGGATATCAGAAATAAAAATTAAAGTCATTTAATAATTACAAAAGAGAACAATTTTAATAATGATTTTTAATATATAGTAAAACTATATTTTCCTACTGTTTAGTGTTAAAATTCGTAAATTAACATTAAAGTTATGCATTTAACGTATTATTTAATAAGGTAACAACAACTACTTTATTTCCTTGTCATGACTTTTCTGAGCGTTCTGCTGCCAAATCTCACATTTAGACATTTAGTCATAAAAAGTTTTATTCACTACATTGGAGCAAAGGATATGTAAAATATGTTTTTTTTATTTTTTTTAAAAAATTAAAATTCATTTTCAAAGCATAATTCTATTGACCATAACAATTCTATTATCAATAAGATAATTCATGAAATGTATTTCTTTTGTGCTGAGTTGAATATATATATAATTACCATCAGAAAAACTCCTATTCTGAAGGCAGTTTTTGTTTTACAAAAAGAAATTGTCTATTCATGAAGTGATATCTAAAAAAGTGCCGGTATTATTTATACTTTTGAAATGACTAATATTTTATTCATTGCGAAAAATAATATTTTGGTTATACTATAAATACTTTGAATATGTGAGTCAAAAGGAATGAACTAAAATAACATTTCAAAAATGGTTTTATATTGAAGCAAAAATTCAAAGATTCGCCCAAAAAAGTGACCTCCAGCTATTCACTGCAAAAAGAGAGCTTATAAATATTAAGACATCATCATCATCATCATCATCATCATCATCATCATCATCATCATCATCATCATCATAATAATAATAATAATAATAACAACAACAACAGCAGCAGCAGCAACAACAACAACTAATTATTTATTTAACTAGCGCCAGTGTTGGGGATGGGCGATATTCTTTTATGAATAATAATAATAATAATAATAATAATAATAATAATAATAATAATAATAATAATGATGATGATGATGATGATGATGACGATGATGATGATGAGATTATAATAATAATAAATACTAACGTTTTGAACGTTTTTTAAGAAAATATTATTCCATAATGATTATATAATGAGATATTAATTTATATAGTGCTAAGTTTTTTATGTAATAGTAATATTAGCGATTAAGCCAATGCACACGCGCTTTAACGATAAATTATAAATGAATACTGAATTTTTACAGACACAGATATAGTATTTTAGAAAGAATGAAACGAATCCACCCATTCAACCAAACGTTTATGTATGGGCAAATCTTAAGTGTGTGGAAATAAGAGCATGACGGTTTCCACACACTTAAGATTTGCCCATACATAAACGTTTGGGTAGAAAGAATGGGTGGATTCATTCTTGTTAAAATACTATATCTGTGTCTGGAAAAAATGAGTATTCATTTATAATTTATCTTTAAAGCGCATGTGCATTGGCTTAATCGCTAATATTAGTATTACATAATGTTTATAGAAAATTTGCTGTAGTTGAGTGCCCCTATGAGGACAGAATCTTAGCATTAGAAACAACAAGGAGTGCATAGAATTTAAATGGAATACTAAAAAAATAAATACACTAAATTTACTACTGAGAGTGGTCTTCCAAGAATTATACATTTATAATTTCAAAAAAGAAGTTAGTAGCAATATATTATTATTTTAGAACATTTTCTTTACAGTCAATTTTAATTTACATATTGCCATTTTAAAATCAAATTGTATCATGTTATGTAAGAACATTGAGTTAAAAATCATCTATTCTCTTTCTCTCTCTCTCTATATATATATATATATGACAATAGATGACATTCTACCAAAAACATCGTCAACTGTAGTTTGTTTACATAAACGTCAGAGCAAGCATTCACTATCTCTTACTTTAATTTCCACCTTCAGATCATGATTTCAAGCTATTTGCTATCGTTTAGAATAAATATACAACCAGCACTGTATAAAACATTATAAATAAAATATTGTTTTTATATATTAATCTTCTAAGCTGCATTATTATCTATAAGGCATGGAAACAAATATAGCTTAGCTGAAATGTAATCGCAACTGTACATATTCTAATGAAAACGTTTATTTCCTATTGCTTTTTCATTAGTTTGATGTAAATTATATATATTGTTAACAAAATTAAATAAGCCAATTATTAAAAAAAATGGGACTACAAATCATTTTATTAATAATAAAAATATACTTACTTCATGGTAAATAAAAGTTCCCCATACATATTTTGAAGTATCAATTGAGTGAAAGCAATTACTGATATTTCCACAATTTACTCTAAAAATTAAAATAAAATAAATTATATTTATGATTATTCTAATAAGCATTTGAAATCTTTTATATGGATATAAAAAAGCACAAATAGACACATATGTATACCCCCCCCCCCACATATATATATATATATATATATATATATATCGGTAGTCCAGTCTTACACATCTCCAAGAACCACTAGGCTACTTTGAACCTAGAAAATTTATAAATCGACAGATAGCTGTTAAGATACGCCTCACCTATCACTAGCTTAATAGAAAGAAAATTATATATTTAGTAAAATATATATATAATAATAAATAATCATAAAGGCAATCACTGCAGTATATAACACACAAAAAGATTTTATTTATGTATATAATTAATAACGCACAAACTTTAAAAATTAATTTTTATAACACAAGAAAAATTTATTTTTCTTTTTCCATTATTATTTTATTTTTTTTAACTTTAATTTTAAATTTTAAATGTAGTATAGATGAGCTACCAGATCAGCACCTAAAAGACCAAACAATTATCCTAAAAACCGCACCACACCAATGCTCCTTCCAGATATATATCAGCAACCATGCAATATGAACATGTTAGCATAGAATCACATGACAGGAATGTGCATCTGAACAATGGATATTATTGGAGAAAAAAATCTTCAACAGTATAGGAATGCTTCTATCTCGAAGAATCATGTATGTAATAATAAGAAAAATCTGCGTATGATGAGATAGGTCTTATCTTGCCGACTTATCATCTCAACCATAGAACTGAATGGCAATGGAGAAATACTTGCCATTTCAACGATATGACTACCTCTCTTTGGGCATCATTCAGTTGGACTCGTAGCCCTAGGTGCTGACACACTCACATTACATTGATATAAACATCTATATATCTCTCTGCAGACTGACACAATATGAACAAATAGTCTGAAATCAAAGCCTCTTTAAACTAACACATATTTAAACTAGTCTAGCAGTGATCTACACTAACTAACATTTAAATAATTTTATTAATTTAATTCAAAACAAAAAAATCTTTAGTTTAATTAAGTTAAAATCATTTTTAAGATAACATTTATATTTTAACTTTTTTACTACAACTACTATTTTTACTTTAAATTTAATAAGTACAAATAACGAGTGTTTCTATATTTAATTTAGTTTGAAATCAAACCTACCCTATTACAAAAGATATTAATTAACATGAATAAAATATATAAAAAATACAAATTTTTTTTAAGAGATTACGTTTAAGACTTTAATTAAGAGTTTATAGAAATAAAGTTCAGGTTTGCTTGAAGAGAAAGTCTATTATTCATTTTAAAGATAAAGTTCAAGATTTAAATTTAACAGTTTATATTTATTTTATTTTTATTAATTAACTTTCCTTTACCCCCTTTCACAAAGATCTATGAAGACTTATGCCGATGTATGAAGCATTTATGCTGGTTTCTGAAGATGGGATCCATGTTCATCCTGGGATCCGTGGAGATGAAATCTG
Organism: Epiperipatus broadwayi; assembly: GCA_028023455.1. Lineage (NCBI taxonomy): Eukaryota > Metazoa > Onychophora > Udeonychophora > Euonychophora > Peripatidae > Epiperipatus > Epiperipatus broadwayi. The sequence continues at coordinate 11,667,289 of JAQFVV010000016.1, forward strand.
CCTTCGGCCCGCCGTACCGAAGGAAGCATGATGAAGCTGATTACATCTTGGGTGATGGCGATAATAGCTTTTTAAATTTTTATTTCTATTTTCAGCAAATACAATTGAATTAAAATTTTAATTTTCTAATTCTCCAACTCTCTAATTAATTAATTATCATTTTGGTTTTTCCTTTTATACTCCCCAGGCACCTTATCTCTGGAATGCACGGATTCAAACATATTTCATTATTTATATTTTATTAGTTAATTCAGTTTGTGGCCAAGTAGATTTTGGGTTTATGGCTAAGTAAATCTTTCCACTGAGGTCTATGTCCGTATCATTGGGCGGAAACTCTTATCTATTTCATAATCATTTCTTTAATTGTGATTTTGCTTTAAGGATCTGTTTGTAATTTTTTTTTATAATTAAAAAAATCTTCGCTATTATTAAAATAAAGGCTTTTTATTATATATTTTATTTAAAGATTAGAATCTTTGCTTCAATTCTATAATTTATTTATTCATTTTAAAGCTTATTTTAATATTTAAATCAATCTAACATATTAATAAATTAATAATTCTTAATTTGTGCATTTTGAGAGTTTGTTTTTAATTCGGTATTATAAAAAAAAAAGTTACTATTAAAATTTAAATGTAATGCATATATATATCCCGTTACAATATATATATATATATAAAACCATTACAAACCAGTCAACACTTAGACAATCCCAATATAGATAACAATCAGCAATCTCAAATGGTTGTCAAGCCAACCTTCTTTTAACATATATATATATATATATAATATATATATATATATATATATATATATATATATAATATATATATATATATATATATATATATTATACGAATATCATGGTTGGTACATATAATAATGTCTAAAAATTATTAAAATAAGAATCTTTTGTTAAAAAAAAAATAGTATGTAAAAGTTTAAGAGTTTTTTTTATTGCAGTTTGTTTTTGAAAAAAAAACATAAAATTAAAAGTCAAAGAGTTTTTCTATTATTAATATTTGAAATAAAAGTTACAATTAATTAATTAGAAGAGGGGAGGGAGGTTTGCTTTAGAAACATCACACTAAAAGTTTTATGTTTAAAGAGTTTTTTTATTATTATTAATTGAAATATAACTTAAAGTTTAAAAATATAAATCTCTTTTATTTAAGTTAAAGAAAAAAGGTCATCTTAAAAACTAAATAGTGAATTGATCTTAAATTATATATGTGTGTAAATGATGAATTAATATGAATTTGTTAGTAAAATATATACTTGCGATTGTAAATATAATAAAGGTATGTGTAGTAAATATTTAAAAAATGATATAGAAAATTATTATTAAAAAACACAGTGATGGCTATTAAGTTAAACAAAAACAACAACAATACGTTTGCAGTGGCTACTAAATGAAAACACCAAATTAAAAGCAAATCTTGAGGAATGCAATTAAACACATGGAACAAATTTCAACAACAGATATTGCTGGTGGACATCAAAATGACAACAGGCCTTTAGTATAAATAGTCCAGTTTTTCACCAGACAATCAGTTGCATTTGATAGTTCAGTTGCAGTTGAGATTACAATTGAAATTATGCAGTTGAGATTAAATCAGTCAATAATGCAGTGTTAAAAAATATCAGAAACATATGACTGTCTCTAGCCTGAGTCCAGTGAAACAGCAAAACCTGCCAGTGAAAATAATGCTTGCATAAGAACTTGAAATCTACCATCAATATTTAACTGTCTCCAAGAATAGTGCCAATGAATAATAATAAAACTCCTCAAGAAAATGTCCCAGCCAGCTGAAAATATTCATACTTGAAGCAACAACCAGGAAGAAAACAAAGTTCTAAATCCACGTTGAAAAATCCTAGGTAATAACATTTTCTTATTCTCATTTATAAAGTAGCCACACATTTGTAAAGCCTCCGAGCGTCAAGTAATATGAACTCTATAGCATACATAGACAAATTATTGATATGTGTGTTTTAAATTTCAAATATTATTTAATGCTTTGTTATATAATATTTTAGTGTGTGAATTAATATGTATGTGATCATTATACCAGTGTAATATTAATTAAATAAGATTTATAAAAGTATTTAAAATTAGTATAATAAGTGTTAATTAAAATAAATTGTCTTTTAAACTTAATTTTGTCAGTCAATTCTTTTGCCACTAATTAAAACAATAATTTGCATCATCATAAAAAGTATTTGATTTAAATTTTTGGTGTTTATCAAATATTTTTATTTTGCTGCTTCTTTAAAAGGATTTTGCATAATTCTAACAGTGCTTGATTTCAGTTTTTGGTATGTATCAAGTATTCTTCTTCTTATGTTTCTTCTTCAAAAGGAATTTTTGAGTGTCATAATGGCTGGCACTTAGTGGCAAAACTTAATTCTTTTTTTCAGAAAAGAAATTAATGGCACAATAATATATCGTACATACAAAGAATAGCATATAAGTTAATAAAAATCTGCAATGAATTTAATATCAGAACACAATCCATTCCAAACTCATATCACACTATGAGACTTTCTAATGTTTACAAAACCTAAAAATTAAATGCTGAAAAACAAAAATTATATGTATGAATTAACATGATAATGTGGATGCTTATATATTAGTGAGACTAGTCACCACATTGAAAAGTCATTGCAAATAAAAACAAACATATACTTAGAAAATAAGAAAACAGATGTATCTAGATTGCCACATGATACATGTGTCAATGCACATAAGTTTTATTGGGGAAAAGCAAAATCATTGTATAAAAAATACAAAGAAGAAATGTTAAAGAACCTAATCATATGACAATGACATGTAATCTCATAAGCCATTCTAGTGAGGTAATTAATAATATCTTGAAGATATTAAATAACTTTGTGCATAATTATAAAAATAGGAAAACGGACCTACATAGGTATGTATATGAAAATTCTACCAATTGAGACCTTTAAAAATAGCCTAGTAGGTTAGAAAATCACATTAAATTTATAAATTTAAAGATCCAGATGTGATTTCAATGCTAGTATTACCACTGGACAAGTCATGAAAACCTGAAAAATCTATGTGCTAATACTAACAGATTAATATATTTATAAATTTTAAATAATGTTTGCATTTTTTTAAACATATTTAACATATAACATTAGATGATAAAAATAATCTAATATAGCATATATAAATTACTAATAATATTTATTTGACAAATACAGAAAACACATATTAAACAGTAAATAAAATTAATGGACAATGTCTAAAATTAAAAGCTATCACAATTAGTAGTTAATTATAAAGTATGCTAAGGAGAATGCTAAACAAATCTTTTATAGATATTATTTACCTGCAATTTGATTTCGTTTTATTACAAAATTCTGTCACAGAAGCTGTACATATTGTCTCATTTTCAATTATTCCTAAATAAAAGATATATATATATATATTCAATTTTTTACTATATTATGTTTAAGAAAGGATGCATTTTTAATGTAGTGATCATGATCAATGTTCAAGAGACTATTAATTACGATGCATCAGACTAAAATCACATTTGGTTTGAAATGGATATTATAAGATATAACAGCAGTATGAAGAAATTAACATAAAATTAAGGCATATGTTATTAGTATATATAGTGCAAAGATAATATAAAAGTATAAAAAATAATAGCAAATGTCACTATCAACAATAGACATAAATAATAAATCAGTTTAATCAATATAATCTTATTAAAATATAACTCATAAATCTAGGAAGCACTTACATAACTCTGAATAAGAATTATACACAGTCATTACACTCATACATAAGCTTCTATTGGATAATATAAAGACTTCCAAATATAGGCAAAACTCTCCATACAGTAGTGCCACCCTGTGCCAAACAGAGTAATCAGTGGATGCCAGAAGGCTTGTGCATAAAATTCCTATCTAGTGCCTACTCATCCAATATCTCCAGACTAGTTTCTGGCTTGTGGCCATCATCAGTGAGGAGCGTTGGATCTGAGAGCATTGCACCTAGATCATAGGATCTAATGCAACCCTCCAGCAGCCACCTTTTAATTCTACTTTACTACAAAACTATGAGAATGAAATTGAAAACATTGTTAATATCTTCAATCTAAGCTTAATAGCTTATATAGTCATATGGGTCTGAACTCAATTCAGCACCCATACATTTTGGTGTCTTTGGCTCTTAAACAACCATAGAATTAGGCAGGATTGGTGTTAAACGACCAAACATCACATGATCACCATCTCTATACTAGCACATAATTGTTGTAAACAAAGGCAAAACTCTCCATACAGTAATAATGGCTACAAGCCAGAAACTAGTCTGGGGATATTGGATGAGTAGGCATTAGATAGGGATTTTATGCACAAGCCTTCTGGCATCCACTGAATACTCTGTTTGACACAGGGTGTCCCTACTGTATGGAGAGTTTTGCCTTTGTTTACAACAATTATGTGCTAGTATAGAGATGGTGATCATGTGACTTCCAAACATATAGGTACTAATGCAAAGACAGAATAGTAGTAATAAAATAATTAAAATTATGGGTTTATATATATATATATACTCTAATAAAATAGGTTACTAATATTTTAATTCTGTTTTAATTACAATATTTATATAAATATTTCAATAGGTTCACAACAAAACAACGAATGTTTAATTTAAGTTTTACGGATTATATATGCACATATTAAATGAAAAGTGATCACACCTACAATATCTATTTGGGCACATAATCACATGTATAAAATAATACAAACATATTCCAATTAATTCATTTTACTTGCCTAAATCTATAAGACTAAATCATTTAATAATATACAAAAATAAAATAGATTGTGATATGACTATTTACAAGCATTTTATAATACACAAGCATTTTATAATATAAATTTTTATTTTTATTTTTAATTATTAATTAGTTTTTAAAATATATAAATCTAAATTATTTTTCTATAGGGTATATGAGCACAGATTTTCACACGACCCACCACTCTCCACACTATCTCATAACACTGATACACTTGAACACATATATGTTGAAAAGATACATAATCACCAATATACGAATTTCATGCTAAACCTACAATCATCAGTTGGTCCAGATTTTCATCTCTACACATATATGCTATAAGTGCTCAGATATATATTAAGATAGTCAATTCTCATACTTTAATGGACAGTCTTCAATCTACTCCACACTTCAACTCTTCAACCGTTCATCCAATTGAAAATCTGATGATGGAATACTCAAAGGCCACCCTGAGGCTGAGATTCTTGTCACACCCATGTTGACCTATGATCAAACTGATCCCTCAACCTTAGGGTGGCCTTTGAGCATTCCATCATCAGATTTTCAATTGGATGTGCGATTGAAGAGTTGGAGTGTGGAGTAGATTGAAACCTGTCCATTAAAGTATGAGAATTTACTATCTTAATATATATCTGAGTACTTATAGCATATATGTGTAGAGATGGTAATCTGGACCAACTGATGATTGCTGGTTTAGCATGAAATATGTATATTGGTGATTATTTATCTTTTCAACATATATGTGTTCAAGTGCATCAATGTTATGAGATAGTGGGGGGGGAGTGGTGGGTCATATGAAAGTCTGTGCTCATATACCCTAAATATTACATATAAACACACAGGTGTATAATAAGCTTGTGTGTTTCAGTTATTTCTCTATGTAAATGTGGTACATAAAACTAGATATAGGATGTATATTTACACACATATATGTATTTTATAACATAAAAATATTTCAGTTTTAACTTTAATTTATCTTTAATATATAAGTCAAGTTAGTTTTACCATATGAAAATAATTTTTTAAAAAAATTGAAATTCATTTGCCTTTAACATAAATATACCATGAAATACAAAGTCAAATTTCATGACAATAAAATCAATCTAATCCAATTAGCAAAAAAATATGGAAATTTACAAAACTATTTTACTTAGTGTATCAGTTCTTTTTTTATTGGGACTTGTAAGTTTTTCCATCTTCTCCAAGTTTATCTATCTATCTATCTATCTATCTATCTATCTATCTATCTATCTATCTATCTATCTATCTATCTATCTATCTATCTATCTATCTATCTATCTATCTATCTATCTATCTATCTATCTATCTATCTATCTATCTATCTATCTATCTATCTATCTATCTATCTATCTATCTATCTATCTATCTATCTATCTATCTATCTATCTATCTATCTATCTATCTATCTATCTATCTATCTATCTAATCTATCTATCTATCTATCTATCTATCTATCTACCTCCTCCCTCCTCCTGTCCATCCATCTGTCTATCTATCTGTCTGTCCGTCTGTCTGTCTGTCTGTCTATCTAACCATCTGTCACTATATGTTGGTCTATCTATCTATCTATCTATCTATCTATCTATCTATCTATCTATCTATCTATCTATCTATCTATCTATCTATCTATCTATCTATCTATCTATCTATCTATCTATCTACATACCTACCTACCTATCCATCCATCCGTCCATATATCTGTATGTCTGTTTCTGTCTTCCTATCTATCTATCTATCCATCCATCTATCTATCTATCTATATATCTATCTATCTACCTACCTACCTACCTGTCCATCCCTCTGTCCGTCTATCTGTCTGTTCGACTGTCTATCTGTCAGTCTGTCAGTCTATCTGTCTGTCAGTCTGTCTGTCTGTCTGTCAGTCTGTCTGTCTATCTATCTATCTATCTATCTATCTATCTATCTATCTATCTATCTATCTATCTATCTATCTATCTATCTATCTATCTATCTATCTATCTATCTATCTATCTATCTATCTATCTATCTATCTATCTATCTATCTATCTATCTATCTATCTATCTATCTATCTATCTATCTATCTATCTATCTATCTATCTATCTATCTATCTATCTATCTATCTATCTATCTATCTATCTATCTATCTATCTATCTATCTATCTATCTATCTATCTTATACATTTTTAGTATAAAATTTATTATTTATTGTAAAGCAAGGTTTTTATTTTTCAATTGATTGCAATTATATTAAATAGCTATAATAATTTAACTGTTTAATAGCTTAAAAATTATTTGCCAATAGCAAGGTTTCTCTCTTGCTGGCACTTATTAGTTTATGTAAAAACAAATTCAGATAGTAATAAATTGCAGAAATGAAATTATGTTTATTGAAATTGAAATTAAAATTATTTTATATATTATCATTAACATAATATTTTATAAATTTGTTAAAAAGAGTGCATATCGATCCAGTTTTGATAAATTGAAATAAAATTACATTTATTTGATCATTGTTTACATTTGCAAAGAATATGGTATCTTCTGAATTTGTTTCTATATATTATCATTAGGTAATAAAAGAAATCTTTATTAACAACTAGCGGTTAAGCATTTACGTAAGTAGACAAGTAGATAAATAAGTAGACAAATAGATATATAAGTGGTTGGATGGATATATAGGTAAGCAGTCATAGTTAAATACATATATATATATATTAAGAGAGTAAAAGAGAGATAGTCTGATAGATCTAAAAATAGATAGATAGGTAAATTGGTAAAAGAACACCGAGGCATGCAGTTAAGTAGATAGTTATATAGATGGATAGATAAAGAAACAAAAATTATTATGAATTATTATCAATAATACTTACTATTTTCTGAGCTACAAATATATGTAATAAAATATAAGATATATTTTAGAATGTAATCCCATTTCATAATTTAAAAATGAAAAATATATTATCCTTCAAAATATAGATATAATGGATTAATATAAAATAAAATAATTTGAATTATTATAACTTCCTGGGTTATCTTAGTTGAATAAAGAAAAACTGTATAAAGTTTCAGTAGTATTGTAATTTGCAGGAAGAAAATAAATTTAATACTTTCAAATTATAATTAGATTTCTATGTGTACAATATTGAAGCAATCACATATACATGTGTGTATATATATGTGCTTCATGTATATATTGTTGCCATGAAGTTATAATAACAAAGATTTAAAAAAATATATAAAATAAATGTAATTTTACTATAAAATTTTATTTTATTATGCAATTTAATGCTGTTATGTGTGAGTAAAGGGGGTTTCAAGTCAGCAAAGAATATTCAATTAATTGATTAAAATCAACTGATGTTAAAAGAATGTATAAATTAAATTCTAATTTTGGAATTATCTTATGAAAAAAAGTAACAAAACACATAACTACTGTAGGGATTTAATAAAAATCAAAGGTATTTAGAGTTTAATTAAGAAAATGCAATTAGTAAAATTTTAAAATTAAACTGGATTTAGATTGTAATCAGTAAGATTTTTTATAGGTATTAAAGAAAATAATTTTCTCTAAGTTTTAAAACTAATTAATCAATTCAGAAAATATCCAAATGCCTTTATTTTGAGGGATACATACACACACACACACACATATATATATATATTGAAACGGTTACACCTGTTTCACCTATTATCAAAGATAATAGTATATATTTGTTGTACTCAGATGGCGTGTATTTCTTAAATTTTAAAAACTTTGCTTATAATATTGCGAGTATGTGCGTATATAATCGTCCCATTAATATAAAATTACAATCTCAAATATTTATATACGAGCATAGTCTGTTCGATTTGTTAAAACTGAATAAACATAACTATAATTAAAATTTATCTATATCATAGCATAATAAGTTTAAATTTATAATATTACTTAGTTTTCAATATTTCTTTCTAAATAATTATTTAAGTCAGTATTCATTTTGAATATTTTCCAAGTTAGATAATTTTCAATTCTTTTGTTTGCTTAAAATTACAAGCAGAAAGTTTTATCAGTTTTAAAATTTCGTTCCAAAAATAAACCTTTCTGGCCAAAATTTGACCTATTTAAAAAGTATAACCAATTATAATATTCAGTCAGGCATAAATCTATACAAATTGCTTGTGACCATTTATCTTGGAAATATATCTTTTAAAACCGAAGTCAATTAAAACAATAGAGTCTTTCCAAGTCCAGTTTTAGCTATATTTAATATTTTACTAAACTGGATATTTGGTTAAGGGCTAATTCGAACTAGTCATCTCGTGATGTGGCAGACTCAGAAGTAGGAGGTTACTTCTGTCAAAAATACAGCATAAAAAGGGGCCCAAAATAGCCACCAGGTCTCTAACCTAGCCTCTTCCATCATCTATCATCTGCTGCCAAATTTTATTTCCGAAGACCCGAGTTAACTAAGAAAACTGTTCCTGCCGTTTAGACTGCTAAATCTAAAAAAAAAACCATCATCCAAGCTGCTATAAAATGACCGTTGGCTAGAAGACACAGAGACAGCCGTTTGCTCTTCCACGAGCGGCTACCGATGACAGAAAACCTCCACCATGCCCATCACTGTAAGAAAGATGTACCCGAGAGACCAGATAGTTCCTGATCAGAGAAATGGAGAAAGCTGCCACCGAGATAAATTCACGAAGTTGCATCCAGACTAAAACCTAAGAGAAGCCCAGCCTGACTGAATATAAAGAGAAGCGCAATGAACAAGGCCTTAAAGACTTTCCGGTAAATCCTTTCTACAAAATATTACTTTTCCTAACTAAAACGTATACTAAATGAAAGCTAACTAAATAAATCACATAATTTATAATATTTCTAAATGTTCCACTAAAATGTTTATCGTAAAATGGTTTAAATCTTAGAACACACTCAATTCTTGCTTGATCATTAATAACTTTAAGTAGGCGTTGATCATTAATAATTTAAATAATCACACACATCTAGTTTCTATAAAACCATACTATAAATTTTTATGTCTAAATTATTATCTTATCGATCATTTTATGCAATTCTTATATTTTAAGTTCATGTTTATTGATTTATGCTGTGTTTTTATCAGAACGGAGTCTGGTGTGTTAATAAATTATTGGGGGGAAGGGAGTGATCAATTACTTTTATTATATCAATATTGCGATATAAAGAATATAGCTAAGACTCTTTTCTGAATTATATTTGTGCTAGAGTCGAATCGAACCAGTTATTTAAAATCTTTTGATAAACTTATTTTAAAATGTATATTTGCGTATATTATTTAAAACGCATCTTTTCTCAAGTTAATTGAAAATGAAAATGTTTTGTTAGAGTTATTTAAAATGTATATTTGCGTACATTATTTAAAACGCTTTTCTCCAGTTAATTGAAAATGAAAAGGTTTTGCTAAAGTTATTTAAAAGGTATATTTAGCGTCTATTATTTAAAACGCGTCTTTTCTAAAGTTATATAAAGTGTTGCTAAAGTTAGTTAAAACGTATATATTGCGTATGCTATTTAAAACGCAGATTTTGCCCAAGTTATTTAAGAATTATATTTGCGTAAATGATTTAAAATATGTATTTTGCCAGTTATCTGAAAAAGTATATTTCACACAAGCTATTTAAAATATAGACTTGCATTCGTTAGTTAAAACTCATTTTTCATTATTAATAAGATCTATTTTGACGAATTATTTAAGATGTGTAATTTACTTAAACATCAAAATTTGCGTGAGCTATTTTATAACTCACATTTTATTATTTAACAATCCGTTTGATATTAGATCTAGTTATACTATATAACTAATGTCCCCAGTTCTATAAGTAGCTATGCAGAAAACCCTTAAATCAGATTCTCATTATCGCCATCATTTTATCATTTAATAATCTCAGTTATGAACTGACTGGTGGTAGTAGCACTGAAGAAGCTAAGATTTTGGCGTAATTAAATTTATTAAATATTAATTTAGCGTTGCGAATGTATTGCTAATTTGCATAAAAATGCATATCTACTTGCTATGTCTATAATGGCCCATCTCAAGATTGTTCCACGTCCAGGCACGCCTCGAAAGTTTAGGCCACTGCGACAGTTCTTCGTATTTCGTCCAGTCACGCCTCGAAAGTTTAGGCAAATGTGACATTTATTCTTGTATAACGAAACCAAAGCGTTTCCAAAGGGCTCATAAGCCAATCTTCTGTTCTTAATAAAAAGGCCTCTTCCATTGTAGCAAGCAGATCGGTTAGGGAACCGTTTACTAGGTAATAAATCCCATTAAGAATGCATTCGAGTCGCACTTATCTGATACTCTAGTTTCTAACGCACTAGAATCTAACGTTCCACTGCCATCACGTCTCAGTTCAACTTCCCTAGAAAGTAACTTCGGCTTTGATCCGAACTAGAGTCTGATTTAATGCGTTTAGCTGTATAACAATATTATATCACGCAAATATCTATAATATGATTTTGAATATATTTATAATATAATCTTAAACTTAGTCATTATAATATTTTAAACTTGGCAACAATGATATAATCTTCAACGCATTAGTAATATCTAGCATTTATCCATCAACTCGATTACTCTAGCTAACTATAACCGATTTCAAACATATAAAACATGGCATGAATTACAACATGAAAGGTGACATAAGCTTACTAAGAGTCTATTACTTTGTAATATCATTTTATACCATGAGAAAACATACTCAATGCTTTGTAATATTATTTTAAAACTTTGAGCATCCACTCAATGCTTTATACTATTATTTTATACCCTGAGAACACACTGAATGCTTTGTAATAATATTGTTTTATAACTCTGAGCCTGCATTCATTGCTTTGTATTATTATTTATAACCCTGAGAATCCACTCACCTGCGTGTGAGCTAGCTGTACACAACCTACTATGCTTGGGTATTTATTGTTATATTAAATTTATGAAATATAAATTTGTCTCAGTCTCATTACTTGCTCAGTATCTTATGAATCACTAGTTAAGGTATATAATAGGATATGTAATAAGGGGGGGAATGTCTCATGTTTTACTGCTTTGCTATTGTGGGAACGTGATCAAAGAGGTATCGAGTGTAACCTCAGGCATGTCATTCGCGATGGGTTGACTTGGAAGCACGAGTGAGAGAGTTAAGGTATGATCAGACGTAGGGTATTACTATCCCGACTTGGTCAGCTTTTGGTTCTCTGGCTTGGACTCTCAGTCTGTTGAGCAAATGTACAAACCTGACCGTTACAATATATATATATATATATACGGGCTGGTGAAGTTTTGTAAAGATTTCTAAGCTGTTATAGATTACATCACACTATGATCAGTGAGTGAGTATATCACCTTAATTTCCCTGAGCATCTCTGGGGGAGCATGAGTATGGAGTACTGTGATACTATAAAATGTGATGCTGCTAAACTCCCTTCCTGCAAGATCCAAGTTGCTGACATGCTATGCCATCACCATCAAAAGGAAGCCCCAGTATACAATATCGCCAAGTGATCAGCCAGCCAAAATCCAAGAGCACTACCCCATATGACCAATAAACTATACAAGAAAGTTTAGTGTAATGTTTATCTAACTACCAAAATTGTTTGAAGGTCTATTAAAGTAGTGATTATTTTAACTTTATAAATTTAAATTTACTGGTAAGTAATTAAAACGTCTTTAATATTCTCTTTCATTGATAAAATAATTATATATTAATCATTCTGTAAAATATGGTTTTTACTATATTGTTTAGATATTTTACTGCATTATTTAAAATATTTTCTTAGTGTATTTTGACCTACACTTAATTAATTTGATATTAAGGAAGGTCTACTTTAGTAATATACTTGATCTTTCTTAATTCAGCTAGACTTTTGGTTTAAGAATCAGATGGATGTAAATTTAGTAAAATATTTCAATGACTAAAATACTTGATGTCATCTAAAGAAAATTCAGTAATTCTGTCAAGTGAAGCCATTTAAATCCTTTCTCTCACTGATTCTAATTTATTATTATTATTATTATTATTATTATTATTATTATTATTATTATTATTATTATTATTATTATTATTATTATTATTATTATTATTATTATTATTATTATTATTATTATTATTATTATTATTATTATTATTATTATTATTATTATTATTATTATTATTATTATTATTATTATTATTATTATTATTATTATTATTATTATTTACTGTTTAAACTCATCTATTCAAAATCTGTTATTTCAAATACATAATCTGAGCCATTAATACAATTTAGAATGGGTCATAAGCAATTTTTTTAAAAAATAAAACTGAGTTTAACAAAATAAAAGTTAAAACTTTATTTTATTTTAGAAGAGACAAGTATATATGTATACTGCATACTTGTGATTTATAAACAACATTCGATTTTAAAATAAATTTAATGTTTGAAGTTAAAAGTGAAAACCTTGTTTCTGTTTTTAAAGGAACAAATATATCTGTATACTGTAGATATGACAGTTTAATTCTATATCAATTTATATATTATCATTTAAGGCTGCCATATCAATAGTTCCTTACATATGTAAGACCTATGGGGTGGTTCTCTAATTAAGCAGAGATAATTTTATCGGAAAATATTTTAATAACTGCATAGGCCATGATTTTGCCTATATAATAAATGTCCACATATTGTAAACTTATGACATGACCATTCATGTTATTTTATACCTATATTTAATTTTAAGGCCAATTTTTTCCTATTTTATATAAATTTAGCATTACTGTGTTGTCTAATTTCATGATTATTTTATTGCATTTCTTCAGCAGGCATTTATCCCTGCTTTGAAAAATTTAATTTGAGGGTTTCTTCTGAATCAGTTCCATACAAATGCAGGAGCATTGTTACCAGTGCAGTGGATTGTTCCGGCCTGATAATGAGAGTTATTTAGGGTTATATGAAGATGCTCATATCTTTATTCCATGACTGCTTGATTTTATTAAATTTGAATCTAACTTCACAACATCAAATATATTCCCATCATTGCCTTCTTATTGGATTTGTTATACATTAGCACCTCAATACCATCTTCCTAATTCTTGTGGATAGTTAAAGCCTGGTATTTAGACATTGGTGGGTCATGATTATAAAAATTAGGTGATCATCTATTTTAATCATATTTACTTAGAGAATTAACTCTTTCATTTAAAGGTGTTTTGCTTAAAATCATGCATATATATATATATATATATATATATATATATATATATATATATATATATATATATATATATATATATATATATATATATATATATATATATATATATTGAACCAACTGCAACTACACCTAAAATTACCAATTAAATACAGGAAACAACAACTATCGACAAAAATATCAATTAATATTTTATTATACATTGTCCTTCTAAACTTTCCTCCCAGAAAGTGGTTGGTTTTGAGGTAAAGTGTCAACTATCATCAGTAGTGAACTACCAATAACACCCTATGCTGGACTACCAAATATACACCGACCAAATAAACACTTTATTTTATTTTTAAAAGAAGAAAGAAAATTCCTTAGGTGCCAACTAATTACGTTAGAATTAGCATGTCTATCTGATCAGCATAATTTGGTACCTGAAATCCCTGCTAGCTCAATCGGTTTCCAACCACCCACTAATAAACAAACAAAAGGTATCTTAAATGACCCCTCAAAGCTACTGCTATTTTTATAAAAATCTAAAATAATTTCCCGAACCATTCAAAATAAAACTTCAATCCTTTAAAACCATAATACTAATATTATACAGACTGCCGAAACATTTAGATCTTTAACTTAGTGAATCTTTTATGAAATACTATTATCAATAATTAGATTTTTTCCCTCCTACTTTTATTAAGAAAAATAAATATTTATACTTAGCCACACATATCAAAATAAACATAAATATTTTAAGAAAAATGATTTAAGTATTTTTTCATTTAAAATAAATTAATCGTTTTATCTTATAATGAAACACACACACTTCTTTTTTAAAAATTAAAATAAAGCATTTTAATACATTACTTTAGCAAATAAAGTATACATGTTACATTATATTTTATTTCTCCTTTTTTTTCCTTTTAACAAACAAAAAAAAATCAAATCACACAGACATGCATGCAATTGTTTCAAAAATATTATTTAATAATAGAAGCTGATTTTACTTATTTTTATTATTGCAAATATTATCTTTTGAAGTTTAAAGTTTTATTTTTAAGATTAATTCATAAAGCTCAAAGTTCTTTTAATAAAGTCTATCTTTTATTTTAAGAAGAAATCAGGAATATTAAGATATCAAAGTCAAATAATTACCTAGGATTTTTTTAATATGATGGAAACAGCATAATGGAATTATTTTTAACTCATTGACGAACGGTAAATGACTCCTTGTAGATCCAGTGGCATAGTATGATTTTCATGGCTGGTTTGGCGTACACACATTCCGCTGTTCATTTAGTCTATTTAAACATGATCACTTTCCGAACTAATTGCAGATCTTAATTGCATAGAGCGGCTTCGGTCGACTGCACATCACATTGGTTTTAACAATGCAACATTTTTTGGAGGTATTACTTCAAGAAATAAGAACCACACACATAAGCCCAGAATAATAAAATGTTGAGCTCTTTATACTGTTTTAAACAATGGAAATCAGCTTTTGCTTCTATTTTTTATTAAAAATCACATACACACATGCACATATATTTGATTATTTTATTATAAAATAAAACAAAATCTCTTTATTTATTTTATTATAAAGTCATTTAAAGAATATTAAAAATCATTTTTATTACAAGACTTTTTCCCTCTTTTAAACAAAAAAATCTTATTATTTTAAAAAGCGTTTACAGTTTATTTTTCTTATTATTTTAAAAAACGTTTACAGTTTATTTTTATTTAATAATAAATTTCCCCTCCCCCCCTACTCTTTAGGTTTTACATTTTATTCTCTCAAGTTTAGATTTTTTTATATTTTAAAATATGGGACTCATAAAATTAATTAAATATCAATATACTGTACCGGTCAAAACAGTATGCTCACTTAACAAGGTTCCAAATCCTAAGCAAAAGTACCTCGAATCCGATCATGCTCGAGATACACAGGTCTGGAACAATCCTGAATTCTAACCTATTTGCCTATTCTTCGAATCTCTGACCCAATGAACAACAATTCTGATGACACAGTAAAATTACTTTAAATCCGTGCCCATAAGCAGAGCGGTAGAGCATAAGATCAGAATGATGATGATGATCGAGGACGGAGTAGCCCAGTTATTACATTATCAGAGTTATTTATTAATGCTAAGCTCTTAGCTAAAGAAAATAATTCTAAATATTAACTAGAAACTAATAATTCAACACAAACCAGGATTAACACGAAAATATATATATTTAATAAATGCAGAAAACGCATATATATGTTACAAAATTGTTTCACGCTTGGAGTGATTTTATACATTTTGAAAACTTGGGATTTGTTTTATAAAATCCCCATTACATCAATTATTTAATAAATACCATTTTATAGAATGTGTTATAAGTTGTGCGGGGTTAATATGCCAAAATGTGGATGTACAAAATAATCTACAAGATCGGAACAGATTCGGATTACAGAAAGATACACGATAATTTAACGTTAATCATTTGGACAAATAAATATAAATTTACGTTCTCAATCATTTATTTACAACCTTGAAATCATTATATATGTTTGATAGGCATTGTTTGGACCTAGCGTCCTTTGAATAAGTATACATAAAAAACAAACAATGCGCATTCTTTATGAGAATAAATTATACAAATTGATTTACGTCTCCTGGGAATCGATAAAGCTTTTTTTTTAAAGGAAAGCAGTTTAAATCAATGGGACTAAAAAGTACTTTTACGAAATGAAACATTGTTTTTAACACATCATTGCGACTTACTAAAGGTTAGGTGGACGGTGATTAAATTAAAGACAAAAGTAACGGTATTAGCATACATTAAAGGAATCTAACCTTCATGGCGATTGTGGATATTTTATCATTTAAAGGAATACTTGGAAACAAACTTAAAGTGGATATATCCGCGCATTTCTGGTGGAACGATATCAAAGTAGAGGCTGAGAATGAGACCTCAGATCATTATGTACTGCCATCCGCAGCACATAATCCTCTTAAACTTTATAATTTAACAGAGAGCGTTGTCTCTGGTTAAGAAGGACAGGAGCTTCATGCTTTCGATGTCCCCAATAATTAAACAATCAAAAAAATGGAAAGATAAAATATCAGAAAGAAAATGTATGCCAGCAACCTTACTGGACATGAATATAAATTTTATAATATAATTTTCAAACTTGGAAATTGCCTAAACTCTTGCGCAATAATCTGTTTCCAATTCTGAGTCATTTAACTGATCATAATGAATAATAACATTACTATTTACAATATTATTAAACTAACAACATTTATATTTACAGAATCGATTCCCAAATACGTATTAACTGGTAGGATTTTCCCTTCCGGCACCAGCAAAAAGGAATGAATTAATTATATGAAAGTTGAAAGTTCATGATCTTTTTTAAAATAGAAAATTAAAGCAAGATTCATCCACAGTAAAAGTTTTTAATTTACTTTAAGAATCATGAATTTAAAATGAAACCAAATTCGCGAGCAATTGCTATTTAATATAACCAAAACTTTATTGATAAGTTTTTTTAAATAAAGCCCACCCTTTTCCAAGTAAAACAATTGTTTTCCCCTTGACTCACGAACTTAGCGATTTTTGGCATATTAAAGAAAATAAATCATATTTATACATTAAACAAAATACATAAAATCTTAATGGAATCGCACACATTTATATATATATAATTTAATTAAGCGTGAAAGGTAAGTTAAAATACATGATATTAATAAAAGATTACAGAGAGAGAGTTTAAAAGCAAAATTAGCAGAATATCATAACGGATCTATGAATTAATTTGGCTACAAATTATAAATCACCTGTGAATGTTCGTATCAAGGCAGCTCTAAATTACAGGATTTTACCGAATATCTCAGCATAGCGGTAGGCAGGACGGTTGGCAATTCTATGTCATTTCATATGGCCAGTCAGATGGAAGTTTGACGGCTGGTAGACAGTCCTCCGAGAGGAAAGAGAAGTGGACGGCTCCACTACTCATGCCCCATTTGCTGAACTTGTGTTGGCTTCTTAAAAGTAATTCTCAATTGACTAAAAACTGACAGTAAACTCCAAAGTAAAACTCAAAGTCTAAGTGAAGTCTCTTTTGTTCACTGGTTCCTTTTATAACCTTTCCATACTGCCCAGAATTCAATTTCATACCCCACCCTTATCTCTGTAATCCTTTTAAAAACAACATTTAATTAGTAAAATATTTTCAATAGATAAAGCTTGAAATATCCCTTTTAGCTGTTTTGAAAGATTTGCAAACTGATAAACGATTTGTTTTTCGATTGTAATTAAGATTTATAAGTTTTAATTATAGACAACGATCTGACTAGTGATAAAGATAATTTCAATATTTCAAGCCTTCCCCATTTTTCTTTGTTGTTACATTGAATATACACAGATATAAAAATAATTACAAATATCTAAGCAAATGTATTTTTATAGCAATAAAACTATTGCTTTAGTCATAATATATATACGCATCATTCAAACTACTGTTTCATTTTTATTAAACAAAATTAATTTTACTCATCTTTAGAATGATTCGACATACAGTGTGTGAGTGAATAGCATATATCTATAGCAGGGTCTGAATTGCGGGCCCCATAGGAGGTTAGTGTAGATGGTTAAGCATGAAGCTCAATGATGATTAGACATTGACTGCTTCAATACCTTGGTACAATATATATATTTCACATTGAAATTCTTGACACATGTAATCACTAATTAATGTAATCCCCACTATCTCTAATAAGTCTAGCAAGCAAATTAAATGATAGACATTTCTTTTGTTTATTTCTTTGTTTATAAGGTAATACTAATATATGCTTGTAATTTTATATATATATATATATATATATATATATATATATATATATATATATATATATATATATATATATATATATATATATATATATTGCACTGAGGTCTTTGTTTGCCACAGGCAAGTCATATAGTTATAATTTAATTCTAACAGTCTTTCCTTCTTCCTGATCACCTAGCCTCATTAAAATGAAGTTGTATGTGAGTTGGAATGAGTTGTGGTGGTTTAAATCACCTTAGTGGTGATTTTTCTGTTGTCTGCTCATCCCAACTCTTATAGTATATATACAGAAAAAATATAATTTTATTTCATGATAATGATTAACTTGTTTAAGCATATATAATAATTTAATGGGAAATGCTGCTAATAATTTACATAAAAAATAATTTTCTTCCTGATTTTTTTTTAGTTATAAATGTATCTGTAATATATATATAACTTAATGTAATTAAAGATATTTGAACTCGAATTTTTGAATCCTTCTACATTTATTCTACTGACCCACATAGCCACATACATATGAAAAAGGTAAATAGTCTCCAATATATGTATTTTGTGCTCAACCAGCACTCATCAGTTGGACCTGATCACCATCTACCATATATATATATATATATGTTATTCGTTTCACAAAATGTCATATTATTATTACATTTAATCTATAAAAACATTCAACAATATCTCTCTCATCCTCTTTCCAAATCATTCTTAGATTTGAGAAAGAATTAAACTTGATATTGTACTAAGTCACATTTAGCTTTTTCACTACACGGAATATCCCGCAAATAGTAATAATAATATGACATATATATATATATATATATATATATATATAAATGCTCAGTGTATATTAAGCTAGAAAATATTTATACTTTAATGAACAAACTTCAATCTTTCTCCACTCTCCAACTTTTCAGCCATCTATTTTATTGAAAATCAGAGGATAGAATGGTCAAAATCCTTGTTGATTTCATTATTATTATCATACTCATGTTGACCTTAAGTCAGTCTAACACCTCACACATAAGACTTTAATATGTCATTTTAATTATATAGAAGAGGGATGGGCAGAATATAGGCTGAATATGTAATATTTAAATATATGTCTATTGTCTACAAGTAATCTATATAATTGGAATCAACAAAGGCTATGAGCAGTCCATCCTCAGATTTTCAATGAAATATATGGCTCAAGAATTGGAGAGTGAAAAATATTGAAGCTTGTTCATTAAAGATTAGCTATCATAATATAATCTGAGCATTGATTATATCAACTGATGAGTGATTGTTCAGAACAAAATATTTTTATTAGAGATTGTTTATCTTTTTCACATGTATGCTATCAGATGTATCAGTTGTATAAGATAGATTGGATAGATGTAGGAAACTTTAAAATTCAAGTTCAAGCCCATTATGTACATATTCCATTCAAAAATTTTTATTTATAAAGTTAAGTATAAAGTGGTAATTGGTAAACTAAATTGATTTATTTTCATTCAATTACTTATATCTGTAATGTTATCTTTGCTTTGTAAGCAAGACTTGTTTATCAATTCAAAATTATTTATGTATAATTAATACTGCTTAGATGAAATCAGTTAGTCTTCATGTTTTGTGAAATCTAATTTACAAATATTTATAAAAATATTAGTTTAAAAAATTCTTTTCAAAATGTATTAATAATTTTAATTCAGTTGAAATTAAAAGATTGAAATTATTTAGTTCTATTTTCAGAATTTTTAATATATACTGAGCATTAACTGCAGCAATTTACAACTGTCGCTTTCCATCATTGTGGGGTTTTTAAAGTAAAGCTAAGCTAAAAAAACTTTTTGGATCAGTTACAATTATAACCTGAAGGATGAAAAATTTTATACAAAGATTAATCTTGAATAAAATGTACTCAATTATTTACTCTATATTACAAAGTTCTGCAAGATACATTACAGTTTGAAAAAAAAATACATGACATAATAATAATTGCAATTGCATAAATGTTTGAATTCAAGAATTATTCATATGAGTAAACATATTGTTGGTTATTACTATGAGGGATACTTATTTATTTCATATTCTTTAATTATGGTTATTATGAATATTTCACATATAAATTATGTTCTGTGTTTTTTTTTTATTATAATTTTATTAGACAATATTTGCTGAAAATATCCTATATTTTGATAAGAGATATTTGTATCACATAGTTGTAATTACTGTCTTCGTTAATTTTAAAATCTTTAAAAATTTTGATTAAGATAAAAAATTACATGCATTAATATTAGTGGCTGGTTTATAGCTTGTTTTTGTACAGATAATCTTATAATTTGCATAATATTTCTGTATGTTAATAAATAAATTTCAATTAGCCAACTTATGCATCAATTATTTTTATTTATTAGATAATTAGTTAAATAATATATTTTTGTTAACTTTGTGGTATTTGTTTATATTTTATATTCTACAAACACAATTGCATTCATCAATAATGTTTCAAACTCATATAAACATATATATCATTAAAATTAGCATGTAGACAATGCCAATATCAATTACAATCAACAAACTCAGCTTGTTGTCAAGGCAACCTTATTTTAACAATAAAAATGCAATCCTTCTTTTATTTATGGTTCAATATATTTATATAGACACTAAAGATTGCAATTTGACCACATAGATTGAAATTATTGATAAATCATTGATCAATTTCCCTATGTAGGAAGACTTGCATTTAAATAAAATTTAATACCCAATAGTATTTTTTTTTGTTAAAAAGCTATACAATTTTTTGAATTATTTCTATCTAGTAACTCCCAACATTAACTCAGATCGTTGTTTGCTATCAATTTTTATTCTGTAAGGGTAGCTTATAATCGATTTGAGTCTAGGCTTTGTTTATTCACACCACCAAATCAAACTCATTTAAAATTTAAGATAAGCTAATAGTTGGTTGAGCTTGTATTATCATATATATATATATTGAAGCAGTCAATGTCTAATCATCATCAAGCTTCATGCTTCACCATCTAAACAGTAGTTTATGTGATGCATGAATATATATATATATATATATATATATGAACGAAGCAATAATTCTATTAATATTTATTGCTGAAATGTAGACATTTTGTTACATAAACTGTAAATATCTTTTCATATATTTGTATTTAATTAAGCTATTGGAATGTAAGAACAAAGAAAAATGGGGAAGGCCTGAAATACTGAAATTATCTTTATCTATAGTCAGACTGTTTTCATTAATTAAAATTAGAAATCTTAATTAAAATTCTTTTGTTAGATTGTTTTCAAATCTTTAAAAAAAGATATCAAATGGTATTTCAAGTCTTATCTGTTTTAAAAATATTTTACTAATTAAATGTTTTTTAAGAGATTAGAGAGATAGCTGTGGGCAACTGAAATTGCATTCTTGGCAGGAAGGTGTATCACAGTAAAAAAAAAAGATTTTTTTTAGTCAGTGGAGTTTAGTTACTTGTCATTGAGTTTAGTTTCAAAGTTTTTCAAGACCTTAAAAATTTTAAGAAGAACAGAAGTTCAGTGCTATAAACTGTGAGTAGAAAAGAAGTACCTTTCTCTCTTTCTCTCAGAGAACTGCCTATCCATGATGCCATCAAGTGCCATGTTCCATCTGACTGGCTGTACAAGATGACTGTATAGTTGCCAACCTGATTGCCTGCCATTATGCTGCTATCCTTAGGTATCCTCATCTTATGTAGAGCTGCCTTCATAAGTCAATACTTTTGTAATTTGTAATATATAGTTCAACCTTCATATTTTAATTTATATATTAATTTATAAGCTTCTGCTAATTTTGCTTTTAAACTCTCTCTCCATAATCTTTTACTAATATAATGTATTTTAACTTACCTTTCATGCTTAATTAATTTATATATATATATATATATATATATATATATATAACTGTGTGTGGCTCCATTAAGATTTTATGTATTTTGTTTAATGTATAGATATAATTTATTTTCTTTAAAACGCCAAAATTGCTAAATTCGCGAGTTCGGAAAAGGAGAAAAATAATTGTTTAACTTGGAAAAAGCAAGGGCTTCATTTAAAACCTATCAATTCAGTTTTGTTTATATTAAATAGAAATTGCTTGCGAGTTTGGTTTCATTTTAAATTTACAGCTTTGAATTTGTCTTTAAATTTTCATTTTTAAAAGATTGTGAACCTTAATATAATTATTCCACCTTTTCTTGCTGCTGTCTGAGGGCTAATCCTAGCAATTAATACATATATGGGAATTAAAATTAAATATAAATTTTTGTAGTTTAATATTGTAAATAAAACTTATTATTCATTATGATTTGTTAAATGACTCAGAATTGAAAACAGATTATTGCTCATTAGTTTAGACCATTTTCAGACTTTAAAATAATATTATATGAAAATTATATTATAAAATTATATAAACATTGCTGGCATACATTTTCCTTTATTCTGATATTTTATCTTTTTCATTTCTTTATGTGTTTGTCATTGGGGATCCTACTTTTCAAAATAGTTCGTAATCAGGGACACTACTCTCTGTGGAACATTAGGTGGATGTGCTATGGCCTCCAAATCCAGCCTCTTTATTGGTACCATTCACCAGAATGTGCAGATGTACCACACCTAAGTTTGAATTGAGTATTGCCTTTTTAAATGATAAAATATCCACAATCATCATGAATGCCATATTTTTTGATTGCATGCTAGTACCATTACTCTGCTCTTTAATTTGATCACCATCTGCATAACATTAGTAAGTCGCAATAATGTGTTAAAGATAATGATTTATTTCGTAAAATACATTCAGTATGTTGATTTTAAAACTGCTTTTGTTTAAAAGGGTTATCGATTCCCATAGACGTAAATCAATTTTTTTAATTATTGTATAATTTAGTCTCATAAATGTAGCACATTGTTTCTTTCTTATGCATAAGCTCCAAAGACATCTTTTCCAAACAATGCCAATAAAATATATATATAAATAGTATTAAAGTAGATAAGTGATTGAGATCGCATATTTTGCCTGTTTATATCTCATTAGTCATCTAAACCTGTCACGATCTTTTATATTTGTTTTATCCATCCACAGCATTTTATTTGTGAATATTTGTATACTCGCATATTAACCCCGCACAAGTTATATAGCACACTATATAAAATTATATTCATTAAATAATTAATAAAGAGGATTTTATAAAAATAAATCCCAAGTTTGTAAATGTATAATGACACTCCAAGCATGAAACCATTTTGTAACACACACACACACACACATATATATATATATATATGCATTTTCTATATTTATTAAATATATATTTCATGTAAATCTTGGTTTGTTGTTGAATGATTATTTTCTAATTAGTATTTAGAACTATTTTCTTTAGCTAATAACTTAGCATTAATAAATATAACTGTCATAAATGTACTTCCTGGGCTACTCTGTTCTCGATCATCATCATCAATCTGATCTTATGCTCTACCTCTTTGATTCTGAGCCCAGAATTAAAATAATTGTACTGTATCATCAGGTTTGTTATTCATTGGGTCAGAGATTCGAAGAATAGGCAAATAGGTTAGAATTCAGGATTGCTCCAGACCTGTGTATCTCAAGCATGATCGGATTCGAGATACTTTTGCTTAAGATTTGAATCTTGTTAAGTGAGCATACTATTTTGACTGGTATCAATATATATATATATATATATATATATATATATATATATATATATATATATATATATATATATATATATATATATATATATATATATATATATATATATATATATATATATATATATATATATATTGTACCTTTTTGATTAGGTCCAAATAGATTCACTGAGTCAATTTAAAAAAAAAAAAATTAAGAATACATTTTGAATAATATAACTACAGCATAATGTTGATAATGTTTTGAAATGCTTTATTCAAGTAAAATGAGAGTAGTGAATACATAAAAACAATATTAATAAGTTAGAATAATAAAGTAAAGCTAAATAAGAATAATAAAGTAAAGCTAAATAGTGTAATGTTTGTATGGTTTGGAAAACTGTCCATAGTAAAATATGCTAAAAAGCCTATTAAACAAATGCTAAAAGTTAATCTTAAAATAATGACTTAAAATTAAATAAATTAGTGTATTTTAAAATAAAAATTATATTTAATATTTGTGTTATAAATTATTTATATAAAATATAATACTTTGTGAGGGACAAATGTGATTAATTTAATAATATCAAAATTATTATTCCAAATTCTATTATTTTATTACTATTCTTTAATATAATATTTTTGTAATTAAAAATTCATTTCTGTTGTTAGACAGTAATTATAAAAAAATGTTACATTCTGTCTGGGTTTGGAAGTCATGTGACACAAATATTCATACTTGTGTGCTTACAAGATTTTTAAATAAAGTTTCAAAATCACTTTAGAATTGTTTTAAAAATTGAAGGCATTTGTTGTCATGAAATATAAATAAATGTTACAATTATTTAATTGGTAGTTTTAACACAAATGTGTAGTTAATAAAATTAGATTTTTAAAAATAGATAAATTGAAAATAAATATTGGATAAAATAATGAAGTATTATTTTTAAATGTTATTTTAAAATGTTTAGTTTGTTTAAATAAATGTATAAAATTAATTTAGAATTAAATAATATAATATCTAATATTTTAAAAATGAGTCATGGTTTTATTTCTAAATTTTTAATAACCTAAACTTGAGTAATATGTAAATTAGATCACCAGTTAAAGATGTAATAGCCAATCAAATCATCAATTTATTTTGGTATAAAAGTAGATGTTTTCATTTTTCTCGTAATAAATGTGTGCTGTTAATAACTTAAATAGGTATTTTACAACTGAATAACTCTCTTATTAATTTATTTATTTTTAATATCAAACTATTGTCTAGTTTATTACTTGAAATTATTGTTTTAAAAGAGAGTACTGAAAAGACCACAAATTTACTAAGTTAAAATCATGTGTTGTTAAAGTAGTGAAAATTCCCTACCAATTGTTCTATTAAAGCTTGAGCCAGCTTCACAGTAGCTATGGGTTTAATACCATAAATAAGTATATATTCAAAAAAATTAAGGATGGAACTACAGATATCAAGTAAAAGTATAATTTTAAAATATAACTGGAGAAGGATATATCATTATTTATTTTAATATTTTGGACATTAACAATGAGGTTAAACAGGTATATTCTTTGAAAATTTAGTATTTTAAATGCATTATATCATACATATTTGAAGAGCAAAAGTCATATAGTAAAAACTTTACTTTTTAATATTTAAAAAATATATCTTTTAAAAAAAGTTGCAGTAAATATTTTAAAAGAAATCTTGTTTTTTTAAAAGCTTGTTATAAACTTATCTTGAAATGGTGATAAATATATAAAAACCGATAGTACTGTAAATATATTTTTATATGACAAGTCATCATTCATTTAAAAAACAAACAAACTGTAAATCATTTTAATATTTTAAAAAAAGTGCTTTCTAGAATTGTTCATCAAAAGGGAATAAATGGGTAATTAAAAATAATATCTTGACTGAAATAACCTTATAATAACTTTATAATGTCTTTATTGAAACTACAATAAAATGATATTTTAATAGAATATAAAATGTGTATTTTCCATACAAATATGTATGAATTAATATCACCAATACTGATGCATTGAAAGTCTATGTAGGATCCTATTGAATGGGAAAACTCCAGAAGATTATTTTATAACTTCCCAAAGTGATATCACATTTAATAATTATTTTTCCTGAAAGCTATAGACAATTGACTATAATTTTAAGAACTTTCATAAAAGGATTAATAATTCTTCTTTGAAATATATTTGGATACAAGTCGACTTCACTTCATTTTCATTTTTTATTTTTTTTTATTTGTGAGCAACCATGTTGAGAAGAAAGAAGAGATCTGTGTTTTGTGCTCAAGTGTTGAACAGTAGTGTTGTCTTAGCAACTGTGCCAGGGAGGAGAAAAGTTTTTGTTCTAAAGTGTTGGGCAGTAGTTGTTTTAACAAACAATTTGGGAAAAAAAAAAAAAGCATCTATGAAGAATTTCTAATGAAGAAATGTTAAAGAGAAAGAAAATAACATTTTTTAAAAAAATATTACTTTATGGCAGGTTGGAGTTTTTTGTAAGCATAGTCTTAATTATCTTTTTGCTTACTAATAATAGTATTAAGATTTTTATTATTATTGTTAGGCAGAAAAATTACATATAGAAATCTATTAATCTAACATAATTATTATTGTAAGGAATACTTAATTCTTTGTAAAGGTTTTTATAAATATTTTTCTAAGTATGATGGCTCTTGCTGAGTAAATGATATTATTTAATATGTTTTTTTAATGAAATATCAAACCAGAAAACGTCTAAGAGTGACCGACTAGCAATTTGTCACTGTGGGTAAATTTGTAAAATATATTAATTTTTACGTGTTGTATATTTTTTTTAGATTGCTTGAAATATTTTTATAGTATTACCTTATCAATGAACGTATGAGTATGTGTGCATGCATTAAATACACATAAAACTTATTATTGTTATTCTAAAAATATGAGCTAGATTTTTTAAAAAATATGCCTATTTTTCTTTTATATTACTAATGTAATATGATTTAAAGACACATATAATTTTATATAATTCTTTAATTATAAATTTATTTTAAACCCACATTATTATATTAAGTAATATTTACTAAGGCTGTAACCTCAGGAATATGCATCTGAAAAAAGCGAACATAGGGACCTCTTTTCTTCCAAGGCGTAAGCTTGTGGTTAAGACCTGTAGAGGTCGCTATCTTTGTATTTTTCAGACATATATTCCTGAGGTTACAGCCTTAGTAAATATTACTTAATATAATAATGTGCATTTAAAATAAATTTATAATTACAACTTTAAATTATTGTAATAGATTTCTTACTATAAGATCTTTCCATTGACTCGTTGTAATTTGAAAGATTTCTCGAGTAATAATGTATAATTGGAATTGTGGACTTAATTAGTGAAGTATTGAATAGCTTCACACTCTTAGATCTAACCACTTCAGCTTCACCTATTCATATATAAAAGTAGGTTGAAATAAAGAAGGATTTCCCTCTTTTCTTCCAAAGCGTAAGCTTGTGGTTAAGACCTGTAGAGGTTCCTATCTTCGCATTTTTCAGATGCATATTCCTGAGGTTACAGCCTTAGTAAATATTACATAACTCTTTAAATGGAGGAACCCTATTATTATTATTTTAAAAATGTTTTAAAGTATTCATTTAATACATTAATGCAAAATCATTTGTATTTTATAGCTGAATTTTGAAAGTGAATGAACCTTTTCTTGTTAAAGTAGTTTTAGATTATTGAGATCATATGTGAATATTATTTATAGGTTTAGAATAATGTTTGATAATTTTGCAATGTATATTGATAAATCTATTATGAAATTTTTAACTGGTAGTGACCATGGGATGATAAAAAGAAACCACTGGGATACGATTTATGGGGATTAGAAAGTAATTTATATTATCTTAGTAGTTTATAATTATAAATTTATTTAAACACACATTCATTACATAAATAATATTCATTAAGGCTATAGCCTCAATCACATGTGTATAAAATGCGATAGTAGGGACTTCTACAGGTCTTAAACCACATGCTTACTCTTGGAAGAAAAGAGGGGAACCAAAGGGGAACCCTCCCCACTTCATCCTAGCATGTGGTTTAAGACCTGTAGATGTCCCTACTATCGTATTTTATACACATGTAATTGAGGCTATAGCCTTAATGAATATTATTTACGTAATGAATGTGTGTTTAAATAAATTTATAATTACAACTTCAAATTATTGTAATAGATTTCTCACTATAAAATCTTTCCATTGACTCCCTGTAAATCAAAAGATTTCATGAATATTAATGTGTAATAAGAAATGTAGACTTGATTAGTGAAGTATTAAATAGCTTCACACTCTCAGATCGAACCGCTTCAGCTTCACCTATTTAAATAGAAAATAGGATGAAGTAGGGAGGGGTTCCCCTTGGATTCTCCTCTTTCCTTCCAAGAGTAAGTATGTGGTTTAAGACATGTAGAGGTCCCTACTATCGCATTTTATACACATGTGATTGAGGCTATAGCCTTAATGAATATTATTATTTAGTAGTTTATGCAAGTACAGATAATGTAGCCCTGTGTCATGTCAATATTTTCCATTGGCAGTGTCTTTCATAGCATTGAGTATTTTAATGTTTGAAGGAGCTAAATATATAGCCTGGACATTATTTTATATTTGATCTTATTAGTCAAATAAGTCATGTCTCTTCCTATGCTCTGTTGCCGTGTAGATTCTCATATATTTTTATACTATTGAGTCTATACTCTAGTTAGTTCTTCATGCCTACGCATCGATCGCTATTTTAATTTCAAAAGTTATTGCATCATACAGAATTGAATTTATGAAAAAGAATAGTAAATGATTTTAGGAATTGTAGGATCTTTATTTTTGAAAGATGATAAGATAGGTTTTTATTGCTTTGATTTATGTTGAGATCAAATACAAATGAGATTGAAAGTAAATGCAACCTATAAGGATAAAGAATCATAAATATTTTTCGTATTTTATTAAACTATTTTTAAAATATATATAAAAAGATAAATTATTTACGAGATTGTTGAATAATTTTTGAATATTTTAATTATACATGGTAATGCGTATTTTTAAAGAATAGAACATCAATAAGAAACAACATAAAATAGAATCAGTACTTATATTTTGTGAATATTAATTTTTATGTTTAAAACATGCATAAAACACATACGTAGTGATTTTTATTAGGGTAGCGTTAAGCAAAGTATATAAAGGTATATCAATCATATTATTTTACTCAAGTCAGTGTATTTATTTAACAAACCAAGATAAATATTTTGAATAATATCAGCACTATCATAGTAAACTTTTGTTTAATCTATTACAAATTGTATGAACGTGTATTATTTACTAAGGCTGTAACCTTAGGAATAAGTGTCTGAAAAATTCGAAGGTAGGCTCCTCTACAGTTCTTAAACACAAGCTTACGCTATGAAGAAAAGAGGGAATCTTTCTTTACTTCAACCTACTTTTATATATGAATAGGTGAAGCTGAAGTGGTTAGATCTAAGAGTGTGTATAAGACCTGTAGAGGTCCCTACCTTCAAATTTTTCAGACGCTTATTCCTAAGGTTACAGCCGTGGTAAATATTACTTAATATAATAATGTGCGTTTAATAAAATTTATAATTACGAACGTGTATTGAAAAATAAATGTTACTTTGGTAGTTTATATCATATTTTTGTGTATGCTTACCGAAAACATATATTTTAATACATGTCAATTAATGGATATTATATTTAATTATAAGTATATTCGTGATTAGTATATTATTATTGTAAAGAAATATGCAAAAGTTATAAGTCAGAGTAAAGCCTTCTTTACTTGTTGATTTATTTTATTTTATTTTTTTAATGAGGAAATATATAATTTATATAAGATGTAATTAGCACAGACTTTTACATGACCCACCACTCTCCACTCTATCTAATAACACTGATACACTTAAGCACATATATGCTGAAAAGATAAATAATCACAAATATATGTATTTCATGCTAAACCAGAATTTATCCATTGGTCCAGATTATCATCTCCCACACATATATACTATAAGTGCTCAGATATATATTAAGATAGACAATCTTCATACTTTAATGGACAGGCTACAATCTACTACACACTCCAACTTTTCAACCGTCCATACAATTGAAAATCTGTTGATGGAATGCTCGAAGGCCACCCTGATGCTGAGATTCTTGTCACACCCATGTTGACCTAAGGTCATATACCTTATATATTACATATATAAACACAGGTATATAATAAGCCTGTGTTTCAGTAATTACATTGTAGAGATGTCCGCCTATCCTTGCATATGTATTAAATGGATTATTTCCTGTACATGTGGGGTTCAGATTGACCTTAGGTCAACATGGGTGTGACAAGAATCTCAGCATCAGGGTGGACTTCGAGCATTCCATCAACAGATTTTCAATTGTATGGACGGTTGAAGAGTTGGAGTGTGTAGTAGATTGGAGCCTGTCCATTAAAGTATAAAGATTGTCTATCTTAATATATATTTGTGCACTTGTAGTATATATGTGTGGGACATGATAATCTGGACCAACTGATGATTGCTGGTTTAGCTTGAAATACTTATATTGGTGATTATTTATCTTTTCAGCATATATGTGCTTAAGTGTATCAGTGTTATTAGATAGAGTGGAGAGTGGTGGGTCATGTAAAAGTATGTGCTCATATACCCTATATATTACATATATAAACACAGGTCTATAATAAGCCTGTGTTTCGGTAATAAGATGTAATTGTAAATATTGTATATAGTTTTTTTTTTGTTAAAAGTCTATATGATAATATTAAATCTGCTAGCACAATTTAATATTATCAGATTGAAGACAAATGTAAAGTATAAATCTACAGGTTATTACTTAAAAGACTATAATAAATTTTGTTAAACTTGTTTTATAAACTTTGTGTTGTGTTGATTTTCTTCACTACAAATACATGATTCCCAGATACCAAAAGAAATATAATATTTGCATAGTACAGATATAATTATTTACTTAAGAAATGACAGTGCTTCAGAATATAATATATTTGAGAAATTTTATCTTACATTAACATTATTATTATGGTGATAATTAGTTATAGAATTTATTGCATAGAATTATAACGTTATTTGTTGCCACATATTCTCATAGTATCATATTATAGCACATATACTATTTAAGATGCCACATGAAAACAAAAAGATTATATTATATCATTTACTCTTGTTGTTGTTGTTGTTATTATTATTATTATTATTATTATTATTATTATTATTATTATTATTATTATTATTATTATTATTATTATTATTATTATTATTATTATTATTGATAGTTACCATAACATCGAACAGTAGATAAGATTGATAATTATCCATTGAAGATTATTATTATTATTAGTTAGGTGTAGTTGAGGGTGATACAAAATCCCTTATCATATTTTGACTACAGAAGATTATAAGTTGATTAGAATTATTTTAAAAAATCTGAGATAATAATAGTTATATTATTTTAATAAATAGATTGAAATTTATTTTGTAACATTATATTAAATTGATTATTATTTTTAGTCGTAAGAATGCTATGAATTTATTATTAATTGAAATAATAGGGGGGATAGTATTTTTATGCCATTGAGGTGGTGTCCGGTGGGATATTGGCTCAATGTAATTCTTTACTGCTTATACTTCACTTCATTGACTCATGATTTATTAATATTTTATTTATTTAATTTTATAAAACCAAACCATTTATTATTTATTAATCAGTTAGAGCTAGTTTAATCGTAGACGGTATCATAGGGTAACTTTACTATTGATTATATGTATTTTAGCCAAGCATAATCATTTTATCGGAGCTAGTCTTATTTTCCTATTATTATATTTCCACTTAGTGAGGGTACAATATATATATATTAGATGTCAATGTATTTTACATCATAATGATGAGTTAATGTCAAGCCAGTCACTGGGCAATCAAATGTGGAAGGTGAAAGCAGAATTCTATTATGTAATTTTATTTTTACTTACAATCAACATAATATGCACAACAATAGCCAAATACAGCAATGAAAAAAAATAGAAATGTAAGTATACTAAACAACAAAAACCAAGCCCATTATAAAAGTAAACCCAGTTCATTTCCATTGTCTTTTATTATTTTCAAAAGGATATAATAGCTGTATAACACCAACATCTAAAAAGCAAATGTTCAAATCTAAGAGAATATGGATCACTTATTTGAACATTCCAAATTATTCATCTAATATTCCTACCATAAAATTATAAAAAAACTGTAACCAATATTTAAAAAAGAAAGGTTTGATAAATTCATGCAATTGGATAAAAAAATATCTGAACTGATTTTAAATTGACATTTAAAACAAAAACTGTGCTATTATTTGAATACAGATAAAACAAAGAAATAAAGGATCACTAGCAAATATATATAAATGATGAAATAATTCTTTTCTTATAAAAGACATTAAATACCAAATAGCAAATTAAGGAAATGTAAATATTTATGAGCCACAGAACAATGTATTCTGGCTATTTCAACAACCCCATAGGGCTGTACTATTGTCCCTGACCTTAGGAAGCATGATGATTTAATATTTACTGAATAATGCCTAAAGCAACAACAGAAGATGGAAATAACATCATTTCAAATACATCACCAAAAAGTTCCCCTGAGTGATGCATGATGTATGAAAGAAGGATGACCTGAAAAAAGTTAGACTCTACCTATGAAAGACCTTATTTCCCAGATTGACAGATCTTCATTAAAATAATTTGAAGAAAGTTTTAATTCATTATATAAGTTGTGCCATTACAATTTGGTCACTAGCCAAATTTATAGTAATGTGCATGTAGAAAAGGTCAAACAAAATCATCATCACAATTTTATATAGCCATAAAAGAAGCTGTAGGGCATCCAAGTTCAAACCCTACAAGGTCCAGTTCTAAAAGCTTTAAACAGAGAAAGAATGGGTCAACAATTACATGCTTTACTTGTTTGTGTGTTGATAGAAAGGTAATACACACATTTAAACTATTTAATATTTAATTTTTCTTTAAAAAGCAAAGTTATAATGCATACATATAGGCAATGTATGTGTAAATTATTTAATTATTTTATATTTCAAATATTAAACATTT
This sequence comes from Epiperipatus broadwayi, assembly GCA_028023455.1. Taxonomy (NCBI): domain Eukaryota; kingdom Metazoa; phylum Onychophora; class Udeonychophora; order Euonychophora; family Peripatidae; genus Epiperipatus; species Epiperipatus broadwayi. Next base: position 11,701,036 of record JAQFVV010000016.1, read on the forward strand.
TAATTTTCTTTAAAACTAAGCTATGCTTGATCAATTCTAACATTTTTTTCTATACTTTTATTTTGCTTTTCTTTAATTATAAGTGGGATTTAAAAGTTACAGATTTAATTAAATAATTGGGTTATAATTACTAAGCTAGCAATTATAGTATTTAAGGTTAGTTTATGAATGATTTGAAAGAATGCAGGATGTGTGTACATTACATACAAAATTTTACATTTCCTAAATATTGAAAGAAAAGGAAGTATTAAATCTGTTAAATTATTTTTTTGTACAATTTTTTTTTGTTAAAAGAGGAAATCTGTTTAATCAGATATCGATCTTTGTAGTAAATTTTTTGTAAATGATTGTCACTTTGGAGCTATAATTTTTGAAATTTTCTTATCAAGATCTAAAGAAGGAAGCTCAAAGATTTGAAGTGTTACCTGGATGTTAAAAAGAAAAAAAAAAAAAACAAAAGAAAGGAAATAAGAATTGAGTCTATTTTTTTTTTAAAACAAAAGTGTCTGGAAAAAGGATTAAACTTTTCAGTTGAAAAATACTTTGGTTGAAAATAAATTAGAGATCTAATTAAAACAAATTTGTCCAAAAATAGCAAGTGATGCTATCTCTGATTGGTTAAGGTAGCTAAAAATTGGATATAAAAAGCTGTCTTGAATTATTATTGTGATTGATTTAGATTATTAAACTATCCAATTGAATGCTGAAAATATAAAAAAATGGCTTGCTAGAAAAATTATATGTGTGTCCCATCGGTTCTGGACCATCTGGGGAAGCTGCACATCACATAGGAAAGAAAAGATGTGTCTAAAATAATATTCTACACCTTTCAACTGACCAGATAAATAAGATGTTTTTAATAGAAGGAAGAAAGCATTCACCTGCATTCAAAGAAGATGAATTAATCTACTGATAAATATTAATCATCAAGTCCAATTAATTGTTACAACAACTGATTTTAAACTCAAGAAAATTTACAAATGGGAAAACAACTGCTGTATTTCATCCACATGCTTGACAGGAAGAGAAGAAAATTTAATATAATGATTTCCAAATTATCCACTAAAGCAAATAACCTCAATAGAGTCATCATCATTAAATAGTTATACACCTCAAGAAAGAGATTGTTACCACATAAAACAGAAATAGTAGCTGCAGAAACAAGACAAGTTTGAACCCTTGGAAATTCGCCACAAACAAAAGATCGGTAATATGACTTTTTATATCTATTTTCTTTATGATATCAGTCTTAATAAACATTTTAGCAATAAAGTGGTATATTTTTATTTAAAGAACTTTTAAAGACTATTCAGATCGATTAAAAACAAGAATGTCTTACTAATAATAACTTTGAGCTTCATAAATGATCTTGAATGTATGAAAATTATTTGTTTATTAATTTTACAATATTAATGTGTAAAACAATTTTTTTTTATGGTGTTATGATTTTAGTTTTAACTGATATATTATTATTATTTTGGTTTTTAATAATATTTTGTTATTATGGGATAAAACACGCACATACATAATAATATTTTTATATGTGTATAATTGGAAGTGAATGTGAAATAATGAGTAGTATTAGAATATTAGATTATTTTGTTTCAAGTTCAGTATAGATTTCAGCGCTTGGAAGGGAGGGGGAGAAAATAATTTAAAACTCTTTTCTAAAAACTTGCTCTTTCAATTTTACTAACATTTTTTTTTACATTCTATTTACATGTTGGATTTTAAAGTATGTGTGCCAATGAGCAGATAATATTTTTTTTAAATACTTTTCTCATGGAGTGAAAATCATGGTTAATGTGACGTCCAACTTAATACAAAATACATTTGAAGGGAAAGGGGGAAGAACTTAAAATTAATCTGAGGATTGTAATATAATCAATTATTATTATTATTATTCATGTCAATTTTCATATTTATCTAGAAATTTTTATGTATATGTTAGAACTGTAGTAATAAATATTAGTTTGTTTTATTAAACGAGGCGTATATATTTCATTAAGTGTAGTCTTTGTTAAGTGTGATTATTCATCATCATCAATGGTTGAATATTAGTTATTTAAGATATAAGTAAATATGCTAAAATTAAGCAATAATTAGGAATCTCTTTATAAAAATTAGTTTTATGTTTAGGCTTAGTCCTAGAGCTGTAATTGAAACCCTTGTCATTATTGTTATTATTATCATCATCATCATCATCATCAACATTTTAATTAATGAGCTGTTTAACTGTTTAAAGGCCATAAATAAATATTGATTTTATAATATTTAGTGATCTCTTAGTATTATTATAACCACATCCCATCATCTATTTCATGCAAGGATGAGTGAATTGCCATCCTCAATTAGTTATATATAATCTGAGCTAGTAAACTTACAAAACTATTGAAACACATTTGTTATGTTAAGATCTGAGAAATGATTTATGTCTAATATACTCCACTTTGGTTTAAAGATGTTTTACTTTTACCTAACTATTAGTGCTTATAGTGATATGGCTCAAAAAGCAAAATCTCTCATTTTTATTAGAAATAAAGTACCAAAAAGGGATTCAAACCCGGTACATGTGAAAGGTTATCAGATATAACCGTGTCTAGATTCAGATAATCTAGTGGCGCCCTGCTAGACCATATTCACTTAGTATTTGTTTAAACATGCACTTAACATCAAACCAAGAAATGAAAGTGGATAAGATCTACTGCCTGTATACCTGAGTTATATTTTATTGAATTATTAGTGTACTCACTTCACGTGATTTCCATAATACATTGCTATAATACTTGTTATTAATAATTTGATCAACCTTTAATTTTGATATTGGACTCCTTTACTCAGATATAATAATATCTTTTGATCATCATTTAATTTTTGAATTTATGGTTATTTCTTATATATTCTATGGACTACTCAGGTATGGTAATATCTTATCTTTTTTTTTTTTGATTCATTTATTTGGTTACAATATATAAATTTATTTCCATTTCACTTCCATACTTGAAACCTAAATATCTACCACTTGGAAGAGTTCACTTTAATTTAAGTCAAAAAAAATACAGGGGGGTAGGAGGTTGTTAAGTTAGTCAAAATCTTTTTTTTGTTAAATAAAGTTTAGGTCAGCTCTCCCTTTGTAGTAATTTGACAATGGTCATCATCATCATCACTGTGATATGGAATAAGATATGATTTTAATTGATATTATTCCATATTAAGATTATTCACTTGCTACAGGACAGAGTTCATGTTGTGTATTTATTTGTTTTTGTTAACTAATGATCATTTATATTTGTTTATTTGTAGTTAAAAACTAATCTAGTATGAACATTCTTTTCTATCAACTATAGAAAACATGTATATAGTTAGGGTGATCCCTAAAGAAGATGGAACTTCTATAGCTGGAATTGGACAGTGAAGCTATTGTACATAGAATGATATAATATTGTAAAATAGTTAGTCAGTCTCACGATCATTATAATAATGAATTAATGATTTTTTTGTTAATTTTACCTGCTTTGTAAATATTTATACCTTGTCATGTATATATATATATATTATCGGTAATGGTTGGAATAATAAATACACTTAATCATTAATATGGTAGAGATATATACTTGACTCACACATGTATATATATATTTTTATCAGATACCTTGTCATGTATATATATATTATCGGTAATGGTTGGAATAATAAATACACTTAATCATTAATATGGTAGAGATATATACTTGACTCACACATGTATATATATATTTTTATCAGATTAAGAGAATTTTAAATTTTTATTTTCTTAGTCAGTACATGTTGTTAACTTGATTTTCATTAAAATGTTCTCTAGTTTGTCAAAATTATTTATTCATTCCTTTATTAATTCATAACAGGATATATTTGCATATATACACACATTCTTCTTACATAATTATAAAGTAATATGGTTTGTTGGATCTTTAATTGGAACTTATATAGAGTCGCAATAGTTGCTGTCTAGAGTAAATTCACCCCAGAAAACACCCAAAGGCAACCTTCTCCCTGAGTTTGAATACTGAGGCCAAATGGAATCTGAAAGAGGGGTGAAGTATTGATGAAGTAGCTAAATTGTATTTAAATTTAATGTGTATACCCAGAAGTAGTTCAGTGGAAGTGGATATGTTCTATAGTTAGATACTTCATCAAATCATTTACTGCATCCTACCAGAAGACCTTAGTCAGATGGATTCCCCCTCTTCTGGCAGTCCATTACATTCTGGTGCCCAGACTCTAGTAGCATGAAATAAATTTCTAAGGAGGTCCAGCCATTGGATTGGTAAATCAAAGAAAAAAAAAAGAACTTATTTATCCTGTTAGATTTATCTGAGTAGCAACCAATTTATACACCTAACCAAGAAAGGAAATCTCATGTAAAACATTGAAGATGGGAATAAAGTGATAAATTGAGATCATAAATAAAAAAATAACTAATAAAATTAAATTAAAATAGGTGAGTTGGGTAAATAAATAGACAGGCTAATACTTACGAATTTAAAGTAATACATACACAAACAAAAAAGAATACAGGAAGAAGTCAAATATAAGAACTGATGGGAAAAGAATAGCATAAGGTCCTATGAAATGTATTTATTTGTATTTATAAAGAAAAAATAACTTTGTATTTAAGTATTAAAGAAAAATTTAATGATAACCTGAAGCAGAAAGCATTTATTAAGTGAAGATATGAAATGTTCTAAGGAATTACAGGATAGTAGTGATAGTGAGGTAGAAGGTGATACTATTATTAGTAGGTAAGAGTATTCTCAGATTCATTTATCTGTTGGGCTATGATCACCCTCCACAGGCACATATCATGGATCAGCTGTTACCTCAATCTCAAGGAGTACTTGATGATGATATGACTTAAGTACCTGAAAGCAAAGTATCATACAAGAAGTGATGTGACCTTAGAACAAATGTTCCAAATAATCATGGAAATGGAAGCAAGAATGAATCACAATATGAGCAGTAGCCTAAACAATATGAAGACATGAAAGCAGATATGATTAGCATAAAAGGAGAAATGAACCAAAAGTTGGACAGTAACATGAGCACACTAAGAGTTGACATGAGCAATATTAAAAAAGAGATGAAGAAAGAATTAAGTAATAAAATGACCAAAATTGAAGAAAATTTAAAAGCAAACATAGACAATGTTAAAGCAGACTGAACATTAGAGATGAAAAAGATATAAAAACTAGACTGTCCACAGTCATGGATCAGTTGTCAATCAATTAGATAGTTTAGATAGTAATTCTGAGAGACTACTCTAAAATGAAACAAGTACTTGGCTACCTGAAAAATAGTATAGATGTAAAAGAGTTAAAGTGACAACAGTGATTTGAAGAGTTTAGATATAGGATCACTGAGAAGTTGAATGTCAGCTGCTATGAAATAAACAGAAGTTAGAAAACCTTTAGAGACAAGATACATACTGCCCAAGAGAAGCTGCAGTCCAATGTCCAAATGAAATTACAGGATGTGCACTCCAGGATGGACCAACTCTCTGCACAACAGAACATAGAGGCAGAGTTGTGTGATAAAGCCCTAGAGACCCTGGATCATCATCTCAAATGACTTAAAGACATGGTAGTCATGGTGGAAACTGATGCAGTTCTGGACAAAACCATTCTACAAAACTGACAAAAATATGGCTGAATCACAAGGTCAAATCAACAAGATGAATGAAGTGCTCAATCAGACATTTGTGAGAATTGAGTTCCAGCTGCATCAAAAAACATTTACTAGTGGAGTGTAACAAACTGATATGAACCCAAAGAGCCATAATCATAGGGAGGAGTGGAGTTGTACAGCAAACCATGTAAAACACCCTCAATGATCCTTAGAGAATGAGTAATCCCCATGATGAATCCACTCTCCCAGATAATATAGATCCTGAGATGGAAGATTACTTTATCCAATTTAATTTAGAAGGAATAATTCCAAATAGCTATCAGGCTGCCCCTGATGACCACATATTGTCCTTGCCCATAAACATCACAGAGATAAACAAGATGCATTGACACTTGACACATGTCAGTGTAATAAATCAGTTTGTCAGGCTCAAAACATTTAAGGGATCTACCAGCGAAGCCTCCATAGAGCATCTAAAGAACCTTAATCTATATTTTTCAGTAAACCAAAATTTATTATAAAGTGAGAAGGTAATTATTTCATATATCCATCAACAAGAAGATGCATGTATGTGGTGGGAGTGATTATTCTTAAGGCCCATTCACATTCACCAACTATTAAAGATTGTTAGTCAAAAAGTTTTGGAATAGGGATAGGGATAGGCAAGAGGTCCTGGTATACCAATTATCCCAAGAGAAAAACTGGTAGAATGTGGAAAGGGCATTAAAAGATTCTTTTGCTGCCACTAGGAAGTTAAGATCATTGAACACATACCACCTGAGTGAGAGTGAAATCATTAGAATTATAAAACAAAATTTGCCACTTAAAATAGGACAATAATTATTATGTATGAATGCTAAGAGAATCAAGTGGATGGCTGAGTTATTGAACAGTATAGATATAAATGACACTGATATGTCCACTAGAAGACCATAAAAAATAAAAGGAGAACCACCATCAACACTACATTCTATGAGAAAAGAAAAAAAATGATACAAGCCACTGGAAAAGGAAATCACTGTAAAGGAACTCCTGATAAATGTGATCACCTAAAAGAAATTTAACTAATATTTACAAAACAGGCATAGTCCTCTCTAATAGCTCTGAAAAATCCCTAAAACCAGGGTAAGTAAGGAAACACCCAAAGTCCAACAGAAAACAAACTAGAAAGGTACTTGAGGCTATGTTTCTCACCTCAAGAAACCAAAATGATATAGTGCAACATGAACCAAACCCCAGATTGGGAAATCACTAATATGATGTTTTTGAGGAGGATAGTGCCCAATTTCACTTTACAAAGCTGCCCATGATGGGGGTTTTATTTGAGGGCTTAATGGTTAAAGCACTGATAGATTGTGTTAGACAAATTTCAGTTGTGTCAAATAAATTATATAAAGAGATTCTGACTAAAAGTTCTAACATCAAAACCCTACCACTGTAATCTATTCCTGGCACCATGGCTAAAAGGAGGAAGGCAAAGTTAGCACAGAAACAAATCTGGATTGAAATAAAAGTAATCCAAACAATCCTCTAACATGTATTTTTTATACTGAATGGCTTAATCCATGAGGTCATTATAGAGCACACTTTATACACTTGAACACTTGCATAATTTATTACTTTGATAAGGCAGTTAGAATAAACAATTAAGCCTTGAAAATGACATTGCTTCAGAGATATGATCTACCTGCAGTTGATTGTGTTATATCTAGTATCCCAGAGGCAGTCATAGATAACAAACTCATAGCTTACAACTTGTTTGGAAGTGAAGATACAATGATATTGCAATCTGTTATTAATGAATTTAACATTATATTTTCAGAGATCCCAGGAGTGATAGAGGGATTCTAAGAAAGGATTAAATTAATATATGAACATTCATTGCAATCCAAATCATATCCTATTCCATACCAGTATGATAAAGAAATATCTAAACAGATTAGCAAAATTATGGATTGGGGATCATTTCCAAATGCTTTTCACCTTACTATAATCCAGTTTTAATTGTGAAGAAAGATGGGTTGATAAAATTTTGTATGGATTCTAGACAATTAAACAACTAGGAAGAGTTCACTTTAATTGAAGTAAACAAACTACAGGGGGGGGATGTTGTTAAGTTAGACCAAATCATTTTTTGCTTAAATAATGTTTAGGTCAGCTTTCCTTCTATAATAATTTCATCATCATCAGCACTGTGATATGGAATAAGATAAAATTTTATTTGATATTATTCCATATTAAGTATATTTGTTTGCTACAGGATAGAGTTTGTGTTGTTTATTTGTTTTTGTTAACTAATGATCATTTATATTTATTTACTTGGTGTAAATGACTAATCTTCTCATGTGGACATACTTTTCTATCAACTATAGCAATCTTGTACATAGTTAGCAGAATCCCCAATGAAGATGAAACTTCTGTATTTGGAACTGGACAATGAAGCCATTGTACATACATGATATAATAGTGTAAAATTGTTTAGTCAGTTATGTGCTCATTATAATAATGAATTAATGATTTATTTGTTAATTTTACCTGCTTTGAAAATATTTCATGCTTTGTCATATATATCTACTATGGGTAAGAGTTGGAATAATAAATACACTTAATCATTAATGTAGTAAAGATACATATTTGACACACACATATTAGGTTAAGAAAATTTTGAATTTTTATTTTGTTAGTCAATAAATGTTGTTAAATTGATTTTCATTAAAATGGTTTCTAGTTTGTCAAAATAGAGGTGTGATAGTTCCTATCTAGAGTAAATTCACCCCTGAAAATAGCTGAGGGCAATATTCTTTTTGAGTTTGAATGCTGAGGTATAATGGAATCTGAAAGAGGTATGATATATGGATGAACTAGCCTAAATTTTATCTAAATTTAATATGTAACCCCAGAGATAGCCCATTAGAAGTGGATACAATTTTTGGTTAGGTAATTAATCAAATCATGACTGCATTCTATCAAAAGACCCTAGGTTTAACCATAGTAAGTGCATTCCCTCTTCCTATGGACAATTACAGTACCTTTCTGCTCAATCTTTCATTGAGTCAGTCTTATTATATTTGACTAGAGCTCATTTGAAACTGTGTTATTTCACTTCACTCAATTCTTAGAGTTTCTATAGCCTCCTGTATTCACTTTCCCTTTTTTTCTTCAAATTTTTTTTATTAGTTTTTCAGGAAATTTATAAACTTTGTTAAATTGCATGTTGTTAGACATTATTATAATGCAAATTAATTACAGTTAGACTAATTGTCATTTCTGCATACAGTTATTTCTAGAGTAACTCAGCATTACATGTATTGGACAAAGTGTATGTATAACTTTATTAATAAATACATAATTAGTCAAAACACAGCCCTGTCTGCCCTTTACTCTAGAAATATATTGTCTTAATTACATATGAAATCTTGCTACTTTGCTAGTTTTCTGCAATCTAGCTCTTCTCAGTGGTGATATGGGTTTCTTCTTTTCAATAGTTATTTCACTGTTTGAAGATGTATTTATCACTGGTAAATCTAAACTAGGATTTTTTGTTTTAATTTTTTATGAAGATTTTTTTCTGTAGAGATTGTAAGAATTAGTTGTATGAATTAGAGTTTGATGTTATGTATGGACATCCAGATAATGACTCTGGATAGTGCAAAGATATAATATTTAATGTCCATTCACTGTGTTTTGTTTGTTTGTTAGACATTGAGCTATAGTTGACTTGTACCCTAAGAGTAACATATGGTCAATGCATTGATGATGATGAACATATTACAGTATCTCAGCATTATGTTTTATTATGTGTGATAAATTAGCACTTAAGTATGTGCACTCAAATTATGGTTTATGTTCTGTGCTGAATACATAATAAATAAATAAAAACCTTGTTTTTATTTCACCTTAGAGTGGTAAGTTTTAAATTGCACTTTAAACAAAAATGTGAAGCTTAGTATTTAAAAAAAGAATTATACAGATTAGCGCTTTTGGAGAAATTAGGTCTCCATATTCATAGCCTATCTTAGGAGTGTCGTCTTACATTTGGAGATTTTAAACGAAGCTCGGCAGTAAGTTATGCAAAATTTATTCAAAGTTTTCTTTCATATAGAAAATTTTTTGAGAGAATATTAAACTTTTATACATTGAATAATAAGTAAACTGCAGAATCAATTGTAAACACCATTAACTTCATCAACATAAAATGAATAACTTGAGTCCAATAACACAGTTCTGGTTTATTATCTCATCATTGATTTTCAATTTTTTACTATTTAAACAAGCTTTCTATTTACAAAAATATTTTTTTTATTCTTCGTTTCTTATTATTTTTCTCTTTGTTTCACATTTTAACTTTCTTCCATTTGAATACTAACTGTCCATTATATTTTAATTTTTAATTCCTAAATAAAAAAGCTGCTTGAATATCAATTAATTGTTTTAATTTTTAAATAATAGCTGATGTCTTTAAATCTCTCTCTGAAATAAACTTTATTCTTAAAAAAAAGTTATATTTTAAATTTATATATATATATATTATTTTTTTCTTAACATCATTTCCACCTTTAGTAATATTAAGTAGCTTATTTTCATTCAGTAGTATGTTGCTGTGTATATGCAATATTATAATATTCAAAACATTTTTATATCTTTATTATTCCTTTTGCATTACATGGTAATAAAATGTATTATTTTTATTGTTGACATTATGTGACTTTTCAATAAATGTTTCAATCACCTCTCTAATTGTCATTATCATATCCTACTAACACAATGTGTAATATTTTTATTTTAATTGCTTTTATTTTTACATTATTTAGTACTTCCAATACAAACATCTTAATACAATCATGTTATATATTTAAAAAAATGAAATTAATCAGGATTCGTAAAACATTGTTAAAAGTGCTCATCAGATTAGCTTAAAATTATATTTAAATATTTTATAATGCCAAAGAATACCAAAGAAGGATATAAATATTTTTATTTTGATATAATGTTTCGTATATACAGTCTCACACACGACATATTTGCTATTTAATATTACTAAAGATAGATGGATACAAAAGTAAAGTAATATAATATACATAATTATTTTTCTTTTGGAAATATTATATATTAATGATTCTGCTGTTCACTCAAAATAAGTTTTAATGAATACTACTTAATGAAAGACCATGAAGTGAAATACAATGAACATATTATATTTATCTTACAATAAGAAAAAATTCTAATAAAAGATAAGATATTAAAATAATGAATAGAAATATTTATTCTTGTTAATAAAGAAAATAATTTACTTAATTTACAAGAACAATACATAAAAAATTATAAAAAGTGTCCTACAACAATTAATCTATTTTAAATGGTATAAAATTGATAATATTATATATAAAGAGTAAAGTTATATTCTACATAATGTACAGATAATTCATAATGCAGGATTTTGATGCTGAGAATCTAAATCATGGATTGGAAATTTGTTAAAGTTCATTACTATATATATATATATTGAGATATTATTTTATATAGAGCTATGTTTTTTATGTAATAGTAATATTAGCGATTAAGCCAATGCGCATGCGCTTTAAAGATAAATTATAAATGAATACTCGTTTTTTCAGACATGAGATATAGTATTTTAGAATATATTGTAATTTCTGTGATCAAGTTTACATGTATGGCTTTTTGGTCTACGATGTATTCTAAAATGCATAAAAGTCATGTGTATAAAATGTATTATAAAGTAATATAAAATAATAATAATAACTGTAAAAGTTAAAAATGTATTATAATATTTTATTGTAAAGACTAAAAGTAAAAAAAAAAGTCATATTGTCTGCTTTAAACAAAAGAGAAAGAGAATTGTCAGATTTCCCCATTATGTCACTCATAAGATGTAAGTCAAGAAAATTTTAATGACTGCTTAAGTTAATATAATGCAATTTCAGAGGGCCTCACCCTGAAATTTTCAGTAGTGTAGCTTATTATGTAACTGTAAGTAAAAGAATGCTTTAGAAATTAACTTCAATTTTGCTGCTCCATTAATTGTTTCTCATGCTGAAAAAATGTGTCACTTGATATAAGCAAACTTGCCCTTTAATTAGTTGTCAAATGGATAAACTCTTTTATAACTTGATTTATATATCTGCTTAACTGATCCACAATCATAGAAAAAAACACTTAATGGGATAAACTACAATTGCAACAAATCATGAAAAATTAACATATTAAAAATTACATGCAAATATTTAAGATACGGGTATTCTTATGGCTATGAGTATATATTCAAAGGGTAATGAAATGTGAGATCACTAAAACGTAAATACGTAATTAAATAAACTTAATATAACTTTTTCTTTATGAATTGTTATAAATCAACAAAGATTTTTTTTTTATCATGCATGATTTCCATACAAATAATTAAATGTAGATATGTAAATACAATTTGATATATTATTTTCATTCTATTACTTAATTAAAATTATTAATAAAAATAATTTTGTTGCTTGTTTATTTCTCATTCGAATTTTAAATACGGTATATTATTTTATGTGGTTATATAATAATAATAATAATAATAATAATAATAATAATAATAATAATAATAATAATAATAATAATAATAATAATAATAATAATAATAATAATAATAATAATAATAATAATAATAATAAAAAAAATAATAATAATAATAATAATAATAATAATAATAATAATAATAATAATAATAATAATAATAATAATAATAATAATAATAATAATAATAATAATAATAATAATAATAATAATAATAAAAATAATAATAATAATAATAATAATAATAATAATAATAATAATAATAATAATAATAATGTGGAGAGAATAATGGTCAGAAAATATGATTGAACATGCATAAAAATTAATCTTTTATGTATATCTAGTCTGGTCGCTGTAAAATCAATCCACTATGTACACTGCCTCCAGTTAGATATTTATAATGTCCCTAGACTAAAATTAATTTGTGAATATTGTCATTTTATTATTAGTTTGACTAATGACTATTGCCAGCATTTATTAAAAGAGTGATTTTCAGTTTAGTTTTAACATATTGTTTTATTCGCATTTGAAAAATAAATAAATTAGTCAATGAAATAAGTAAAATAAAATACTTAGTCAGGATGAGAAATATAAGAATTTATTTTGTTGCAAAAAATTAAATAATAAATATAGTTATGTGTCTTTAAACAGTGATGGTAATAGAAATAGCTTGTTAGAAAAAAATATGCAGAGAGAGAAATAAAATAAGGCATTAAATATAAAATACTCTGCAGTAATAAACAAAATATATGATAAAAAGAGGGATATACATTACAGTTGTCAAATAAATAAAAAAAAAACATATATATATATACTGTCTGTTAATTAAAACAAAATTGTAATTATAATAAAAATAATAAATTTAATGGTAACAAATTATTATAAACAATCCTTAAATCTGCAAAAGTACTTTTGTTAATTTCTTAAACCTGCCTCAACTGCCATTAAATGTAAAAAAAAAAAAAAGCTGAAGCTAACATCATCAATTCAAATCCCATGAATTGTATGTTAATGTTAGCAGCTTGTCTATTTATTAAATGCATTTTATTCCTATTTATAAAAATTGTCTCCTTATTTTTTTATTTATTATGGTTTCTTTCTTCATAAAGAATTTTTACATTTTCAAATTCAAATTTAAATTTATATTTTTTTCATGATCAAAGAAAACTGAAGGAGACATTAAATCACCATTATTTTTACTTTTTACATGCTTATATAACAATTCATTCTTCCTCAATCTCTTCTCACTACTGCACCTAGATTCAGCTATATATGATAAAATACAATCACAAAAAATTGATATATGACATTACTTTTCTGCTTGACAGGTATGACATCCTTAGAATTATTGACTAATTTATTAATTTTGTTTGGAACATAGAATGAAACATGAAACACATTCTACTATACATCCTTAAAAAATTTCACTTGTGGATTTGAAATAAATAGAATAGATATCCATTGTTTACTATTAATCTTCATTTCCTTTAATCCATTATACCTTTTTTTAAATTGACATAAAGTATTGCTTATTTGTTAATTTTTATAACCAACACCAAGCAATTCCTTGGCAAATATCTCAATATTTTTCAGTTTATCACTCTGGTAAAGACATAATTTTTCATTATGAAACAAAAAAGATCTAAAACTTGCCATCTTATGCATAATTGGTACTTTTGATTTACAATTTATATATCCCCTTTTTTTCAGTGGTTTAATTATTAATTTATAATTTAATATACTGTTCTCTCTTGTAATAATTAAATCTAAATATTTAATATTTTCTGTTCCTTTTCAATAGTCCATTTCAAGCCATTCATCTTATTTAATTCATTTACAAGCAAATGTATAATATTAGTATTTCCACAAGCAAAAACATCATCCACATATCTTTTGTAAATTTTAATATCTTCAAAAGTATACATATTTAAAATACTACTCTCATATGTAGATAAAACAAAATTGAAAACTTGTGCAACAGCAGGCAGGCCCATAAGCCAACCTTTAGACATTTTATAATATTGACCTTCAAAAGATGCATATATTCTTTTTGTGCTGTATGTTCTCATATTTTTTGCAAATATAAAATTACATAAAGAAGGTAATCCTTTGTGAGTTATGATAGATTTTGGTGGTTCCTTTATGTATCAGACTTCTAAATATATTGGTAAGCTTTTACAAGACTTTTTAGGATTTGGAAAAAATACTATTGCTTCATTGTTTGACTTTGTAAATAGTATTAAAACTTTGGTGATTGATGAGAATGATGTTATTGCTTCTTTGGATGTAACAGAAATATATGGATCTATTGACAGAATGAATTCCATAAAAATAATTGAACATACATTAAAAAGCACAAGTATTTATAAATATATGATAAAGTTTATTGTTGATTCTTTAAAATTTTTTAATGATAACATTGTTGCATTTTTTGAAGGTCAATATTATAAAATGTTGAAAGGTTGACCTAAGGGTCTGCCTGTAGTTGCACAAGTTTGCAATTTTGTTTTTATGTATATATGAAAGTAGTATTTTAAATATGTGTACTTTTGGAGATATTAAAATTTACAAAAGATATGTGGATAGCGTTTTTGTTTGTGAAAATACTAATACTATAAATTTGCTTGTAGAGGAATTAAATAAGTTGAATGGTTTGAAATGGACTATTGAAAAGGAACAGAACAAAAATATTAAATATTTAGATTTAATTATTACAAGAGATAACAGTATATTAAATTATAAATTAATAATTAAGCCATTTCAAAAAAGGAAATATATAAATTGTAAAGCAAAAATACCAATTAGGCATAACATGGCAAGTTTTAGATCTTTTTTGTTTTGTAATGAAAAATTATGTCATTATGAGAATGATAAAGTAATAAATATTAAGGTATTTGCCAATTCAACTATTAAATAAAATATTGATTCATTTTTTATTCTTAAATGATCACTTTAATCCCTGTGCAGTTATTAAAAGATCATTGATGTTGTGATAAATTATTATCTACTTACTCATATAAGATTATAGTTGATTATCTACCACAAATATTATCTTAAAATTATAAGAAAAATTTGGCATGAATTGTTATTAGGATAACCATAAAATTATTTATGCACCCTCAATATATGAATTCTACCCTAATAGATTATTATTTTATTCTAAATTAAGACTTTTTATGTATTTTGTTTTAATTATAACATTTTTTTAAATTTATTAGTATTATTGTAAATGATGTAGACATTAGCTCAAGTGTAAGAGTATATCACCTCATATTTTTACTAGGACATCATTCATTATTTAATAATTCACAAATAAAATAAAAAAGTGAAAATTCTAATATTACAAATATTTAATATAAAAGTCTGAGATATTAATATTATAATCAATGATCAAAAGAAATTATTTTGGAAGATAAAGCGGCCTGGATAATACCTAATAAACTTTATTATCCTTATTAATAGATTTGAACAGTGAATCAGATCATTACAATGAAATATTGAAAATAGTGATTGTGAGAAGTATTATTATATTGGAGGGGAATATTAAAAATGTTATGACACATATATTATAAAATAATTACTTCTTTGTATATGCTTTCAATATTAAAGACATTTGTAGTTTGTAAGAGTGACTTGAGAGTTCTCCTCTTAAAATTTATTAAATGTTAAATAAATTAATTATATTGCTTAGTTATTGTTATTATTACACCCATGGCTTTTTTATTGTAACATATAGCATATATCAGAAGCCTGATCTTAGTCTATATCATACTATTGTTTGAGTTGAATTATGTTATCTGTTGATTGTGACTTTGTTAGTTCTTGATATACTAGAAACATTCAATTTTTTTAGATTATAATTTTGGCACCCATGTAAATGGGTTTTTATAGGTTGGAAAAAAACAACCAATTGCACTATGATGGGCAGTATTAATTGTTTAGTAATGATAGACTTAAAATGTCTTGTTCTCTATTTGGACTCAATTGCATAATCAGATTTTGATGCCACAATACAATAACTTTTATGCATTTTAATATTTTATAGTATTGCAATCAAGTAATTGTTTGATGAAAATTTTAAAGTTATCTTTAAAAAAATGATATATACTCTTTAAATAATACTAATTTAATTAATTTGTAGTTAATGATCAAAATTGTTATAAAAGATTTCTGATGATGATATTATTTAAAATCTACATTTAAAAAATTTCATGAATATAAGGATTGAAGTTAGAATATTTAATAAGTCTTTAAAACATTAAACTGAATAGTTAATATTTCATGGTTTGTCATTGTGTGGTTTTTGGATATTTTTTTATATGGAAATTTGGAGTTTTGTACTTGGATATCTTATGATAATAGTTAATAAATATTATAGATATAGTACAATAATGTAATGAGATTCAAATATATTATCCCATGATATTATTACTATTATTATTATTATGGTTTTAATTAGAAAATATCAGGAGTGATTTGAAAAATATAGATAATTTAAATAAAGATAAGAGTAATATAGGAGGATTCAAATTATGATGTCCTTTCCTGCACAAAAAGTGGAAGTTGGAGAAGACCAAAATGCTATATTATATTCTGATTTTGTAAATCAGTAGCACAGATAATTTTACAGATGAAAGAAATAAGAAATATGATAGATGATTCTATAGAAGATATTAGTAAGTGGCAGAAGACTATAGAATTTCCAGTTATAAAAGTCAAAGATTTACAAGAAGATGAAATAGTACCTCAAATTGAAACAAAAAGATTCAAAATTAGTAGTGTGACTGATTCAAAATTATTGCAAAATAGTATAGTATTAAAGGTGGAGTATCCAATAGAATCTCAAAATTATAAAAAAACAACAACATAATTTTAGATGCAGAAAAGCAACAAATATCACAACTGGTGGAAACTAAAATATATTTAGAAAATAGCTCTTTCTAATGTTTTCAAATTAGTGTGGATAAAGTATCTGCAAATCCTAAGATAAAATGTAAAGAGAAACCACATAAAGAAATTGTATATTATTTTATCTATGTAATGCCACTAAAATATTATTCATAAATGCTAAGTCTAATTTTTAAATAGAATCAAAGTATTTAAAATTCTTAGTAAAGAATCAATCTGTTTTTAGAAGGATAGTGTCACCAAACAATAAAAACAAACAAAAAAATGAAAAAGTGTCATAAAAGATTATTTGATTAATATACTGTTAAAGAAATAGCATTACTAAATATTAAGATTACATACAAAGTGAAAATGATTATTATAGAAAATATTTTATCTAAACAATTTAATGTTGTTAAAACAATATTGATGAGCAAATAAATAAAATGAAAATGAAGATAGTATTTGTATGACCTATTTTATGTAAACACTTTAACATTATTCTAATCATGTTGATAAATGTTAAAATAAAGTGTAACATTAAAATAATATTTATTATACATATAATTATAATCAATAGAGTAGATAATAAAGGGATGAGCAACCAGAAAACACATCAAGGAAAAGAATTATTTTAGTATATAATGCATGCAGCATTAAACCCATTTCTGAACGAAATGAATCTTTATAAATATGTAAAATTGGAATAAAAAAAAACCTAAGTGTGGTAATGTGATATGAAAATTGTTTTCAAAGTCCTAATGAGATTTATTGCAGTTTGTGATTAATGATAAAATATGCAAACAATTTTTCCTTATAAGTTAAAGGGATTTGTAATATTTAGCTTTGCCTGCAAACAGCCATAGAAATGTAAAAAAAATTGCATTTTAGGGCTTTATAGTTAAATGCTCATTCATTTTTAAGCCATTTTAGAAACTTTAATAAGTCTTACTTATTAAAAAACAATTTTAATGAATTCGTTTGAACACATCTATAATCACAAGTGGCTTTCAATTGTTTAAATTATGAATACAGTTCTCCATATAACAAGTTAATATTAGAATATATAAAAACTAAATTTATGTTTATATAACTTCTAGTATATTAAAATTTTATGTTTAAATGAAACTGTAATAATAGCTAAGTTTAAATCTATAATGTTAAGTGTTTGACATAATTTGCTTTTTTATAACAAAACATTTTTATTTAAGGTATTTATTAATAAAAGTATGTTTTATTCATGCTAATCATGTAAATATTAATTTAGTGAAGATAAAGTTAGAAGCAGATAAAGAGTTAATTTATTCTTATTAAACACTATTAGTTTTCAATTAAAACAAAACTTTAGAGAATATATATGAGCGTGCTTGCATTTTTAACTTTGCTTTCACTTCCTTGTTTGTAGTATTTAAATATTATTCTTCTATTTTGAATTTAAACAGTAAAATGTTTTTTGGAGAATTTCTTATTTAATGGGGTATAAAATTATTATAAAGAATAGTATAAAATAATATTTTTCCAAAACACTGTGCTTTATTGATTATATTTTACTTTACTGTAATAATTTTAATTTTATAAACAATTGTCTTAGTTAAAATATTTTAATTAAAGAGGCTTGACAATATATAAATGTGTTTTTATTTTAGCTCTGTTTCCCAGATGACAAATTAAATTTGAAACTAAAATATAAGAGGTCAAGAGGAAGCAATTTAAAAATGTCAATTTGAATCAAGAAAATTAATACATGATTGAATGTATATAAACACATGGGAAGACTTTTCACAAACATGGGGAAAATGTGCTTAATTTTTTCTAATTAATTTTTATTATTTGATTGAAAAGTTAATAATCTGTAATAATTATAAGTTTAATTATTTTTAATCCATTTTATTTTATTATAGTAATGTATTCATAAATATATTCTAATTCAGAAACTAAAACTTTAAACTAAATCTACTGGGAAGTCCAAAATCTACATTACTAACAAAAAGGCAAAACATGATAGGAAGTTTAGATATTTATTTTTATATAATCATTGAATTACTTTTATACAAAATTAACATGTAGTGAAAATTTTTTATAATTTAACTTACTAATGTAAAAACTTTTATTACATTTTAATATTTTTTTTTACTTTGGGCCACACTATTAAGACTGTTATAGTGTATGTTTCAATACTTATAGCAGTTCTTAATATTTTCAATAAATTTTCTTAAAAATTAAAAAAAAAGTTAAATAAATAATAAAATTATGAAATAGCTTTGAAATGTATTGTCTGCAGCAACATATCTTTCAAATATACTTATTTCAATATTATTATACTGTAACAAGGGTTTTGCCAGCGATAATTCATTTTTAATGAAAGAAATATTTTTTTGGATTGTAGAATCTCTTTATTAATTTTGAAATAACATTTGAATTATTTATCATAATTATTTATTTGTTACATTTGCTTCAGAATGAGAGATTATCAGTCATGAATATTTTATCTTATGTTTATGATAGGATAAATAGAAAAAATATTCTCATTCTGTAAAAATGAAAATCATTATCTTACTCTTTTAATGTAATATTATTGCTTGAATACTTATGTTTGAAAACTAATATTATACCATTGTAATGGTCCCATTAGTTAAAAAATATTGATATCATTATTTAACTACAACTGGACAAATTAATTGAAACAGACATATCTCTTTTATAAAAAAATATAAAAAGCTTCAATTAATTATTATTCAAGTTATTATTCAATCAAATTTTAATTATAATCCTGATTTACTATATGCTTTATTGTTATTTATGATATAGTTATGAATATCAATCCCTTCTCTAAAACCAACACAAGTTTGGTTTTAAATCATACTTGATCCTAAACTTCATTATTAAATTATATTTTCCTATGGATGAATGTAAAGTTAACACAATGTTATACCAAAAATTGTCAGTGTCTTAAAAATATTTTAATGAAACTGAAAAACCATTAATATGTTTGTGTACTTATGTGGACAAGAAATATCTTACTTTTAGAAACATTTTTCAACACTCTCCATCTTTTTTTAAATTTACTCTATTTTCAACAACTGGAGGAATTTTTCTATGATTGTAGAAATGAATTCTGTTGAATGATGAATTCTTCAGGATGAAGAACATTTAATTATTTAACTTTTGGTAAACTATTTTACATTAGCATTTTATGATTTTGCAATTTATTATGTATTTTATTTGTTTATATTATGCACTTGTTTCTGCTTATTTTATGCATTATTTATCAATGGTAATATCTAGAAGTTTTCAGAATATTTGTTATTTCTAATACTCTATCATTTTGAAATGTTGCATTGTTACCTATCATCAACAATTTACCTGTTTGAATGAAAATATTTATGCATAACCAATGAAGATGTACATTTTTATTTTATTATTTCAGATTATATTTTATTAAGCCAGGTTTGGCAAGTAATTTTGTTATCAGTTTTATATATCAGTTAATAATTATAATATTTGTTTAGGAGATTATGGCATTAATCTCTTCTTTGTTTTTATTAATGCTTATCTTGTTATTATATTTTCCAAGATGTAGTAGCTTTGTCTCTCTCTTGTGGATATTTATTTTGCTAGCACATTTTTATAAAGAGATTGGATGTTTGTTTCTTTTATTATAATATTTTTCATGAGTAATTTTTTTTTTTCATATTTAACATAAATATTTTATGTAAGGCAACACCCATTGTTCCTAATCTTTTGATGGTTCATTCTCATTTTCCCCATGTGATCAGATACAAAAGTACTAGCATATTTGTATACTTTCAAACTGTAGGTACTCTGTTGAGTTCATGCCATTATTAGATTCATTGTCTTATGATTCTCCTTGGAGATGCATTACATTATGAATAACTTGTAGGAAGCAACATGTGGTGTTCCAACATGAAGCCATGTGTAGTATTCTGCCATGACTTTATTATTATTTTGACAATTGTTATGTCTTCTAGAATATTATCTTTTTGATATTGTTTTTTCTCTGATTGGTATTTATGTGTAGATCTGACTTGCCATGCTTTTCCAGCTTTTCAGAACATAAAATAAAGTTATTAATTTAAAAATTTAAAACTATATTTATAAGCCTAAATAAGTAATATATCACTTCTAGCATTGATTCTATGCTGAATTGGTAAAACATGTTTAGTATTTAGAAGTATTCATTGTTAACACAATGTCATAATATGATCGTTATGTAAAGATAGAGAACTTCTTGTGATAATGACCACATTTAATAAAAAAACTTCTATCAGTCAGACAAATTTATAATAGTCAATTATCATTTAATTTGTATATTTATTTACTTATTATCATAAGCTGTAAACTTCTAAAATTTATTTCTCCTATGCAATAAAGTTGTATGGCATAGTGTTTGAATAGCTTACTGTTAAGTTTGTAGATTTCCCCAAAATGTTGCTTATTTGTTTGTCCATACTGTTTAAATAAATGTTATATTTTATTGTTACATTTGCGTATACCTTTAATACCATCGCAATCACATGTGACTTTTGCAGAAATATTAATATTATAAAGCAAAATATAATTGCATGATTGATTATATTTTGGTTATTAAGAGTAAATACACATAAAATTGAAGATAATAATCATTGTTAGAATGGTCTACAGATGTTAAGAATGCATCTAAAAATAAGTATTCATCCATTTTCTTAATCTTAAATAATCACTTTAATCTATGTGCAATTATTAAAAATTCAAGCTCATTTGCATACATGTACAACAATTCACAACATAATCTTCATTCGTAAAGCTCTGAGTATGGGATTTGAATATTAAATTTCGAAAGCGCTAAGCTAATATATTAAATCTTAAATTATTATTATAGCTTCACTAACGTATGCCGAAAAACGCACATTTAATTACAATTATTAAGAGACTGCTTTACTCATAAGATCGTAGTTAATTATCTATCATAAATTTAATGTTTAAATTATTTATCTTTAAATTATAAAAAATATTTGGTATTAATTGTTAATATAATATCATGAGTGGCCATTAAATTCCTTATCAATTGCAGGTATTTAAATATTATCTTAATAGATCATTCTTTTTTTCTAAATTAAGAGTTTTTATGTATTTTATTTTAATTAAAATATTTCCTTTTAAATTTGTTATTATTATCGTAAATTAGGTAGACATTATCTTAGGTGTAAGAATATGTCTCCTCATATTTTCACTAGGATGCCATTCATTATTATTTAATAATTGACAAGTAAAATAAAAGTTGCAAAAGAAATTATTTTGAAAAGTAACATGGCACAAATAAAGCCTAAAAACCATTATTATTCTTATCAAGAGTTTTGAACTGTGAATAAGATCATTGCTATGAAATATTGAGATAGTGTTTGTGAGATGTGTTATTAAGTTAGAGAGGATATTAAAAAATAAGAAAAAGAATATATTATAACCTAACTATTCTTTGGTATATAGTTTAAATATTAAGAGCATTTGTAGTTTATAAGAGTGAGTTGAGAATTTTCTTAAAATTTATTAAAAAATAATTAGCATATTGATAATGCTTAGATATTCTTATTGTTATTACTATGGCTATATTTATTACAACATATATATGTGAACCCTGACCTTAGCCTACATATTACTCGATTTTAATCACGTTTTTTGTGACTGTGACTTTATTGGTTCTTGTTATATTAAAATTGTTCAATTTCTTTTAGGTTATAATTTTGGCACACATCTAAATGGGCCTAATTTATTTGAAAAAAAAAAACCCAAACCAACTGAGCCATAATATGCAGCATTAGTTGTTTGGTAATGAAAGACTTAAAAATTATTTTGTTGTTCTGTATTTGTATTTAATTGCATGATCAGCTTCTGGGCCAAAATAAAATAACTTTTATTCACTTTAATATTTTATATTATTACAGTCATGTGATCATTTGATCAAAAATTTAAAGTGATTTTAAACAAAGTGATATGTACTCTTTTGTAGTACTAATTATCTTAGTTATTTAATAATCAATTTTCAAAGATTTCATAAAAGATCTCAGGTGATGGTGATGATATTATTTAAAATCTATATTTAAAACATTTTTTTGAATATAAGGATTAAAGTTGGAGTATTTAATAAATCTTTAAAAAATAGCAAACTTTATTATTCCTTAAAATTAGGAATAGTTAATGTAGCATGATTTATTGCTGTGTAGTTTTTGGATATTTTAGGTTGACCAAGGTTTGGAATTTGGTACATGGCAATCCACTAGTAATAGTTAATTAGCAGTCTACATAGATTACAATAATGTTACATTGAGATGAAATATATTATGATATTATTACTATCATGGTTTTAATTAGAAAATATGAGAAGTTATTTGAAACATATTGATAATTCAAATAAAGAAAAAGTAATTTGGGAATGACCCAAATTATGATGTCACATATAGCTCAACAACTATTCCCTAGTTTTTAGACCAAATAGCTCAGATCATTTTATAGATGAAAGAAATGACAAATAGAGTAGATGATTATATAGAGATATTAGAATGTGTGGGAAGTTCTCAGACATTCCAGTTACAGAAATTGGGGATTGTCAAGAAGAGGAAATAGTACCTTAAACTGAAACAAATACATTCAAAATTAATTAAACCATTGATTCAAAAGTATTTCAGGATAATAACATTTTAAGTGTAGATTATCCAATGGAATCACAAAATTGTGGAAGAAATTTCATATTAGATGCAGAAAAGCAATAAATAAATCAATTAGGGAAACTAAAAGAATATTAAAAATAGCTTTCCCCAATATTCTCAAATTAGTGTAGGTAATGTATCCACCAATGTTAAGATAAAATGAATAATAAAAATCATGCAAAGAATTTATATATTTTTTGATTTATTTATTGCCAAAAGATATTTTTAATAAATACTAAGATAAATTATAAAATGAAATCAAAGTATCTAAAATCTTTAATAAGGAATCAATCTAGTAAAATAGTTCAATAAAACACTAAGGTCAAATGTAAAATGAAAAAGTGTCATGAAACATTGTTATTTGATCAATATGGTGTGAGGGAAAATGAAAACAAATGTCATAAGAATATTTTATCTAAATATTTTAATGCTGATAAAACATGATTGATGAGCATCAAAATAAAATGCAAAATGAAGATAGTTTTTGTACAATCATTTTATGAAAAAAATTTAAGGTTATTCTAATCACGTTGACAAAAGTTAAAATTAAGTGTAAAATAAAAATAGTATTTATCATACATCCAATTATAATCAAAAGAATATATACAAAAGAAAAGAGTTGAACAAACAGAAAAAAATATTAATGAAAAGAATTAAGTTTAGTACAATGCATGCAACCTTAAACCCATTCCTAAGGGAACAATTGGAATTAAAAATTACTAAGTGTTGTAAAGTGACATGGAAATTGTTTTCAAAGTGCTAATAAAACTTATTGCTGTTTGTGATTAATGATGGAATGAGTATTTCTTCCCTATATGTTGGAGATAGTTGTAACCTTTAGCTTTGCAAGTAACGCTAAACTTCCAGCCATGTAATATATATATATATATATATATACCCAGTGCTTTTGGCATTTAGTTTCATTTAGTATTATTTGTGCACAATATTGGGGTTATTCTAAAAAAATAAAATCATATAAAAGTAATAATATTTAACATAATCAAGTGTGCTATCCACTTTACCTAGCTACAGTTTGTGTAATTAATTTATATTATTCTAATGCAGTATCATATTTTTAAATTGACAAATTATCTTAAAAAAAATGTTGCAGTAATAGTAAGCTAATATAATCTTAAAATTTTAATCAACTGTTATCAGGGTTTAAAATAATTGTAAGAACATAGTTAGATAAAGAATTATCATAGTATTATTATAATAATAATTTAAAGTCAGTTAGTTAAATAGTTTATTGAAAGTGTAGTAATAGTCATAAGTAAATAAAGTTACATAATGTGTGTGTATGTAAAAAAATAATATGCATGCAAAGATTTTATTTTTTTATTTTTGAAGCGTTCCAGAAGTATTTTATTTTAAAAAAATAATAGCGTTCTAAAAAATAATGTTAAAAATTTGAACATAAATATCAGTCAATTAATAATTAAAATAGTATTGTTTAATAGAACTTCTGATAAATTTATTTGGAAAAAAATATTTTACATTGAATTATAATCACAAATAATTATTATTGGTTTGATTATATTTATTATTTTGATTTATTAAACTATTTTGGAATTCATTTTAAATAATCTTAAAAAACCACATGATTTTTAAGGTAATTATTTTTGTTGTTGTAAAATCGAGTGGCTATCCTAGAGGTCACTAAAGGTCAAAGGGATGAATTCAATGGGGTCAGCACCTATTAGAAAATTGCTATAATTAGTCAATTCATTTTGTTTTGGGTCAGTCTGGCTTCATCCTATCTTTGTCCTCCTAGAATCGTCTGACACCCTATGTTTAATAGTGTTAAATTTTTGTAAATATTATTATTTTCTGGTACAGTAACAAATTATCAATATTATGCTGCTGCAATCGACTATGCTGGGGTAAATATTTTTTATGACATTCTATTCTGTGCTTTCTACAATTATAAACTATCTACAATTATAATTTAATACGTCCTGAAAAAAAATTAAAATGGCAAGTTTAATAATCATTGACTTATCTAAAAGAAGCAAAATAAGCACTTTCAAAACCGAAACCAAATATTTAATTGTTCATTTTTATTTAATAATATTTTCCTGGTATATAAAAAAAGAACTTGAAATAACTAAAATGGTAAAACTCTAAAAATTCTGTATTTAAAAAAATTAGATTTATCTGCGTCTCTAATAATGAACCGCTATTGATATTTTGGATTTATTTAATTTATAAGTGTTTGAAGAAAATATCAGTATGCTGTATTTTTAAAATTATCTATGTGTCTTTTCCTTACAAGTAAGAAAGAAGTGAACTATTTAAAATAAAAGTTAGAATTATATACATGTGTTCTTTAAAGAGAGAAAAAAAGGACTTATTTGAAATAAAAGTGAGAATTAAATACATGCATTCTTTGAGGGGAAAAAAACTATTTGAAATTAAAGGCTAAAATTGTGAGAACAGCTTAACAAAATTTTATCATTCTGACAATGGAATTAAACATTTTTTTACATAATGTTCTTTATGAAAAAAATATAATTGGAATCTAAAAAAAAATCATTTATTTCCAAATCAACTTCAGCTATTGTATCGCAACTGGCCAATATTCAGTAATGTCTTAGCTAGCTAATTATACATGTAGTCTTCGAAAAATATTTATGATTGTTTTATGTTATGAATATTTATCTGTGGATGCTGTCTTCATTATTGAAGTTAAAATTTATTTAAGTTTATGTCTACTATATTTCTTTGAGTGTTACAATTGCCAAGAGAAAAAAATTTTTTTTTTCAATGAATGAAAAAAAAATGCATTTATTATATTCAGTGCCTTTGTGTTTTGCAGACTGTGGCTGTGAAGGAGAACTTTTTGTCTGGGCAGACAGCTCAGCAAAGAAATAGTTCTGCTAATGAGCTAATTTTTTTTTAAAAGGTTAATTGGTAAAATTTTATTTTAATTATATAATATTGCTGTATGATAAGGTATACATTTATTATGTAATATTTATGGGTTTATAGCAAATGATAAGCATTCCAAATATTATATTTAGTCAAATTTATTTTTGATATAAGGTTATACCAATAAAATATATCTGGTTTATTTTACATGCAACTGGACATATTAAACTAGCATGTTAGGTAAACAATATTTTAAATTTATCAGAAGTGAGTAATTTTATAGTTTATGCTGTAACAGTATATTTCTCATTTGAAGTTTCAACGAATTACTATTTCGGTAATTAATTACTTTATTTGTGGTTACTC
Source organism: Epiperipatus broadwayi (assembly GCA_028023455.1). Lineage (NCBI taxonomy): Eukaryota > Metazoa > Onychophora > Udeonychophora > Euonychophora > Peripatidae > Epiperipatus > Epiperipatus broadwayi. The sequence continues at coordinate 11,728,095 of JAQFVV010000016.1, forward strand.
TTTACATCCACTTTATTTTAATATTAACTTTTATGCTATACATTGCTGTTGAATATTCCTTGCTTAAAGTTAACTTTATTATACTCTTCTGCATATTCTATTCAGTCGCTTGACTGAGATATGTGTGTTTTAAATTTATTGGCTTCAGATATTGATTGAAGTATGCAGTTTGATGTTATTATTACTAGTGTATTTTTCTATATTGCCTATGTTTAGAGTTAATATATGCTTAATATCAGCATATTTTGATATTTATTATGAGTTGTCATTTGTGGAATGGAAGTGATCCTCATAGTGCATTGTATTCTCCATGAGTGGATTATTGTTATATCTTGTTCTAATTGTATCCCATGGAGATGACTGTCTAGAATTTATACCAAGTTTTTATATAGCTAGTATATTTTAATCCCATGAGAGGATTATATTTTGGTGTGTGTTAATTTTCCTTGGATGGTGAGACAAATTCCACACCTACATTTTTGCATGAGAGATAGGCCTGGAAACCACCAATTCTTTTAATAAAGTGTTTGTCCTGGAGAGGTTACTCAGTATTTTTATCCCTCATGTGAATTTAGAATATTTTTCCACCATAGAATATGTATATTATCATGTTCAATTTTGAAGTTATGACAAAGATAGGTATTAAATTTGAGGTGTTAGTTCCTCAGGTGCAACTTTATCATTAGCAGTGTTCAGTGATTTGAATCAATATCAGTATTGTGCAACTGAGCCATGCTAGTAGGTCACAAGAAAACCAATTGAATAAAATTAACTGTGTATTTTAAAACATGTAGTTATTAAAGAAATATTCAAACACAATGTTTGTTTTTATCAGTAGCTGAGAAATATTCTTTGCTGGAATTGCAAGTTATTCATAGTTGAACTATCTATTATTATTTTTATGTGGATATTGAGTTAAGTATTAATTTGTGAGTGTAACTTCTGATGAATGACCCATATCCATTCATAATTTATTTTAATTCCAAACCAGAATTTAGTCAATTCAGTAACAGTAGAGTTTAATAGTTTAAAAGAGAGAGTAGTATTTGAACCCAGTTCATAATAGTTAAACAAATAAAATTTATTTCTATTTGTGTACTTCATATTATAATAAAATAGTTAGACAATAATTTAAAGCAAAGAATTTATTTTACCTATTTTTATAAGACTTAAACTGAAGTTGTTATTATTTGCCTATTTCACATTAAGGGTTTTCTTAATGTAGTCTCCCAAAATTTTAAAACAGTGTTTTCAGATAGTTATTTCAATTTAATATTTTAACCCTAAATTATTCTGTGTCATTAATAAATTAAATTTTTTTTAAAAAATCAATCTTTGGTTTAGTTTCTTTTCAATATTTTTGCAAAATTTTTGTAAAACATTTTCTTGAATCCTAAATCATTTCAAACTCCACAAATCTCAATACACCAGATAAGCAATTGAATGCCAGATAAGCAAATTTATGCAGATTTTAACATTTCATAGTTGTTTTATGAGAATTGTAAGCTTCAGATTAAACATTTATTGAATGATGAAATGAATATTATTTTAAGTTATTAACTCTGACTGCACATTAGTCCATTTATGTTCTTAGTTAAATTATTGAAATAATCAGTTAATTAATTTATTGCGTTGTTATGGATGATGGAGAAATATAAAAGGTCTCTTGCCTTTATATTATTCTGGCTGATATCTTTAGCAAAAGCTGACTTATTCTAAATTTTATGCAATTAGTTTATTTCAGTATTAGTAATATCATTTCTTTAAGTAATTATAATTGTTGTTATTATGTGTTAGGACACATTAGCTTAAGTGAAGTGAATGTTTCCTATAGCCTAATTGGAATGTCAGTCATGAATGAGAACACAATATTGTAGAGTACTTTCCTAAGATAAAAAGAAGAACCCTAAGATTGTTATCATTATTATTATTCTTTATTTAAAAGGTATCGATTATTATTGATATTATAATTGTGTAGTTGCATAAAGAGTTTTATATTTAATTATACCACAAGAGAAATATTTTTCATTTCCATTTTACGCTGTAAGAGTAAAGTTCATTTCAGATCATATTGGCAAATAATTTGCATAGTATATGTTTATTTAAAAACATTAGAGAAGATGGGAGAAGATATCATTATGCTTATAGCTCAGAGAATGTGTTTTTGATAAAGAGAGAATTTTTTATTCTAAATTATTAATTAGGGGATTATAGCAGTTTTCTCTGTCTTCCCAAGTTATTTATTTTATAATGATTTATTTATGATTTAATTTCTTTCTTTATTTTAACTCCATATTCTTTATAACTGACCACTGAGCATAGCCCACATTTTATTATGACAGATCTGTAGTTGTCTATAAGAATACCAACATATGGTATTATTAGTTATTATATTACTTCATTTTTAAAGGTTAGAAATAGTGCCTCAACTTAGGAACATGACATATAGTGATTAGGAACTGTTTTATTAGGTTAGAATATATATATATATGATCACTAGATGGAGGTTAGAATATATATATATATGATCACTAGATGGAGTTTACCAATAGCTCTAATCAAGATTTTATTTTATAAATGCCAACAGAGAAAGAATTCAAAATCTCTACCCTAAAATCCCCATCCCTAGACCAATTGGTTTTGAGCTTAATGGCTCACCTCAGTGAAGAGTTAGGATTTAAAAAACCAAATCCAAGACTCCAACTCAGAGCACTTATGCAATACATTACTATCAGTTTGAAACTTGAATTTTTCAGACATGAAAATGTCTTCAAATACATCCTTACAAAGTAGATAGCTATATGGGTCTGAATTTAGCTCAGTTTCACCATATAGTAATAGCCTCTGCAATATATAGCATTTCAAAAGCCTTCAAAGATATACTTATAATAATTAAAACAAGTCATAAATTTCATAACTTGCTTTTAAGCTTGCATTTTATGATCGCTAGATGGAGCTTACCAATAATCTAATAAAGCTTTTATTTTATAAGTGCCAACAGAGAAATAATTCAAAATCTCTATCGTAAATCCCCATCTCCAGACCAATACTGATTCTTTGACCATTTAAAAAGTTGTAATTATAGGTTCACATTTAATAGTAATGAAATAAAAATATTAATGAAAGAAGGGAATCATAAAAAGAGGAAAATTAAAGAAGCAATTTGTATAGATAAATATAAGGATGATGTTATTAATAGGCAAGTTGCAAATACGCCATACAAATCTTATGGAAATTTATGTAACATTAAGTTTAAAAAATTTTGAAATTCAGTTAAAGCTGACAAGGATTACTATGTTACTGAAAGCACTTCTAAAGAATTTAAAATATAATATTGCTTTTACCATTAATTATTCATGTTATATATATTATATATATATACAGAGCTTTATAGTTGAATGAATCAACTATAAAGCTCTAATTATTCATGTTATATATATTATATATATATACAGAGCTTTATAGTTGAATGGTAATTTATTTTATAAATCATTTTAAGAACTTTTTTAAGACTTAATTATTTTAAAAAACATTTTTAGCATTTTTATTGAATTAGTTTGAACCCATCTGTAGTTACAAGTGATTTCTAGTTGTTTAAATTAGGAAAATATTTCCCCATATAATGATAAATTAATGTTAAAAGTTATCAAAAACTAAAGTTATGTTCATATAGCTTCTAGTATATTAAATTTCAATGTTTAAATTAAACTGAAATAATAGCTAAGTGTAAACCTTTAATGTTAAGTATTATTATTTAATTTGAGTTCTTATAAGAAAACATTTTTATTTATTTATTAATAAAAGTATGTTTTATACATGCTAATTATTATAAATATTAAATCAGTGAAGTCAAAGTTAAGCTATGCAAATTATAGGAAGATAAAGAGTTAATTTATTATTATTAGTTTTCAATTAAAATAAACGGTAGATAATATATGTGAGTGTGCTTGTATTTTTAATTTTGCTTTCATTTCCATGTTTGTAAGATTTAAATATTCTCCCTAAATATCTTTAATTTAAAACAATAAAATGAATTCAAAACAACTTGTCATTTATTTAATAAGGAATAAAATTGTTATAAAGAATAGTGTAAATTAATATTCCCTTCAAACCAATGTAATTTATTTTATATTTTATTTTATTGTAATCATTTTAATTTTATAAATAATTGTGTTAAATAAAATATTTTAGAGGCTAACCAATATGTAAATGTGTTTCTATTCTTAGCTTTATTTCCAAAAAACCATATTGACTTTTAAACATTTATATAGAAGGTCAAGAGAAGGGAATTAAAAATGTCAATTTCAATCAATGAAATCAAAGACATAATCTGAGGTAAAAAGCACATGGAAAGTGTTTGCTCACATGTGGGAAGAGGATAAAAATTTGCTTATTTTTTCTAGTTAATTTTTATTATTTGATTGCAGAGTTAATCATTTGTAATAATAAAAAGTTTAATTATTTTTTATCAATTTTATGTTGTTAAAGTAATGTATCTTTAAATAAGTTTTAATCCAGGTGCTAAGATTTAAGCTAAGTCTACTAAGAAGTCCTAAATCTACATTATTAAAAAGGAAAAATGTGATAGGAAGTTTAAACATTTATTTGTATATATTTACTGAATTATATTTATGCAGAATTAACATGTTATGGAAATTTTTTATGGTTATCTGACTAATGTAAAACATTTATTAATTACCAATTTATTAATTTACAATAAATTTTATTATTGATTTAGTATACTTTAGGCCACAATGTTAAGACAGTTAGAGATTTATGTTTTTAATAATTATAGCAGTTCTTCATATTTTCAATGACTTTGATTAAAATTTTATAAAAAATACTGAAAGAGTAATAAATTTATCAAAAGTGTTGGAAATGTTTTGTCTCTGGCAACATCTCTTTGTATTTATTTCAATATTATCATATTTTAATAATAGTGTTCAATGAAATAATTTATTTGTCATGATTGCACTATTTTAATTCTGGATTATAGAACCTCTTTATTAATTTTGGAATAACATTTTAATTACTGATCATAATTATTTATTTCTTATCTTTGCTGCAGAGTCAGAGAGATTCACTCATGAATATTTTAACTTTTGTTTAATGTGGCTAGATAGAAAAAATATTCCCCAAGTCTGTAAAAATGAAAATTATTAACTTATTCTTACATTGGAAAATTATAGTTTAAATACTTATGTTTGAAAAGTAATATTATACCATTATAATGGACTCATTACTTAAAAATTCATTGCAATCATTATTTAACTGTGTGTGGACAAATTAATTTAAACAGTTATATGTGTGCTATAAAATAAATGCAAATTGCATTAAGGAATTATTAATCAAGCTATTATACAATTACCTTTTAATTATAAACCTGCTTTACTATATGCTTCATTATTATTAGTGATTTGGATGTGAATTTCAAAACCTGCTCACTAGGAAAACCTGCTTTGTCTTTAAATACTATTTGTTCCTAGACCTCATTAATAAATTGTATTTTCCAATAAATGAATATATATTTATCACAATATTATACCAGAAATGGCCGACACCTTAAAATATATTTTTTGAAACTGAATGCCCATTAATATGTTAGTGTGCTTATGTTGTCAGAAAATCTCTTACTTACAGAACTATTTTTGAATGTTGTATAACTCATTTTAAATTTCCTATATTTTCAACAATAGGAAAAAATTTTCCATGTTTGCAGAACTATATTCTGTTGAATGATGAACCTTTAATTATTTAAATTTTGATAAATGGAATACAATTTTAAATTATAATTTTATATTTTTGCAATTTATTGTGTATTTTATTTATATTATGAACTTAGATCTGATTATTTTATGTATTATTTGTCAATGGTAATATCTAGAAGTTCACAGAATAATTGCTATTTATAATAGTCTATCATTTTAAAATGTTGCTTTGTCCCCTATCATGAGTAATTTACCTATTTGAGTGAATACATTTACGGATGACAATAAAGGTGTTGTATATTTTATTTTATTATTTTTTCATGCTATATTTTATTAAGCCATATTTAGCATGTAATTTTTTATCAGATTTATCCATCAGCTAATAATTATATTTGTTTAGGATATTTTACATCAGACTCTTTCTTGTTTATGCTTATCTTGAAATTGTTTTCCAAGAGTAATAATTTTGTTGGAACATATATTTTTATAAAGACATTGTGAACTTTGTCTCTCTTTTATTATATTTTCCATGAGTGATATTTTTCGGTTTTATATTTAATATAAATGCTTTATTTAAGGCAGCCCCTATTGTTCATAATATTTTGGTGGTTCATTCTCAGTTTTTGCATACAATCAGATACACAAGTCCTAGCATATTTGTTTGCTCTCAAAATGTAGATTCTCTGTTTGAGTTCATGTCATCATTAGGTTCATTGAATTATGTAACTTTTCCTCTCATATATATTATATTATGTATTTCTTGTATAAAGCCACATGTTGTGTACTAACATTACTTTATTATTTTGGCAATTGATACAATTATTTGTCTTGAAGAATATTATATTTGTTTTGATATTTCTCTTAATTACTCTGACTATAGGTTAGAGATGGTTCCAATGTCTAAGTTTGTCTTGCAGTGCTTTTCCAGTATTGTAGAACATAAAACCAATAGTTATTTATTTAAAAAATTAGAATTATATTTATAGGCCTAAGTAAGTAATATACATCACTTCTAACATCAATTAATAATTGGATTGGTGAGACATGTTTAATATTTAGATGTACTCACTGTTGGGACAACGTCATAATATGATTGCTGTGTAAATATATAGAACTTCCTGTGATAATTCCCATATTTAATAAAAAGCTTTTATCAATCAGTCAAATTCTGAATAGTTAATTATCATTTAATTTGTAAATTTATTTATTTATTATCAGAATCTGTAAACTTCTAAATATTATTTCTTCTATGCAGTAAAGTTGTATGGCATAGTATTTGAATAACTTAGTTTGACTTCAAGATTAAAGATTTTCCAGAATTATTGTTTATTTGATTGTTCTTATTGTTCAAATAAATGTTACATTTTATTTTTAAATGTGTGTATAGCTTTTAACGTCATCTCAATCACATACGACTTATCCAGAAATCTTAACATTATATAATCAATGATAAAATTATATTTTATTTCAGTTATTAAGCATGGACATAAAATTGAAGATATTACTTTGTTAGAATGGTCTACAGATGTTAAGAATGCATCTAAGAAATAGAATATTCATTCATTTTTTATTCTTAAATAATCACTTTCATCCATGTGTATTTATTAAATGAATACTGTTTTTGTAAAAAAAAAAATATCTGCTTACTCATAAGATCATAACTGATTATCTATCATAAATTTAATTCTTAAATTATTTATCTTAAAGTTATAAGAACGATTTGGCATTAATGGTTAATAGGCTATTCTGAATGGCCATAAATTTCTTTTGCCACTCTAGGTATTTGAATGTTATCTTAGTAGATTATAATTTTATTCTAAATTAAGAGTTTCTATATATTTTATTTTAATGAAAATATTTTCATTTTAATTTGTTTTTATTATTGTAAATTAAGTAGACATTATCTTCCTATGTATCCTCCTACTTTCACTTGGATGTCTTATTTAATAATTCACAAATAAAACAAAAGAGTAGAAATTTTAATAGTAGAAATTTTTAATAAAGAATCCTGAGATCTTTCTATTATAGTCAACGATCAAAAGAAATTGTTTTTTATAAAATAAATTATTTTGAAAAGTAGCGTCGCACAAATAAAACCTAAAAAAAAAACATTATTATCCTTATTAAAAGTTGTGAACTGCGGATCCGATCATTGCAATGAAGTATTGATTATAGTGATTTCGAGATGTGTTATTATTTTGGAGGGGTATTAAAATATTAAGAGAAAAAATATATTATAACCTAACGACTCTTTGGTATATGCTTTAAATATTAAAAGCATTTGTAGTTTGTAAGAATGAATTGAAAATTCTCATTTTCATACAATTTATCAAATGTTAATTAGCATATTTATAATGTTAGTAATTATTATTATTAGCCCTATCGCTGTTTTTATTACAACATATATCAATACCTGAGCTTAGCCTACGCTATATTGTTTGAGTTATTGAATTCTTGGTATAGTAGAATCTTTCAATTTCTTTTGAATTATAATATATATCATACTTTTATGAAGTGGCATTCATTATATTTAATTTTTTTTTAAATGTCGTAATGTTAACATTTATGTAATGAAAATTTGAAGGGGAAATAATTGTAATAGAAATTTAACGTTAAATAATTTTGTATAAAATTTTTGTGAAAATGTTTTGGAAAATTTAAATAATATGGTTGCTGAAAAAAATATGATTAGATAAATAAGGAATTAAAGAGAAAAAAACATCTAATATGTTTAATAATATTTAAAATTAGATTAGTATGGCTTATGATTATCAGATAAATAAATTGTTCTCTAGGCAATTATTTGTTATAAGTTTCATCTATGAAAAATGCCTTTCTACAATTTATAAAAAGTAATTTTAATTATAGTTATTTAACAAATAAATGCTTAAATTGTTTCATGTATAATGTTTTTACCATGAGTAAGAACGATTCTTTATTTGGATTCCAATTCTACCAACCTGAGATATTTTCAATACTTACCTTCATCTGAAGAAACATAATTGGAAAATCTGCCAATTTCTATTATTTGTTTTGTGTTATGACAAGTGAACTTTCATTTTTATGATAGTAAAATTGCATGAAGTTTGTAAACTCAAGATAATTAACCAAAAACTGTAATTTGGACTTGTAATGAAACAAACTTTCAAGCAAGAAAATCAGTTAGACAATATATGATGTAGTGTAGATATTTGGAAAAATAGGAATATCGGATTCCAGTTCTAGGAGTTCCATTATTCGAATTTCTTATGTACTCACAAGTAATAAAGCAATTTAATCATTTTTATTTAAAAGATTTATCTTATTTTATAAATATAATTTTATGTAATATAAATAATGTCCATGTAAAGAATATTACTACATAATGACAACCTTTAATAGGATAATATATAAGAATTATATCTATGTCAATAATGAAAACTTCGAATATAGCGATTTTTTTAAATGTTCAATTGTAGACTTCGTAATCATTTTTGATGACATATTATTTTTCAAAATCATTTCATAGTTTAAAATTTTTTTTTGAATATATATATATAGGTTGAAAGTTTATATAATGATGATGAGTCAAATATATATATATTAATTTTGTTTAAAAAAGCATTATATTTTGCTTAAATTTGATAAAAATGAATATCTGTGAATGCTAATTGTTCAAGCACTAAAATTTAGTATATGTACCTTTATATTGAAGCAGTCAGATCTGAGTTCGATCCTAGCTTCATGACATCTAGCCATAAGCCCACTTTAAACCCTAGTACTAACCTTAAATTTCTGATGCAATGGGACTTTATACGTTCAATCCATGCTAATTTCCATAAAGGAAACTTATTTTATAAATGCTTATTAAAATTAATTCTTTCAGATTTAAATTGATCAATTCTATTAATAAATTCATGATAAAATTATTCATGAATTTATATATATTACAACTGCATGGATTGTGCGTATATATTTGTAAATATTTAAATATATATAATTGTTCGAAAGTTTCATTGCGTCGGGACTATTTGTTTTTTACTTTTAAATAATTTGTTAAAGTTTTAATGATTAAAAACTACATTCTTTTGATAAGCTTTCAGATTTTCCCTTTCCAAAAACAACAGTTAAAGTTTTATTAATTAGAAAAAAACATAAGGATTTCCTAATTAAAATCATTTTCTGATTTTAAGAATTCATTTTCTAATTGGAAAATGAATTCAAGTTAATGAGTTTGAAAGCTTTATCAAAGGAATGTATCTAAAAACAACCAGTAAATCTAAAAACATTGATAATGAAAGAAGCACTAGCCTGAAGGCATCAGAGGACAGTATATATATAGCCCTGAAAAGTTTGGAGAAAAAAAAGCCATCTTTGTTGCAGAAAAGTGCCAGTAAACTGTGTGCTGTTCAAAATCATGAATTCAAAAAGTGTTCCTATCATGGTAAGGGACTAAATGTCAGGAATCTGGCTATTGTTCCTGAAGTCCCCTAAAAATCTTCAATGGAGCTGCTAAATTCTTTTCAGACCAATCATGCTGCTAAAATCATGAAAATTCATTAATATACTATTCAAGTAATCGACCGAATGCATACCTACATTTTTACGAACCCGGACATGTAAACTAAGGAAACCAGCCCCGGAAGAAATGGGTAATATATTTCCATAATGAACCTTAAACCTTCTGACCAGTTTCCAAACTTTATTTTACACTTCCCTTAAGAGCTCTTTTCATTCTATAAATGTAGTACTCTGTGAAACCCTTTTTATTTATGCTATTTTTAAATTTATATAAATTCTCTCAATCTCTAATCTTTAAACTTTCTCTTTTCTTACTTGGCAGTTCATTTACTATATATATATATATTTATCGTGTGATTTATTAATGTCATTTTTTTTTAATTATATGCCAATAATCTTTCGACTCGATGATCTCCTTTGCTTCCTTTGCCTTGTACAAATAATACTATATTAATTCTAATAGTAATTCTTGCCTATTAGAACTAGATTTACCGTTCTATCAATTATCGACTCGAAAGAAATTATTAAATGTGTGTTATTTTTATAATTGGCTAATAATAAATTATTAGCTCCGTTTTTAATCTATGCCCCAGCTATTTTTTGTATTTCACTAATATTTATTTATTCATATATAATCTTAAAATGTTTTTATTGCAAAAGAGTCGATAAAGGAATCAAATATATTCTAATTCAAATTTCTGTTACTCGCTATTAAGATTCAGGAAGGGCACCATGATTGGGGCATAATTAATATGATTTACAAATACTTTAAAATAGTTTTTATTAAAAGCTCATTTGACTTTAATTAATTGATCAAGTCATCATGTAGAGCATTCTATATGGGTTTTAGTATTCAAACGATGACTATCAAGTCATCATCTTTGAACGTTGCTGATGTAGGGCAATCTTCCGCTCCATTAGGCTGGTCAGTGATCATATTTTTGTTATTTTAAATTATCAAGGAAGAAAGCACTTTCTCGCCTGTTCATATTAGTCAAAGGGCATAAGACTTGTCAGATGCAAGCTGCCATAGGACTTCGATTATCGACTAGCTATCATCTTTCAATTTCATTTTATAGCTCATAATTCGTCAGCACCGTTACCTCTCTGTTCCAGTAAAGCCCACTCTGTTGCTCATAATTCATGATGAAGTGATTTCAATTAAAGTCAAACAAATTCTCCATTATCTCAAAGTAAATAATTTTTCAATAAAGATTAAAGTTATGCCCTAAAATACGTATCTTGCTCTTCATGAAGGGATTTGCGAATGTGAAAATAAATCTCACATTCTGTCATAATAAAATTAGAGTAATAATTTCCTTTACTAATGAATACCTTTATCTGTCTTTATTTTCTTGTGGGGGGCATAGACAGATAGACTTTCAAATATTGCATAATATTTATTGGCATATAATAAGGACCGCCACTCGTATTACAATTATAAACTTTGTTTAAGGACTAGAATTAATTAATTTAATCTTTATTTAAAATTCAAACCAAACAAATTATTATTATTAAATATTTTCTAAACACACTTGGTTTCTTAGTTCTTAATTCTTTCATAATTATTTTAATGTTAATACTCACTGTTTGTGCTGGCAACCCGAACATATACATATGATTCGATTTAAAATTATTTTAGTCAGTTTATTATCAGATATTAATGTCAGTTCAGGGGTCTCTGATCCTCACCAACCATTGAGCTAGTTTCTTGGTGCATAGCACTGTGCTGTCAATTTAGATTTCTACGAATCTGAGCTGTTGAGTTGGGTTTGAATTCAGTTTTGAAACACCTGAGTTTGGGTCTGACTTGCATTTAGGTGGTGGGTTTTTCGACTGGTACAATATAGCTTATCGAAATTTCATATTATGGTATTCTATGATGTTGTTTAAATATTATTGTTATTATTTATTAATTAAAACTAGTTCTGATGTTTACATACTTTTTAAATTTTGTCTCTGAATTCTATCTTCATTCATATAGTTCTTAAACATGTGCATACTTATTTGATAATATTGCGTACGATCCCCAGGTTGCCCAACTATGTAAAAATTTGAGTTATAACATGAAAAAAATAGGTATATAAACACATTGTATTCTAATAAAATGAATGACATCAGTGTTTAAAAGAACTCTTTAGAGTTATTTTGTGAAATAGATAAATAAGCTAACCATCATCGAAATAATGTTTTACAGATTAATGAAGACATTAGATTAGCATGTGATAGTTATTGTGTAATTTCACCAGAGATATTAATTCACTACTACATACTTTTATATATATATTGATTACTCAATGTCTGTGGTTTGGTTAGAGTAAGATCATACAAGCAATCCACATATATAATTGTATCTATTGAAGCATCAATCTATGACTACGAATAATTGTTTAACGATATCAATCTGTTCATGTTTTTTGAATTAAAAGTAATTCTGAAAATAATTCAAGTTTTGCATTTTGTAATAATTATCTGTAAAATTTTTACTTAACTTTATCAGCATTACAATAATTAATATGTAACGGACATTTTATTTGATATATGTCTTTAAATCATTGCAAATGTAAGTAACACTAATTTAATACTACAATATTAATGACATTTACTGTTTACTATTATTGTTTTTAAAATAGCTGAATTAGCAACGTAATCAAACTTGATAAGCACTGTCATTTTTTTGATATTTATTGAGTCTTTGTAATAACATAATACCTACCATTGAGGATAGTTTATTTTGTAAATGCATTGCACTAATATTTAATAAATTAGTTACTCATTGCTTAAAATTATATATATATATATATATAATTTATTAGCAGTAGTCGTGTGTAATTTTTAATGCAGGGATTAATTCCCTGTGCACATATGCTGTGATGTTTTCATTTTAAAATCTCAACGATCTTTTGTTGAGTACACAGGATACACTCAAACCAAAGCACAAGATAAAGAACTTTGAAAAGGTAAAAGTGGCACTGGTATCTTTTGTATCGAAACAATTTGTTAGATCACTTTAAAGCATCTTGGTTTGAGAGTGTGAAGATATTTTTTTATTCACTTTATATCCATTAGCTTTATTGTACATACTAACGTTCATGAAATTTTTCAATTTACTACTTGTTAATATTTATGAAATATAAGAAACTATGCAATATTCAATTTATTTTCTGGTACAGTAGTGTTATTTAAATTTAATGAAGAGATTAACACCCTATGTACCTGTGCTGGAATTTTGTTGTTATTTTTAACATCTCATTGAAATTGAATGTTAGATAGTTTCTCCTAAAGTTAATAAAACATTTTTACATTCTCAAACCAATAATTTTTAGATTGGTATTTATTACTGAATTTAAGCATAAAAGATAAAATGACCATTTTTATATTTTTAAAAGTCTCTATCTAATTCTTTGGTTTGAGAGTATCCTCTATACTCAACAAAATATCGCTGAGTTATTAAAAAATCAATATTACAGTGCATATATGTATAAGGTGTAAATCTCTTTATTAAAACTAAATATGTAAAGATGTTTACAAATGTTTACAAGTAAATTATTTTTGCACTGAGATCTTCATGCTTGAATGCTGAATGAACCAAACAATTTGAAAGTTTATTTAAAATTGGAATAAATTTCAAAAGAATTTATAAATGCTTTGGCACATTCATGTAAAAATTCATATTGTTCCTGAAAAAAGAAAAAGAAAGAGAATAAATATCTTATATAATATATGGTTAATAATTTAAAGTCTTTCCTAAGAGCAAAAACAAGGAAATAATTTATTCATAAAAAAGATTATTAATTGATGTAATACATGATAATCATTTTTGTTGGACATTTAAATAACATCTTACCTGGATCTCCTTTTATTAATGTAATACTATTATTTCCCAAAAGAAATTTATTATTATATTAACTAAATGTTAGGAATTTTTTTTAAAAAAATCTTCTATAGCGTCAATAATTGATGATAAACGCCTTTGATTTATAGATTTTTACTCAAATTAATGATTTCTTACTTTTTTCAACGTAGGGAAACCTAAATGAATATTTAACATCTTTTATTATTTTTCAATATATGTATATATGTGACACTTTATTTTGGAGGAATTCACAAATTTGACATCAACTACTTTAGATAAATACATTAATGATTATTACTAATCATTTGTTAAATTACAGATTATCCATATATGAGAAATTGACTGTAAGCTTTAGATAAAAATTAATATACATATATATCTAAATTAATTACTAAATGGGATTTCGGTATACACATTAAATCCACAATCAAAGTGTATTAATATGTAGCAACCAATTAGATGCCCCTTCTGCAGGAATGAAAACAATAGCAAATTTGTCTTTGTTAGTGGTAGTTTGGACCGGTTTACTATTTTTTTCATTCATCTTGCAGAATTGGCATCTGACTGGTTGTGACACATCATATACTTGGCTGTATATATATATCATCCGATTTATAAGATCAACAGTTAAAATTATTAAATTTATATTTAGTATTTAAATACAAGTATATTGTCTGTATTGAACTTAATCTAATTAAAATGGAGTTGAACTCAGATTTTCAAGCTCCTACAGTTATCCACTCCATCTTATACAACTGAAACACATGACCATATACATGTGAAAAAGATAAAATATCACCAATATACATATTTCCTGCTGATCCAGCATTCATCAGTTAGTCCAGATAATTATCTTCAACACATATAAATAATCAATGTTCAGTTTATATTGAGATAAATCTTCAAACTTAATATAAACTGAGCATTGATTATATATACATGTGAGAGATGATGATCTCGATCAACTGATGAGTGCTGGTTCAGTACAAAATACTTTTATTTTTGGAACTCATTTATATTTTTCACATGTATATAATCATGTGTATCAGTTGTATAGAAAGGAATAAATAGCTGTAGAGATCTTGAAAGTCTGAGTTTCAAATTAAATTTATATTTTTACTGTAACACAAACACATGAAACAATTCCACTCTATCATTCATTTTCATGTGCAATGTGTTGTTCAGAATTAATTAAAATTTCCATTTTACAACACAGTATTATATATATATATATATTATACAAATAAAATGTGCGTTAATTTAAAAATGCTTGTAATAATAATAAGAATAATAAAGATAATGGTAATTAACTATTAAATGCAGGGCAGTTGAAGCGGGTTAAGGAATTAATGAAAAGTACTTCAGCAGATTGAGAGATTATATATAATAGTTAATTACCTATATATATATATATAAATAACTACAACCATTAAATGTCTGTATTTTTAAATTATATAATAATAATTCAAACAAATATATTTAACACAGTATTCAAAATTAAATAATATATTCTTTACCAGAAGTACTTTCAATTGTTTCACTGACAATCTTTATCAACTGTTAATACAAACGTACAAAAAATAAAAACTTGCAAGTTTTTATTTTTTGTACGTTTGTATTAACAGTTGATAAAGATTGTCAGTGAAACAATTGAAAGTACTTCTGGTAAAGAATATATTATTTAATTTTGAATACTGTGTTAAATATATTTGTTTGAATTATTATATACATATATATATATAAAGGTAATTAACTATATATATATTGAGCCGGATTGATTTCCGATTCAATGGTTTTATTACTAAAATTAATGAAGGAAAAACAACTTCATTTTCATTAAATATCTAATGCTAAAATTTGTTTTTAAAACACATACACATTTATATTTAAAGTAGATCATTTAATGTTTATAAAATTGATTTTAAAATAGTTTACTTTCACTACTTTGTTTATAAAATTGATTTTAAAATAGTTTACTTTCACCGCCTATTTTAATCAATTTGATTAAAAACAGACAAGCTTTCTAATTATACATTCCTGTTGCTTTTATTGTAATTATTTTTAAAGTTAATTCTAAAAAAAAAGCGGAGATTTAGTTTTGTATTTGTCATTTTTGTTTCAATTATCCCTGGTTGGAAGTCTTAAATTAGATTGAGTGGGAAATTAAGATTTGTCCTGCCTGGAATATAGAATGGACACTAATAAAAGTTTTGCATGGGAAATGTAGCAAGGCAAGGATAGCCCACCAATTTTTAGAGGAGAGAGATAGATTATTGACTGCTAAGAGTCAGATGGTTTTGAATAGCTGTTCAGACGTTTAATTGCCTGCTAAAAACTTAAATAATTATTGACAAACTTCGTTGCTGTGTAAGATGTCAAAATCTACCGCTATGGGTTTTGCCATCATTAGAATGTCTTGCTAATTTAAACAAAGGATGGATCCATGCCTACCAGCTCTCCTTCAGTCATGCCATGAGCCTCTAAAATAAACACTGCCTCTACCTTGCCACTATCAAAGGACCTGAAAGATGAGCTATTATCAAAAGTGCACACTTGTCACTAAATCACTAGGACTCTGCCTTACCGTAAGCTAAACTTTTTCCTATTCTAGCCAGGGTAAATAAATTGCGTTTAATTAAATCTCCACTCAATCTAATGATAAATGTTTTAAAATGGTATTGTTTTTTTTTAATTATTTATTATCTGTATGTACTCTTTTCTAGTAGTTAAAGTGTGTTTGTTTGCAATTTTCATTTATCAGGGAGTGCATGAGGTGATTGTATTTTATATGTTTAATATATACCTGATTATTTCATTAACTATTACAACACACATTGGCAGTTTTCATAATCTTTATTTATTTACCTGCCCTTAGTTGTACAATAAAGAATCTTTAAACATGTTTCTTTTGTGCTGTTTGTGCAAACAACAAAAACTTTTTGCTGGCTATTTGTCAAGTTATTTCTTCGGGTTGTCTGAAAATAGTCTATTTTTTTCTGGATTACGTAAGATCATAATCAAATATCTGTTGCTGTCTTGTCGGTGAGATCAATCACGTTTACTTAGAATGTAGTATTACGCACAGCAGTCTTGCAGCATTTTAACGACAGTAATTAGAATATTACTGCTCGGATGTTCACGCTGGTTACGTTGATTTCTGACAGGACAGTAACTGTTTTATTATCCCTGATTCAGGAAGCTAAAGTTGTTGTTTGTTTTGTAATTTTACAACTGGTCAGCAAGAAGATATTTTCCTAACCATTTCTTCTATTTTAAGTGAGATAATTTTGCTGCCAAGGTGTTTTATGCCTTCATGTTTGTCGTATTCTTGCGCACTCTCTGGTAAATATGTGTATGTTACTATAAGCCACTTTTGTATTCGTGGCTAGATGTCTTCCCTCTGTTGCACAACTTTTAATAAAATTAATAAATTGTTTAAACTTAATTTGGCTGACGTTTGTCTTTGTGCTTTGATTTCTCAACTGTCTAAATAATATTTAAGATATCTTGTCCCTCCCTGAGTGTAGTTCGGTGCCCTTTTGATTCGCATATCCTGTCCACCCTAAAATAAATGTCTAGTTCCTTTTTTCGGACTAGTGGCGCCCCCGGGGTCAGTATATGCGAATCTCAAAGATCTTTCTTCCGTTACAATATATATATATTATAAATTGTGTTTTTGGCAGCATATTTAATAAAAATGAAACCAAAATGAAATAGTGATAACCGAATGAAGATGTATTTGCATTCATTTGTGGAAGAAAACTCTTCCATATGGATGGTAGTTTAATTGTTTCTTCAATATTGTTAAAACAATTTAGTCTTTAAAAATTTTTGATGGGCTCCTAATTATTTTTTGATAACTATTATTGCATATGGATATGATTTTAATATTTAAAAACCAAATAATGGCCGATACCCAAAACATGGAGAGGAATTGAAGAGATTATTGAGTTTTTTTTTTTTACAGTTTTTTATTCTAACATTTATATGGCAGGATAGCTCCTTTCTACATTAATGTGGCACATGCCAGAGAGAATCTCATAATCTTTTTGAACTTCACGAGTGATTAAATATTTAGGTTTATTCAGAATACTATTAATCTTTTGCTAGGTTGAAAATGTTTTATTGTCTAACAATTCAGCATTCATTCATTTTATCTATGGTACTTTTAATATAAAAAATGCATATTATATTAGAGGCATTTCTTTCTTTTTTCTTTTGTGAATTTTTTGATTTGGCCATTGTTCTGCTTAGTGTGATGGCATTATAGCCATTCATTAATAAGACATCATATGTGTTTGATATTTTTTTTCTTATTATGGATTTTTGAAAGAAAGAATATCTTAAAACTGAATTAGTTATGGAGAGATTTAAACTGGATGATGATGGGATAATGTTTCTATAAATATGTGTAATTTTTTGCATATAAAAGATATTAAGATATTATTGTTAGTTTTGGAGACAAGAAAATCAAGAAATGGAGTTTTCTAACTTTTTCCATTTTCATAGTGATTTTAATTTTATGACGTAGGCTGCTAATATATATTAGAAAGACATTAAATTATTATTCTTCTTGAGATAAAATAGCAGCGTTGTCAACATACCTGAATCATATGTGTGGCTTGTATCATGCTGACTTTGAAGCCTGCATAAATTGGCAAAAGAAAACGTAATTACTTATTTATAGTATTGGCCATTGTAAGTAAAAAATACTTAGTTAATGCAATAATATGGCCCCGTAAGTGTAATGTTTAAAAAGAATATTTGATGCCTTATCGATTGGTAATTTTAGTAATGAATGAAACAATTATTAAAGCTCACAAGAATATCATTTCATGTAATTTTTAAATGATCAATAATAGAAATAAGGTAGAATGAGTTTTTTAAATATGATTTTATAAAGGAAATAATAAGTTACTTGATTTGTTCAATGCTGAAGCAAGAGTAGGTGGGCATTATCATTGAGATAGAGTGGGATATCTGTTTTTATTTATTTTCGATAGATCATAAATCACAGGGCTTACTGAGGGTGTATCTTTGGGTGTGACTTTACTTTTTAAGCCATATTTAATATGACATTTGTTAATAAGTAATTTAATTCTTTTTGCAAAATAAGTTGAAATGTCTTTTTTAAATGATAATGTGCATTAATTAAATGGTCCAGGGATTTTATTATTATATATTCAGCTTTCCCTTTTATGGCAGGAAGTAATATTTTCAGTCTGTTCAATATAATATTTTTAGGAGCCAATTTTGTTTGAAATGTTAGTGTAATATTACATCCTTTAATAAAGATTTAAACATCTTTTAATTCAATTGCTAAAGTTACCAGATGATTGACAAGCAAGAAATGTAATTACCTCCATTAAACATAAAATTACATTTGTCAAGTGTTGTACAGGTGATATTGCAGATTTCAATTATGGTAAGATCAACTTATGATGTTTCAACGTTGCAAAATATTTTTTTTTCAAAAGGAATGCTTCAAGGTGCTATTTTAAAGTTAAAAATCAGGGCGTTAAAACATTTTTTAGTATAGGGAGTTTATTTTTGGAAACGTTTTGTATTGAAAAGGTAAAGCAAGTCTCAATTTGTAAGGAGAAAGCTTACATCTATTACTTTTTATAAAGAGTGCAACTATCATTTCTGCCCATTAACTATGTTGAGTTCTTAATTATTCTTTGATTTGCACTAAAATAAAAAAAAAACACTTCATAATAAAGAATGTATTTTATTATTAAGAGATAGAGATATTATTTGAAAAATCCATACAATGACCTTGTGTTTAAAACATTAAAATATGGAGAGCAAGTGCTGAAAATGTTGGAGAGTTTTTTCTACATTAATGTGTTAATCTCTTCTTTAATTTTAATGGATAATTGTTCCTGCCCCATGTGCATGATTTGGCATATGTTATACTGGATTTTATTGATTTCTTGAACTTTCAGAGGAAAGTGCTTACGTTTGTTTAGCATACACTAAAAATTTTGTTCAATGAAAAATGTTTTTTTTATGTAATAGCATCTCCAAAAACGTCAGATTTTATTTATGTTTTTTTTTTATATAAAATATATATTGTAAGAAGTATTTGCTCATTTTTGGTGTTTTATTATTTAGCACATTGCTCTGATTATTATTATTATTATTATTATTATTATTATTATTATTATTATTATTATTATTATTATTATTATTATTATTATTATTATTAATAATAATAATAATAATAATAATAATAATAATAATAATAATAATAATAATAATAATAATAATAATAATAATAATTTGGTACTCGTTCATTAATAAGATATTATGTACTTTATCTCTTTTTATTTGGAAGTAAGAATGCATTTGTAAAAAGTGATTTAGCTATAGAGTAGATGTGATGGATGATAATGAGATGATGCCTTTTGGTATCTATCTGTATGTGTAATTTTATTACTGTAAAAGATGGTAAGGCATCATTGTTAATTTTACAAACATCACAAAAAATAGTTTTCCATACTTCTCCACTTTTATATTGAATTTAATTTGGGACTGTACACTTTAAAATGTAATAGACACTCATTCATTTTTTCTTCGGCATGCGAACAAATAACATATAAATCTACTAGGTGAACCTAATAGATGATACACACTTCTTCCAATCTAAAAGTTGTTTTTTAATTTCCAAACTAAAACTTTCCAAAATAAACTATCTATACCAGAAAATTGATTTAACATTGCATTATTAGCTATCACACATTCCTTTTGAGAAAATTACTTGCAAAGTAAAAGCAGCTCTCAATAATATAGATTCATCAATAGCTGGTCTTTCTAGAACTTAATCCTGCAATATTTTTGAAAGGCAAAACCTTTAAAAGTAATGTCTATATGCAAAATTTAAATCTCAAAATTATTAAATTGAACAGTCCTATTCTTCCTGCAGTTAAAGGGAATGCTGCTATCATTATAGATGGCAAGAAATAAAATCCTGGACTTCTTAAATGATAAAGTTATATTTAAATAAAAAGAAAGCATAACTTTTATATTGAAAAAAAAAAAAAAACCAACTAAATTCATTTTTAGTAAATGTATTATTGTTTATATAAAAATAAAATCATTTCTAAGAAAATATCCTCTATATGCTCTAAGTTTTATGACCTACCAAAATACATTAAACAAACAATACATTTCATCCTATTGCTAATGCGATAGATTTACTTCAAATCTTAGCAAGTAGGTAACAATCAAATAAAATCGTTTTTTTTCTATGAATCTGTACATTAAAAATACAACTAATTTTACTTCTGTTATTAGTACATTAAAAAATACATCAAATAAACTTTTGTTCAATGAGGCATTCTATACAATGAAATTATAATCACATTAATACATTAGCTAATTTGGTTTTTTAATACTTTTTTTTGCTAAAATAGATAATAATATAAACAAGTAATTGGAACCCAATGAAATTTCCCAATTTGCAATGATTTTTCAATTTATTCATGAAAGAATTTGAAATCCAGATTTAAATTTCACATTTACAATGATGTAAATGCATGAATTAAAAAATAGTCTAATAAAAATAAATATTCCCAAAGAATGTAACATGTTTCGCGGTTATTAAGTCAAAGTTCAATTCTCAACCTGACTTCCCCGTTGTAAATACTATTACAAATTTTGATCCCCAGAATAATAAACTGCTCGAAGTAAATGTTTTTTTTGTCTCTTAGTAAAAATAAATACTTAAGAACTAATTGTAATATTAATTAATTTATACTCCAAACAAGATATAGGATACAATTATTCACTTAAGTTAATGAGTGCAAATAATTATATTTATCTGTTATTTACATTTGAAAGATGAGAAATTTCATTCTTATTACTCTAAATAAATAAACTAATTAAACTCATAAAAATAAACAAATGTTATTTTGTTTAAGACTTTATGTAAAATTCAAATGTTCAAGCATAAAAGATGAGTTGCGCTCCATGTACTATAAGGTATAGATTTTCCGATCAATGACTGTTGTAACATATCTAAATCAATTAAACTAATAAATAGACCCTTAGCATTTATTTATATATTAGTATATTAACAATTGTAGATTTAATTTCAGTGGTTTTATCATATATCATTTTATCTCATTATATAACAGAAATAAAACGGAAGAGTACTCAATATATATATAAATATGAATGCATACTTTTTTAACAAACTAGATCTAATTAATTATTAAAGAAGGGAAAAATCTGAAATAAAAATATTTTTTTTTAAACCTAAATGTCAGACATTTTCTAGAAATTATATTTAATCTGATTACTCATGTGAACAAAAGTTGATTATATAATAAAAATGGCAACTATTCTCAATTTTTTTATTTATTATGGATCTTGTGGGTTTTAATAATAATCAATAATAGTAGTAGATGTACAGTCTAGAAACTGTAATATTATATATGTGGCTTATTCATATATTTAGATACCTTTACAACAGAAGGTTGACTTTCATGAAAAGTTTTACTATAGCAGATATCATCAATTTATATTCAATATTTTGATTATAATTTGTTATTTGCTATAGTGATCTTTAAAAGAAATCAATTTTTTAAAGAAAAAACGTCTACTATTATATGAGATTAATGATAATAGGGTAATGGCTTCTTTAAAGTTTTGCTGTTCAAATATAAAATAATGACATTCACATTAAAAATATATAGAATAGAGTTCAGTCATTATACAATTTACAATGTTATATTTTAATTATAGAATAAGTATATGATTAATAAATTTACCTAAATTAAAACTCAGTATTCTTGCAAGTCAATAATTGTTTTCATTCATGCTATATCCAAAATGAAGAGTTCATCATTACTGAGTACCAAAGTAAAATACCAGATTCATTCAACACTATAAATAATCTAAAGCATACGGTAATCACATAGAGCAATAAAGTTCATTAATAATAAATTTTATAATATATCCATTGGTAAAATATTCATTCAACCAATATTAGATTAATATTATTATAAACTTTATTTTACCCTATGGCTAAAAAATAGTTACTATAACTATAGAATTTAGTGATCAGGTTATTGTGAGAAAAAAAATAAAATCAAATTTGGAAATTTATGCAGTTGATAATTAACATTATTTGAGTAAAGCTATTAGACACAAATTAAGATATTTATTTGTTGAGATCTTTTTTTTTTTAAAAAAAAAATGTTTTAACCATTTTCAAAATTTAAAATACAACAATTAATTGTACATTATATTTTTTTATTGAATTTTGACTGCATTTAAGTAAAATAAATGCTTTAGGAAACTTGATTTTAGAAAAAAAATAACAGTGCTGCAAAAAAAAAAAAAAACAATCAAAATTTTATTGGTTAGATTTTACAAAAATAAAAATAAA
Organism: Epiperipatus broadwayi; assembly: GCA_028023455.1. Taxonomy (NCBI): domain Eukaryota; kingdom Metazoa; phylum Onychophora; class Udeonychophora; order Euonychophora; family Peripatidae; genus Epiperipatus; species Epiperipatus broadwayi. The sequence continues at coordinate 11,751,556 of JAQFVV010000016.1, forward strand.
AAATATTAATAATCTAATAAAACTGCGTGAGAAATAAATTTGAATGATTTTTGTACAGTATGTTTATTCCTTAAGTAAATCTTTTATTCCTTCGAACCTTATTTTGTTTAACGGGTTTGTATAGATTTTGAATCCATTATAAGAAATATTTTTTTCATTCATAGGCACTCGTTATAATTTCTTATATTTAATGTGAAATTTTTGATATACAAGGCAGGTGGAAAAAACAAAGCTTTGTATTTGAGATAAAAGTACTTGTGTTTAGTTACATATAAATGAGATAAAATAATATATAATAAAACAAATAAAATTTTATGTCTACAATTTTCAAAATACTAGAATATAAATATAAGCTATAACCAGCTTACCGAATGACTGTCACACTGAGTAATCCTTTACAGTAATAATTTTAAAAATGGACGCTTCAGTGGATGGTCATAATAAAATATTAATAAAAATAATATTGAATAAGCATATTTTTTAAAATTAATAGGTATATAATTATTGAAAAAAAAATGACAATGAATTTGAAAAACGAGTTAGATTAAAAAAAAAACAACAATATTTAGGATTATTATTTTTTGATAGACAGTTAATAAAAAAATGCAGCAAGAAAGTAGAATTATTATATAATAAAGAATCTCACCAGAGTATTTGATTTTGATACTAAAGATATATTATGAATTAAATTGATTGATACAGTTTTGGATTTAAAAAGAAATGAAATTTGAAATAAGCCATGTTAAAAGCTATAGAATGAAAGTTATTACGCCCATAAAATTATTATAAAATGCATGATAATTATGAAGATGGGATATCAAAATATCTTTATCCACACTTTCTGATATAAAGTCTAATATATTTGATATAAGCAAAATATTTTATAAATAAAACTTTTTCTTAGAATAATATTACATGTAACATGTATTAAAGAGGATAAAGTTGTAAGATTATGGTTGATATATATATATATAGTGAAAGATTATGGTTGATATATATATATATAGTGAAAACATTTGTGAAAAATTGAAAAAAGAGAATGTATTTTATTGAATAATTATTTTGTTAATACAATGATAATAAAATGTTTGCTCTTTACTTACTTCTTATTTAAATAAGTTAAGAGGAACTTGTACTTAACTATGTGTCCATCAAGTATTATTATATTAAAAGTAAACAAGAAGTAGTATATATTGGAAACATTTCTTAGAAAAATTAGACTTTGATAAGCATACATTTTCATATTTATTTGATTTGTTCAAAATATTAAAAATTTGGTTTTAAAATAAGATGCAGTACTTACTCTGACATGTCAGATTATATGGTTTATAAAAATCCTATTCCAGTAATTGATCAGTATTTATACAATGAAAAAATATGCAATATTAAATTTTTGTTTGTCACAAAAGTATTAATATTTATCAATCAAAATTTGATAGTAATATTTTGTTATCAATTGTATAAAATGGAACATTGATTGATAAAATTGACAGTCTCAATTATTATCGAAAGTTCAGTATTGGCATATTAGAAGTAAAGTAATTTAGAGAAGGATTAAAGATTTTTTAAAGTATATTGATTATGTAATTCACTAATCATAGATAAACATTTTGACATATGAAAAAAAGTTTCATTTTTATATTCCTCCAAAATAATGTCAAATTATATGTAGATGCATTATGTCATACATTAGACAATTAAGAAATACCTTGAAAATAAAAACAAACTGAAGACTAGGTACTATAAAATTATAAAAAAATTATAAATAAATAGTCTAATGTTTTTTTTTTTTGATCATAAAATATTTTGAAACTTTAAATTTGCTTTTAATTCAGATCATACAAGAATATTACATGAAAAAGTACAACATAAAAACAGAAAAAATAAAGAGATGAATTTTATAGTTCTTGAAAAATCACAAAATATTTTCTTTTTCTGGCTGCTTAAATTCAGTTGATAATAATTACAACACAATTGAAAGTATTCCTGCTTAATTTATATATTATTACTATTTTCTTTATGGTTATTGTAAATTAAATCCCAGACAACTTATTATTTTTACATATATATCTGATTTCTTAATTAATCACATAATTTCTATTAACACCACATAAATAAAATCCAGATTTACCTCAGTAATAGCAACCTTGCACATATTTTATGGTGTTGGGCTTTACAATGGCACTATAATCACTATATCTTCTCTACATTGTTTTAAGCCTATCTATAACATTACATCATATTTTTATTTTACCACAGTTACAATTTTAAACTTACTAGGTGAAAAAAATCTGTAAATGTTAGCAATATATAAATCTTACACAATATTAGTAACCAATTTACATGACAATTCCAGAGAGAGATGGCCCACAATATCAATAAAAATGAGAATTTGTGACGGGTGAAGTATTTTAGCCCAAAGAAATATAAAAGAAAAAATCATTTTAAATCAAAAACTTATAGCATTAAAAGGAAATTTTCTATGAACATTTTTTTTTTAAAATAGACAACTCTTAAAAAGTTCATGATGGCAAAGCAAGCATTAGAATTTCCTTTGTCCAAACAGTAAAAAAAAAATTTTTTTTACCATTTTAATAACTATAAATATGTTTACTTCTAATTTTTTTTATTTCTTTGATGATAACTAACTTTAAATATATATAATACTTTTGATAACATAGAATTCAAATATCTAATATATCATTCTACTAACTTTTCGAATAGACAAATTGTGTCCAGTGATATCAAGTGCAGTTGTTATAGATAATACCTCCATTTAGAAATTTAATTTTATGTTTAGAAAATGTCAAATAATAATTTTTGGAATGTCTATCGTTTGAAAGCTTACATTTATAATAAAAAATTTTCAGATTATCAATTTATAAAAAGTAAAAGATTTAATTGTAAAAATAAAATGTTCAAATATAAAGAAATATAGATAAAAGCACCAATAGGGTTCATTAAAAATATAAAAATAGAATTTGCAGTGAAATTGTTAACGATTAATATTAATATTTTTGACATAAAAATTAATGTTAGTAATACATTTGTTTCTAAATAAAATATTATTTTTAATTATTTAGTGCAATTTTTTTTTTTTTTTGCTTAATGTTTTTTTTAAAATTACCTGATTTACAATAAACTGCATTCTGTTCATTCTAATCTGCTTCACATCTATAAATATATCAACTTCTTGTTCAGCAAGGATTCGATCTTGAATATTTTGAAATGCACAAAATACACCACTTTTTGTTACTCCATCACTATAAAAAAAAGAATAAAACTGCTTAAAAATTAAAAATGAGGAAAGTTATTTAATAATCAATTAAATGATAAAAAAATTAAATTTCCCTTAATATTAAGTTGTTGAACTTCAAAATTTCATTCTTGTATATTTTAAAAACTATGTAGCGATAGAAAATAAAATTTAAAATAATAAAAAATGAAAATGTAAAAGAATAAATAAACTGGGAAAATAGTTATATAACTAATCTCAATATAAAAACATCATTTAATGAAAGTAAATTAATTATAATAAAATCATATAATTACTATTATTACTGAGAACATTAAATTATTTAGCAGTGAATAAATGGTTAGAACAATAAAACTTACTAGTAAAAAGGATGTTGATATATAAATGAAAGTCTTTAAATGATATAACTACTATATGATGTTTACGAAAACGTATTAGGTTTAGAAAATATAAGTAGATTAGTATACCCTGTTGTTGTTGTTATTATTATTATTATTATTATTATTATTATTATTATTATTATTATTATTATTATTATTATTATTATTATTATTATTATTATTATTATTATTATTATTATTATTATTATTATTATGCTATCTTATTAAAATTATTAAAATGAAGTCTTATCATCGTAGACTTTATTTTAAAACGCAGAATATCTTTTTTTATAATAATTTTGTTAATTTCAGAAGATTGGTGAAACATGTTTATTATAAAAGAGATTTGCAGAATTATATTAGAAAAATTGAGATTAATATTTCTTCTAATCCTAAAGAATTTTGGGATTTCATTAATAAGTCTGGTTTGGGTAAGAAAAGGGTTCAAGCTACTCATGTTTCACTTTAAGTGCAAATGACTTTTCAAAACATTTTGCTGATGTATATTCATCACATGATACAATATCTTCAAATATTGCATTATTTTGTAATTCTTCAACTGTTCATTGTATGATTGACCATATTTCAAAGGATGATGTTGTTATGGCTATTAAGCGACTTAAAATTCATTCTAGTTTGGGAAATGATAATATTCCTTCATTTATTTACAAAGGGCTAGCTGAATTTATTGCAGTACCTCTTGCATTTATTTTTAATTTATCACTTAACTCTTGTGTTTTTCCTAATGTGCTTAAGTGTGCCAAAATGGTCCCAATTTTTAAGAATGGATCACGTGATTGTATTAATAACTATAGACCCATTTCTGTTTTGCATACTATTGCTAGAATTTTTGAGAGGTGTGTTTATAATAAAATTATTTTAGATGTTAGTAAATTCATTTCTTCTTCACAGCATGGTTTTATACCTAATAGATCTGTAGAAACTAATTTGTTAACAATTTATGATCATATAGCTCATGCAATTGAAGACCAGCAGAGACTTGATGTTGTTTATTTTGATTTATCAAGAGCTTTTGATAAAATAGACCACAGTATTCTTCTTCACAAATTATATCAAATGGGTTTTTCTACTAAGCTTGTTTATTGGTTTCAATCCTTTCTTCATGGTCGTACTGCATACATTAAATTTAATAATACTATTTCATCTAATTTTAAATGTAATTTGGGGGTTCCTCAGGGTAGTATTTTAGCCCCTATGCTTTTTAACATTTATATGAATGACCATAAGGATTGCTTAAAATCGTCTTATCTTTTGTGCTATGCAGATGACTGTAAAATCTTTAGAAGAATCACATCTGTGTTTGATTGCACTCTTCTTCAAAATGATATAGATAATTTTAGTGCTTGGTGTGATCTAAATAATATGACTGTTAATTTCAGTAAATGTTCCTTAGTCTCGTATTCTAAAAAATCTGAAGTTTTGCATTTTTCTTATTTTATTAATTCTCACAAAATTATTTCTGTTGAATCCCCAAAAAAATTGGGAGTTATATTTTCTAGTACTGGATCCTTTCTTCCTCATTTGGAAATGATTATTGGTAAGGCTTTAAAAATTATAGGTACTATTCTAAGGTTTGGTTATCATTTCAGTGGTGATACAAAATTTAAATTATTTTTATCATTGGTTCTTCCCATCATTGAATATTGTTCAGTCATTTGGAATCCTAGCTCTAAACAGGGCTGTAATTTATTACAATCAGTGTATAATAAGTTTTCTAAATATGTTTCTTTGGGAAATAAAACTGTTGTTCATCTTTCTTCGAGAAGACAATATAGAGATATTAAATATCTTTATAAACTTGTTAATAAAATAGTTCTTTTAATACAATTTCTACTGTTATAATTAGATCTCATGTGCATGATACTCGGTCTGCTTCTGTTTGTTACATTAAAACTTGTCATTCCAATGTTCTTAGATTTTCTCCTTTGTTTAGGCTACCATCTTTATATAATCAGATTTGTAGCAATATTAATTACTTCAATTTAGATTATAATCAATTCTATAATGTTATTAAATTTAAATGTCAGATTTGATTGGTTTAACTTAATTTTGTTTATATATATATTAAATTGTTTTTTTTATTTTTATTTTGTTATGTGCTTTATATTTATCCCTTTTATTTATTTGTTACTATTAATGTCTTATAATAATTGTTTATATGCTGATATTTAATTTTACTTTAGATTTTTAAATGTGTTAATTATCTTTTATTGAAATATGGCACATAATTATATTAATAATTTGTCATTTAAACTCATTTATGTATTTATATATTTGTTATGGTGCAATACTGTAATTGGCTTTATGCTGTAGTTTTGTACGGTAAATAAATGAATTGAATTGAATTATTATTATTATTATTATTATTATTATTATTATTATTATTATTATTATTATTATTATTATTATTATTATTATTATTATTATTATTATTATTATTATGTAGTAGTAGTAGTAGTAGTAGTAGTAGTAGTAGTAGTAGTAGTAGTAGTAGTAGTAGCAGCAGCAGTAGTAGCAGTAGCAGCAGCAGCATTAGCAGCAGCATTTTTGTGAGGAAACGTTTAAAATTAAATTCTAAAAATGGGGAATTAAAAAAAATTGAATCAATAAAAAATTTCAAATTAACAAACCTGATGATCATGATAATGATTTATATTATAAATACAAATCCTCTCAAAAGTATTTTATTTGTTTTTCAGTTCCAATAAAAAGAAACCCAAAGACACCAAATCACATTAAAAAGAAAATTTATTTTTAGCAAACTTATTAACACACGATGATTACCAATTACAAATTATTATGATTCATCCCTGTATTTTCTAGAGTAGAATGCATAATTTCTTAGAATTGTGGACATTATTAGGTTATTTGATGTTAAAATCACAACGTTTGAATTAAATAAGCAAACACAAACTAAACTAAGTAATAAAAATAATCTAACAATTTATTAACAATGAATATATAAAACTGATGTGCATATACTCACATCTATGTACACAAAATATTAAATGTAAACAATAATAAAAGTTATTTTTGATTTAAGTTTAGGATTTTATAATATCTATAATGATAAGATCTTAACCACATACAATGGTTTATTGTAGATGTCGTTTTTTAAATATATTTACAATTGTTTTCATTAATTCCTGTAAAGATGGTAGTTCTTTTCGGACACTATGAGAGGAAAATACAGCAGTTACAGAGAGTATAGTATCAGTAGAAATTGGATAGTTCTTAAAACAATGTTACAATTTTATAATATCTATAATGTAAAATAATACACTGTACAGTCTTACACACACCTGCATATATAATGTAATATATAAGGGATTCGAATTCAGACTTTCATATGACCATCAGATCTCTATGCCATCTCATATTGCTGACCCATCTCATTATACACATGTTGAAAAGATAAATAATCACCAATATATGTATTTCATGTTAAACCAACAATCTATAATGATAAGACCTTCCCACATGCAATACTTTCTGTAGATGTTTTTTAAATATATTTATGGTTGACTTCATTAAGTCTTCCATATTTGGTAGTTCTTCTCCTTAGGCACTAGTAATGTTAGAGAGGAAATACAGCAGCATTTGTGACATTACATAGGCTGTAGTATCAGTAGGTCTTATATAGTTCTTAAGACCCTGTTTATTTCTTTCTTTACAACATTTTTAGACAAACCATGGTTTGTTTCAGCAAACTTTAGCATTGGATTCTGGATTCGACTGCATTTTCTAGGTGTTCTTACTAATGTCATTGTTGGTTATCTTATCACACATATTTTTATTAGATCATACTATTACGAATTAAGTATTAAAAGTTACTGTAAAACAGTCAGGAAAATATAGCTATTCAGGTTACAATGGAAAAACATTTTAATTAGAAGGTTTTCTCCCCAGCACTGCATCACTACCACACTTCTTCTTAAGTTGAGTCTTCAAATAAAGTAAACAAAGTTTAACTTCCTGAACTGGTCTGCAATGGAAAGCCTTATTTGCTTGTTTTAGATATATATACTTTAATTTGATGTTGTTCAACAACACGTTTTCCAAACAATGAATTATTACCAGCTAGTTACAAAATTTGACCTGTTTTTTTACAACATGTTTTTTGGAAAACATTTTTTAATTTTCTTTACAATATATTATGTAAACAAATTTACAAATATTAAATCATGATTTGATAAATAAGCAAAGGAATAGAGAATGGTCTCCATCTCTTTATTTCATTAATTAGCATAGGAAGAAAAAAAAATCGTCGATAACATTTAAATTTTAAATAACTTTTAAAATATTATTATGTCCAAAACATTAATATTATTTCTAGATTTCCTATGAAATTTTCAAGGAAAATGTGTGAAGTTTTATTTAAAACTCCATTAAAAAAAGGCAAATCCAAAAGTTATAAAATACTTCAGATTTTTTTTATAAATTATATAATTCAAACATCTTGCACACATCAAAACTAGTTCTCTTTCTCCCTTTACAGTGCAAGTTATCATTAGATTTCTCATATATTACAAAGTAAATCTTTTATAATATGACCAAATGCATAAACTAATATTTTTTTTAAATTTTTTAGGAAGTTCATATATTTTTACTCAATTGTGGCAATAAGTTTTTTATTAAACTATTTTTATTTGCAGCTTTGTAATATAACTAATTTGAGCTGCTGTTAATTTTCTATAGTTATTACATGCATAGATTAAATTGTTTAATTAAATTTATGCTTATATTGAACGGTGCAGCATCCACAGGAAAAAAAAGTAAATTTGTGGTTAAAAATATCAATAACATATCCTTACAAACTTTTTATTCTCTCACAAAAATAGGGAATATAAAAAAGAAAAAAGATAAGATATAATATAAGCACCAGGTTGGAATTATATTTTTTCTTTCTAAAAGTCAGAAGCTAATTTGTTTATTTTTCATTTTTCCTATTTATACCAGTAAGATATATATATATATTGTAACGATATATAAATATGTCATTACATTAATTTAAAAGAAAAACAAAGTTCGCAAATAAAAATAAATATATTAAAAATCTATAAAAAAACTAAACGCTAAAATTAAAATGTTGTTAAATATATATATTCGCACAGATGCTAAACTTTAAAAATATTTTTTTTTTTATATAAATAAAAAAAAAAGTATTTGAACGTATTTTTTTTTTTGATAAAAAAATACAAGAGTTAAATATTAAAATATTTAATATAAGTTAAAATAAAAACAGGTATTAATTAATTCCTGTAATCTATAAATGGAAATGATTGTTTATTATTTGAAAAACAAGCTAGCCCTCAAGGGTCTTATGTAATTAAAGGGTCAGATGGAAATTAGATAAGAGAAATTAGCTTGACCAATGGAAGCACCAAGCCTTGGCTCGGACCTTAACGGAAGTGATGGATTGGTGACGTTTTGTTGTTTGAATCCGTGTGGATAATATAAAAAGGAGAAATATTGAGTATTGGGAGTTCCAGCTGTTTTTTGAGAGTGGTGATAGAGACGCACATATCACACACTCTCTCTCTATTTTAAAAAATGAACTGATTGTGATACCGAAATGAACCAGCTAATGCTACCTCCGGAACATCTGGCCGGGTTTCAAACAAGGACTCCGTGGAAAAACAAGAACCTGGATTCTTCTTCCGTAAGCTATTAACAATGAACTTAAAAAAATTTTAAATAATTAAGAACTTTCGTGCAAGCAATTTAAATGTTAAAATGGAATTTCTATCTGATCTTTAAGTTTAAAATCAATTGATGTTTAATTTTATATGTTTGTTATTGATAAAAAATCATTTCCATTCATTTTAATTGTATAAATTATTTATTGTTTAAATTTTAAATGCATAAAATTTAAAGTTGGGTATAGACATTGCATAGATTCGTTAGCGGTTGATGATGTTGAGATTTTCACAGTCGATTAGAATGTATAGGTCAACGATGTTAATGCAGGCACCTTATGGTGAGTGCCATGGGTTTTGTGTATTCCCTTTTTGCAATTAACGTTATCGATGATTTTGTATTTTGATCGATTGTGTTTAATTTGGATGTTTTTGACCGTGGAATCTGTGCAGCCGATCTATACTTAACATTTTAAAACAAATTGTATAAAAGTTATCTGTGCGAACATATCTAAATGATAAATTTAAGTCGGGCGTGAACGACCATATAGTTTTGTAAGGTTATATTAAGGGAGGGTAATCTTAGGTTATTTGTTTCGTGGTTGAATTGGCTCAATGGTTTCGATATATTTGTGTAGGTAGTAAATGTAGCAGGAGATCCGCCACGTGCAGGATTACATATATACGCCGCACACCCTCTGTTGCCTATGGAATTGGATAGTAAGTCACAAGACGCAATCCATTCCTATGGAGTTTTATGTTTATTGTTCTACTCACCATCAGAAGTAGCATTCCTGGTGGTGGATAGCAACAATGTCGTCTCACTATACTGTGTATTCCTGACAGTATAGTCTATTTAGTGCCGTTGTATTTTCATGCTACATTGAATACATAAATGTATCGGATGATTGGCATCAGTTTGACTTTGAACTTTTAGCCTGGGGTTAAATAAGGGAAGAATATTGTCTTTTCAAATGCAGATCTATGTAGCCTATTCATACCCGACCCTCTAAATAAAATATTAAACATTATAGCAAGCTATTTTAAATGTAAAATTAAAAATTAAGATAAAAATCTAAATGTTAAACTTATTCCTTGAATTTAGAATGATTTTATATGTGCGTAAATAAATATTTTTCTGTGTTAATTTCTGGCAGTGGCTTTTATTATTTTTTTATATTTATATCTAAGGTTATATATTTTATTATCTCTGCGTCTCCACTGAGCTAGTGACAATGGGCTAACGATCTAAATATGTAAATAAAGTGGAATCCTAACAGCGCGTATCTGCCTACTTTATAAATTTTTCTAGGCTCAAATGCCTAGATGGCGCCTTTGGTAGTGCGGTGCGGTGCGATGCGATCTCCCACTTCGTTTGGATCGTTATAATATATATATATAATGTGTTTTCACAGTTGTATGATGTAGATAAATTAATACTTTTTGGGCTGAGAACTGTGTATTATTTTCCATTACATACTGATATTTTGACAGACTAGCATCTGCCATTATCAAGGTTAACTTTTAAAAAAAAACTTGTTAGATCTCAAGCAATAACATGACTCAGTGTGAGATGAGAAATGAGATTAAACTTGAAGTAGTTCAGCATTTACAATATGAGGCTTATCAAAATGTTTAATTCCCTCAGTTTTTTCACCTGTTAATTTTTAAGTTAATATTAGATAAAATGAGAGGTTTCCACATAGCTGGAATATGTTGTGCTTCATCTGCCCTATTTAAACCAGTAGGTCTTTTTAATATTTCAGTTGACTCTCTTATGGTTCTTAAATCATATCTTTCCAAATTAGCAAGTATATTTTGTAGTGTCAAAATCAGGTTTGTGACTAATTTCTAAAAAATTGAAAGTAAAAACTGATGTGCTACTTTTTTGATTAAATACATTTCTATGTTCCTTAATTCTGATATTTATTTGTCTATTAGACTGACCTACATAGCTTTTTGAGCTCTGCAAACAGGAAATTTCATAAACTCCTTAGGGTTCCAAAATATTCTGTCTGAGGTTTATATAAAAAATCACCATTTTTTTTCGCCAGTACAAAAAGTAATCTTTATATTAAAACTAGATAGTCTTCTACAGATTTTATCTGTAACCCTTTTAATATAAGGTAAAATTACTCTATTAAAAGAGGAATTTCCAAGCCTATTCTTTTTTTTAAATATTAATGTTATGTAAAGCCTTATGTATGATGTTTTTATTATAATTATTAGAAAGTAAAATATTTTTTGTAAGTTCTATTTCTTGAGTAAAATGTTCTTAATCAGATAAATTATAAGCTCTAGTCAAAAGATTTTTTGCTACAGAAAAAATTGTGCAGAATGATGATGAGTATTAAAATTAAGATATCTGTTTGTATGGGTGGATTTTATGTAAACTGATAATGATAATGTTTCATCACATTTTCTTGCATTTAAAACACATAGAAAAGAAAGTGATCTGTTATTTTCCACTTCCATAGTAAATTTAATATTTGGATGCCAATTATCAATGCCAAACAGATATCTTAATTTTAATTCTTATCATCATCCTGCACAAATTTTTTTTGTAGCAAAAAATCTTTTGACTAGAGCTTATAATTTATCTGATAAAGGACATCTTACTCAAGAAAGAGAACTTACAAAAATATTCTACATTTTAATAATTATAATAAAAACATAATATGTAAGGCTTTACATAACATTAATACTAAAAAAAAGAGGACAGAATTGACAATTCTTCTTTTAATAGAGTAATTTTACCTTATATTAAAGAGGTTACTGATAAAATCTGTAGAATATCTTGGTTTTCATATAAGGACTACTCTTTCTACTGGAAAAAAGGTGATTTTTTATATAAACCTTTTTAAAGATAGAATATTTTTTGAACAACAAGAAGTTTATGAAATTCTATGTTTGCAGAGCTCAAGAAGATATGTAGGTTAGTCTAATAGATAAATGTCAGAATTAAAAAACATAGAAATGCTTTTAATCAAATAATTAGCATATCAGTTTTTACTTTCCATTTTTTAGAAATTGGTCACAAACTTGATTTTTACAATACAAAAATACTTGCTAAATTGGAAAGATATGATTTAATAACCATGAGAGAGTCAATTTAAATATTAAAGAGACCTACTGGTTTAAATAGGGCTGACAAAGCACAATATATTCCAGCTATATGGAAACCTCTCATTTAATCTAATATTAAGTTAAAATTAATAGGTGAAAAAACTGAGAGAAATGAACATTTTGATAAGCCTCATATTGTGAATGCTGAACTACTTCAAGTTGAATCTCATTTCTCACCTTGCACTGAGTCACATTATTGTTTGAGACATAACAATTTTTCTTTCAAAAGTTAACCTTGATAATGATAGATGCTAGTCCATCAAAATATTGGTATGTAATGGAAAATAATACACAGTTCAAACCAAAAAGTATTATTTTATATATTGAAGCAGTCGATGTCTAATCATCATCAAGTTTCATGCTTCATCATCTACACTAACCTCATGTGGGGCCTTGTAATTCATACCTCACAGTATATATATGCCATTCACCCACACACTGCAGGCATAATTATCCAAGGAATTAATAAAATTAAAAATATTTAGTAAAGTAAAACAGTAGTGTGCGTGATGCATATATATATATAAAACAAAAAAAAAGTTAAAACTTGCTAACACTTGTATTTATGACAATAGATGGCATTCTACCAAAAACACCATCAAGTGTATGTTTGTTTACATAAACGTCAGAGCAAGCATTCACTATCTCTAACTTTAGTTTCACCTTCAGATCATGATTTCAAGCTATTTGCTATCATCAGTGAAGGACAGGAATAAGAAACTAGATCTAAACACAAACTCTGAGAGTTTATGAAACAGTTTCTATTCAGCTTGCAAGTGTGAATCTTTTAGACACGTAATGTCTTCAAACTCAGCATAGCAAGCCAGATGGCTACATGGGTCTAATATCAGTTCAGCATCACCACATAGTAGAAGCCTCTGCAATATATATAATTGCAAGAAAGACCACAAAGGTACATTTATGAAAAACAAAATACACAAGTTAAAACTTGCTAATGATTGTATTTATGACAATAGATGGTGTTCTACTAAAAACACCGTCAATCATATGTTTGTTTACATAAACATCAGAGCAAGCATTCACTATCTCTAACTTTAGTTCCACCTTCAGGTCATGATTTCAAGCTATTTGCTATCATCAGTGAAGGAGAGGAATAAGAAACTAGATCTAAACACATACTCTGAGTGTTTATGAAACAGTTTCTATTCAGCTTGCAAGCGTGAATCTTTTAGACATGTAATGTTTTCAAACTCAGCATAGCATACACTTGATGGTGTTTTTGATAGAACACCATCTATTGTCATAAATACAAGCGTTAGCAAGTTTTAACTTGTGTTTTTTTGTTTTTCATAAATGTACCTTTGAGGTCTTTCTTGCAATGATATATATTGCAGAGGCTTCTACTGTGTGGTGATGCTGAACTGATATCAGACCCATGTAGCTATCTGGCTTGCTATGCTGAGTTTAAAGATATTATGTGTCTAAAAGATTCATGCTTGCAAGCTGAATAGAAACTGTTTCATAAACGCTCAGAGTTTGTGTTTAGATCTAGTTTCTTATTCCTGTCCTTCACTGACAATAGCAAATAGCTTGAAATCATGATCTGAAGGTGGAACTAAAGTTAGAGATAGTGAATGCTTGCTCCGACATTTATGTAAACAAACATACGCTTGACGGTGTTTTTGGTAGAATGCCATCTATTGTAATATATATATATATATGAACGAAGCAATAATTTTATTAATATTTATTGCTGAAAATTAAACATTTTTTTATAATTGTCAATCTTTTTATATATATGTATTTCAATTAAAGCATTGGAATGTAAAAACAAAGCAAAATGATGAAGGCTCCAAATACTGAAATTATCTTTATCTATAGTCAGATAGTTTTCATTAATTAAAATTATAAATCTTAATTAAAATCATAAGCAATTATTTTGTTAGTTCGTGTGCAAAACTTTAAAAATATCTAAAATGATATTTTGAGCCTTATCTGTTTTAAAAGTTTTTACTAATTAAATGTTTTTTATTTAATCAAGAGATTACTGAGATAGCTGTGGGCAACTAAGACTGCATTTTTGGGGGGATTAAAGGGTGTATAAAAGGCCCCATTGAACAAAAGAAGTCAGTTTTTAGTTACTTTGAGTTACTCATTAAACTTGGTTACTTTTCAGTCAGTTACTTTCAGTTTTTACTTTGAATTATTTTGAGTTACTTTGAGTTACTTAGGAAATTCTGTGAGAACAGTCTCTCAGTAAAATAAACTTTTAAAGTGTTTCAAGACCTTAAAATTTTAATAAGTCAATAGAAGTTTGGTGCTATGAACTGTGAGTAAAAAAGAAGCACTTTTTTCTGGGCCTCTCGGAAGACTGTCTCCCTGATGCTCTCAAGTTCTATCCATTTGACAGGCCATACAAGATGACCACCTGATCGCTGTTCCAACTGCTGACTACTAATAATGCACCTGCCTTCTATGCTGAGGACCTCATTCTATGTGGAGCTGCCTTTAATATAAAGTCCTTAGGTAACCTGTGGATCTAAGATATAATGAAAATCTTATGTTTTATTTGTATATTAATTCATAAATTTCTATTACTTATGCTCTGAAATTCTCTCTCAGTAATCTCTTATTAATATAATGTATTTTTTAACTTACGTTTTATGCTTGAACTCATATATATATATTGTAACATAATTAAATGGAGTCCAAATAAAATAAGTAAAGGATCAAATAATAAAGTGTAGTTCAAAAGATATTACCATACCTGAATTGTCTACAATATATAAGATCACAATATTTAAAATAACGTTGGATTTCTCAAGATCCAAATATCAAGAATTATAAGCAAATTATTAAATAACAAGTATAATAACTCAGGTATATGAAATCACGTGAGGTGAGTACACTAGTAATTCAATAAAATATAACTCAGGTATACAGACAGTAGATCTTATCCACTTTCATTTCTTGGTTTGATGTTAAGTGCATGTTTAAACAAATACTAAGAGAATATGGTCTAGCAGGGCGCCACTAGATTATCTGAATCTAGACACGGTTATATCTAATAACCTTTCACATGTACCGGGTTTGAATCCCCTCTTTTGGTACTTTATTTCTAATTAAAAATGAGAGATTTTGCTTTTTGAGCCATATCACTATACGCACTAATATTTAGGCAAAAGTAAAACATCTTCAAACCAAAGTGGAGTATATTAGACATAAATCATTTCTCAGACCTTAGCATAACAAATGTGTTTCAATGTTTTTATAAGTTTACTAGCTCAGATTATATATAACTAATTTAGGATGGCAATTCACTCATCCTTGCATGAAATAGATGATGGGATGTGGTTATAATAATACTAAGAAATCACTAAATATTATAAAATCAATATTTATTTATGGCCTTTAAACAGTTAAACAGCTCATTAATTAAAACGTTGATGACGATGATGATGATGATAATAATAACAATAACGACAAGGGTTTCAACTACAGCTCTAGGACTAAGCCTAAACATAAAACTAAATTTTATGAAGAAATTCATAATTATTGCTTAATTTTAGCATATTTACTTATATCTTAAATAACTAATATTCAACCATTGATGATGATGAATAATCACACTTAACAAAGACTACACTTAATGAAATATATATGCCTCGTTTAATAAAACAAACTAATATTTATTACTACATTTCTAACATATACATAAAAATTTCTAGATAAATATGAAAATTGACATGAATAATAATAATAATAATTGGTTATACAACAATCCTCAGATTAATTTTAAGTTCTTCCCCCTTTCCCTTCAAATGTATTTGTATTAAGTTGGACGTCACATTATCCATGATTTTCACTCCATGAGAAAAGTATTTTAAAAAAAGAAAAAAAAAATATTAGCACACATACTTTAAAATCTAACATGTAAATAGAATGTAAAAAAAAATGTTAATAGAATTGAAAGAGCAAGTTTTAGAAAAGAGTTTTAAATCATTATCTCCCCCTCCCTTCCAAGCACTGAAATCTATACTTTCTCAAGACAAAATAATTTAATATTTTAACACCACCTATTATTTCACATTCACTCGCAATTATACACATATAAAAATATTATTATGTATGTGCGTTTTATCCCATAATAACAAAATATTATTTAAAACCAAAATAATAATAATATATTAGTTAAAACTAAAATCATAATACCATAAAAAAATGTTTTACACATATTTCATAACTGTAAAATTAATAAACAAATAATTTTGATACATTCAAGATAATTTATGAAGCTCAAAGTTATTATTAGTAAGACATTCTTGTTTTTAATCGATCTGAATAGTCTTTAAAAGTTCTTTAAATAAAATATACCACTTTATTGCTAAAATGTTTATTAAGACTGATATCATAAAGAAAATAGATATAAAAAGTCATATTACTGATCTTTTGTTTGTGGCGAATTTCCAAGGGTTCAAACTTGTCTTGTATAATGTCTATATTTCTGCAGCTACCATTTCCGTTTTACTGGGAACAATCTCTTTTTTGAGGTGTATAACTATTTGATGATGATGACTCTATTGAGGTTATTTGCTTTAGTGGATAATTTGGAAATCATTATATTAATTTTTCTTCTCTTCCTGTCAAGCATGTGGATGAAATACAGCGGTTGTTTTCACATTTATAAATTTTCTTGAGTCTAAAATCAGTTGCTGTAATAATTAATTGGACTTGATGATTAATATTTATCAGTAGATTAATTCATCTTTTTTGAATGCAGGTGAATGCTTTCTTCCTTCTATTAAAAACATCTTATTTCTCTGGTCAGTTGAAAGGTGTAGAATATTATTTTAGATACATCTTTTCTTTCCTATGTGATGTGCAGCTTCCTCCAGATGGTCAGCAAAAAATGGGACATACATATAATTTTTCTAGCCAGCCATTTCTTATATTTTCAATATTCAATTTGATAGTTTAATAATCTGAATCATTCACACCAAAAATAATAATTCCAGACACTTTTTATATCCAATTTTTAGCTAACTTAACCAATCAGAGATAGCGTCACTTGCTATTTTTGGACAAATTTGTTTTAATTAGATCTCTAATTTATTTTCAACTAAATTATTTTTCAACTGAAAAGTTTAATCCTTTTCCCAGACACTTTTGTTTTAAAAAAAAAATAGACTTAATCCTTATTTCCTTTCTTTTTTACATTTAGGTAACATTTCAAATCTTTGAGCTTCCTTCTTTAGATCTTAAGATAAGACAATTTCAAAATTAGAGTTCCCACCCAAATTAAGCTCCCAAAGTGACAAACAATTATTTAAAAAAAAAACAAAATTGCTACAAAGATCGATATGTGATTAAACAATTTCCTCCTTTAACATAAAATTGTACAAAAAAAATAATTTGACAGATTTAATCCTTCCTTTTCTTTCAATATTTAGTAAATGTAAATTTCTGTATGTAATGTACACACATCCTTCATTCTTTCAAATCATTCATAAACTAACATTAAATAATATAATTGCTAGCTTAGTAATTATAACCCAATTATTTAATTAAATCTGTAACTTTTAAATCCCAATTATAATTAAAGAAAAGCAAAATAGAAGTATAGAACAAGACATTAAAATTGATCAAGCATAGGTTAGTTTTAAAGAAAGTTAAATGTTGAATATTTGAAATATAAAACAATTAAATAGCTTACACATACATTGCCTATACGTATGCATTATAACTTTGCTTTTTTAACAGAAAATTTAAATATTAAATAGTTTAAATGTGTGTATTACCTTTCTATCAACACACAAACAAATAAAGCATATAATTGTTGACCCACTCTCTTTCTATCTAAAGCTTTTAGAACTGGACCTGGTAGGGTTTGAACTTGGATGCCCTACAGCTTCATTTATGGTTATATAAAAATGTGATGATGATTTTTGGTTTACCTTTTCTACATGCACATTACTATAAATTTAGCTAGTGACTAAATTGTAATGGCACAATATATATATATATAACTTTGTGTGGCTCCATTAGATATTTCTAACTCATTCATGTTATATATGTAAACAATTTATGATCTTTAATTAATATGCCAATATCATTCAACCTTGCGAGTCTAATAAGGGTTTATTTTCTTTGTTTAATGGGGGAAAAGTAGGGGATTCAGTTAAATTTATTAGTAAAGTTTTATTCGTTTGTAACTGAAATCACTTGCTAGGTTGGTCTTATATTTAAATCTGTTATTCACGTTTTTTTATCTAAAATATTTTATTGTGGATGCATATTTTACTTTATTATTTGAATTTGCCTTTAAATTTTCATTTTAAATGATCGTGAACCTTAATATAATTATTTCACCTTTCTTGCTGTGGCCTTGAGGGCTAATGCTAGCTATTAATGTGTATATGGGAATCAAAATTAAATATATCATTGCGCAGGAGTCAAACCATTTACAGGCTTCAAAATATAATATATTAAGTTTATCGCACATATATAACACTGCTGTCATACCTTTTCTTTCTCTTACGGTAGTTACACATATATCTTCTTTATTGCTTTGTCATTGGGGACTTTGGAAGTTCAAAGCTCCCAGTCTACTTTTTCAAAATCTTTTGTAATCAGGGATATACGCTACTCTCTGTGGAACATAGGGGTTTATAGGATTTTGATTGTGCTGCAGAAGTTCCATACAGCTGGCTCTGGGCATTCAAACCAAACCTCTCAATTCAATACCATGCCATCAAAATGGCAGATGTATGGACCCTCATTCATCCTCAATTATTCAAAGTACCATAAGATCCATATTTCTCTAATGTCATGCTAGCATCGTTATTGTTTTAGTTAATGGATTTATGACTGTTTGACCTTTCATTAGGTGTTGGAAATAATGACTGATTCATGAAATGCGCCAACATGCTAATTAATCAGTATATTGATTTTAAAAGTGCTTTCTTTTAAAATACTAATCGATTCCCATAGACATAAATCAATTTATATTAATGATTGTATCATGTATTCTCGTAAATGTAGTGCATGTTTGTTTCTTATTTATAAGTTCCAAAGACGTCTTTCCCAAACAATGCCAATAAAAGTATATATAATGATTTTCGTATGGTAGATAAATGATTAAAATTGTATATTTTTGCCTGTTTATCAAATCATTTACTACTAAACCTGTCATGATCTTTTATATTTATTTTAGGCATCCACAACGTTCTGTTAGTAAAATTTAATTAACTTGGCATATTAACTCAGCACAAGTTATAATACACTCCATAAAATTATATTCATTACATAATTAATGTAGAGGGGATTTTACAAAAACAAATCCCAAGTTTTGTAAATAGACAATATCATTCCAAGCATGGAATCTTTTGTAACATGTATATGCGTTTTCTCAATATTTTATTAAATATATATTTCATGTAAATCCTGGTTTGTTTTAAATTATTATTTTCTAATTAATATTTAGAATTATTTTCTTTAGCTAATAACTTAGCATTGATAAATATAACTTTAATAAATGTAATTCCTGGGCTACTCTTATCTTGATCATCATTATCATTTTGATCTTATGCTTTACTGCTGAATTTCCAGGCCCAGAATTAAAATAATTGTGCTGTATCATCGGGATTGTTGTTCATTGGGTCAGAGACTCGAAGAATAGGCAAATAGGTTAGAATTCAGGATTGCTCCAGACCTATGTATCTCGAGCATGATCAGATTTGAGGTTCTTTTGCTCAGGATTTGAATCTTGTTAAGTGAGTAGCCTGTTTTGACCAGTACTATATATATATATATATATATATATATATATATATATATATATATATATATATATATATATATATATTATGGCCTGTCTATAGGTGGTATGACCCTGAACAGAGTTTCCAAGTCCCTTATATTAGGCCCTACTTGGATTCGGGTTAGGTTCTATTAACAAACTTACTATATCCCGACCATTTTCTTTAACTATAACAATTGAATTTAGATAAGATTAGTATTTATCCCAAATTACCTTGACATGGGTAAATATTTCTAAAATAAGATATGTTTTAAATATAATCAATGAGACTCCTTTACCTATAAACAGATCACATCCCCTTAACATTAAACAAATACAAAATACTTGTTCAAAGGCATAAGTATACCCAGATACTCCTCCTTATTAAGTATCTACATACTCTCATGACTAACAATAATATCTAATATATTATTTTATATTTATAACTATTAAGTTTTAATTCAATCACTCATTAAATTAATCTGTTAGATAATTACAGATAAACTTTGATTCATATTATGTTTAATAATTAAGATTGGCAATAATCACAAGAATAACTTTAAAATAAAGAGATCTCAGGAAAATCATTGATTTATTGATTCTTCATACTACCCATGAAATATCAAGAGGGATTTTACAGATTTCCATGGATAGTGTACAAATTAAGAAAGGCTTATAATTTAAATTCATAATCAAGCTTTATATGTATGTTCTTTAATACTGAATATTAAAATAATATTATTAACTAAACTGTGATTAACACTAATACTTTCACTAATAACTAATGTATCATTTAATTTTATATTAATAAATACACTTTAATAATTGGCAATGTCATCAATGACCTATGGGGTCAAGGCAGCATGTAACAAGTAAAAAATCTTTACTGAGAGATTTATGCTTATTAAACTGTTAGATTTGCTTTAAATTGAACTGACTTTTCATTTTAATTTTGACTGTACATTTTGAGTTATGTGATGTGGTGAAAATGAGCCCAGAAAAGAAATGCAGCAATTAGAATTTAATAAAACTTTTAAAACAATAATTTTAATAATATTCATTACAAATGATAATAAACATTTCCATTAATATCAAATTTAAAATAACTAATAACAAAATGATATACATATATTATCATAACAATAACAACAGAAAATTAATCTTCAGAGTATGATTATTGAACAAAACTAATGATTTCCCATTATATGTTGAGATATTAATCCCTATGTACGTGAACTATATATCACACATTCAGTTTATTAAACAATCATTTTTTTTTTCATTTATGGTCCGTTAGTTCAATCTCTACATAATAATAGTACTTGATGATTAAGTAACAATACAAAAAATAAGTGAGAACATAGGGTCATAATTCTGGAGGTTATTAAGCAAACAAAATTAATACTTTTATCTTTCATATAAGAAAGAAAATCATTGTATTTAGTTTATCAATTCGCCCATGTAAATACAACCTTTTCTCTGGATTGTGTATATATCATTTTAAATACTCTTTCATACTAAAATATCGAGTATATCTATTTATTTCAAGGATTCATAATCTTTAAACTTAACTGAATTATTAAATAACTATTAATATAACAACACTTGAATTAATTCCTTATTAAATGATTTAGTTATTCTCCCCTTACCCATTATACTAACAAATCATAGATTAAAAATATAAATACCAACATTAGAAAGAAGTTCTCTTTTAACTCTCAGCTAAAGTATAAAAATAATTTTAAATCTTCTAGTTGTTCCACACTCCATAAACTTATAACGTTTTTATTTTTCCTTATTTTTTTTTTTTTTTTGAAGATTCTGCTTATCCTAAGATTCGCGCGAGGTATTTGAGTTACTGCAACAATAATGTTCTTTGTTTAGTAATAAAAATTTATTGGTGGCTTGCCTTATTTATTTTAGATGATATATATTTCTCTCTATAGTAAAAGTCACACTTATGATTTCAATTAAAAATGTGTCGTGCAACGTTTTTCAGCTAAAACTTTATAGAAACTGACATCCCTGCCGGTATGGCTCAAAATAAATAATTCTATTTCACATTGTAATTAAGATTTTATATATATCCAGAATAATAATGAACACTTTTCATTTATTACTACTTTAGTTCCATTGAATTTTAAATATATATACTTAACTGTTTCCAAGAGATTTACTATTCCTTTATCTATCTTTACTGGATATTTACGGTGTTTATTTATTTCCTTTTGTGTATTACTGCAGTTCATTTTCCCTATGGCACAATTATTATTACTTTTCAGTGAATATATTCGTTGATTATTCATCTCCGACTATTTCTTCAATATTTATTAATTTTCAAGTGATTATTGGGAATTCTGATTATTGACTTGCCCAGTAAAAAAACGATTAATTTATTCCATTATTTTAACAACAGAGCTTATAATTCATATATATTGATGTAGAGTTGCAAATAATAAGATTTTAGGAATTTTTAATCCAATTTTTTTAAAAAAAAAAACAATATCACCAAGCCAAAAAAAAAACTTAGTTACTTATCCTTTACGATCAAGAAGCTTCCCCCCTCTTGAATTTCATATTCCAAGATTGTTTGAAACTCTTTGATTGGCTAATATTTTCCCACTTTTTTCTATGAAACAATCACTTATTTTGAAAGTTTTTGGTTTATTATTTTAAAATGACCGATTTTTCGTTTTTAAAAAATATTGAAATACAATATTTTTAGAAATTAAATAAAGATAGAATTTACTGTTTTAATTTTAAATCAGTATTTTGTAAAATTAAACCTTATTTATTTACTTTTGAATATAGCAAGATTTGAAGATAAATAATTTCTATTTTTAAAATCAAATGAGCACAAACAATAATTATTAGCATCTGTGACACATTCTGTTTACAAAACTACAAGTTAAACTTTACTGATTTTAAATACTAAATGATATTACTTGTCCATCCATTTGCATATATACGACTCTATGGTTATTATCTATGTGTATCTTGAGTTAAGATCATTTATAAATTTCCATTAGCTAAAACCAAGTTTAAATCCTATGATCTAATACATCATTACTGTCTTCTTTTAATAAGTAAATATTATTGGATTTGTAAAATTTAAAATTATACACCAAAATTTTATTTTAGAATAGACTGGGCCAATAAAAGTGCACAACACCCCCTCCCTTCATTTAATTTTAAATTTTATAATACTTAACCTTTGAAAAAAAAATTATATTGATTTCTACTGCATGGCTTTCTACAATAAATAAATGAACAAAATTTTCTGTACTCTTGAAATTCACTATTTAGTCTATTAATGCCTTTGAACCATTCATAAACTCTAAATATCACACTAACTTTAGTATTAAGTTTATTACTTTGTCTTTAAATTAATAAACTGTAAATATCACAATAACTAAATTGATAATCCCTATTACACTAATTTTGACAGCTTCTATTTTAGACTCTTACAGAATAGGGAATGAGGCTTCGGGCATTATATGTTCCTCTAATACCTTCTGGAGTTGACAGCAGGAAAGCATTCTCTCCAATCTGTTTTATAACTTTGTAAGGACCCTCATACAAGCTTAAGAATTTTTTGTATTTATTCTTCTGAACATCACTGACATGAAGTGTTTGTAATAATACTAAGTCATCTATTTTGAAGGGATGTGGTGTATTATGTGACCTTTTAACTTTTTTCTTGCCCATAATTTTAAGCTTAATTTTTGCTTTTTCCTGATCTATTTGTATATCAATATTTTCCCTAACTATTGGAAAAGAAATTTTAATTAAAATAGGTTCATGTCTCCCATAATGTAGCCTCATGGGAGAAAAGCCAGTAGACTCATGATAAGTTATATTTATATAACTGATAATTTCGGGCAATTTACAAACCCATTGAGTATGGTTATCTGGTACATAGACTCGAAATAATCTACTTAACTCTCTCATTATGCACTCACAAGGATTACATTGAGGATTCCTTATGGAGCTCATAATGTGTTTTATACCTTGAATTTGAATCCAGCAATTCCATTGGTGAGATACAAATGCAGTTGCATGATCAGTCAGTATATTATCAGGCTTACCAACAATAGGTAATTGATTTCCCATTAAACATTTGATAACACTCTTTGCACCAGCTTTTGGTATGAGATATGCTGCTACCCATTTACTGAAAATGTCATAAGCAACTAAGATGAACTTTTGGCAGTTAAAAGGTGGAAGATGTCCATAAAAATCGATGGCTAACAATTCATTAGCCCAATCAGGGACTATAGGTTGCAGTATACCTGCATAGGACCTATTACAATATTTTGATTTAAGACAAATGTCACATGATTTAATGCTTTCTATAATTTTCCTGTACATATTTCTATAATAGAAAATAGATTTTAATACATAAAAAATTTTGGGAGCCCCATAATGACCATATTTATTGTGGGTACATACTATTAATTTATCTATTAAAGATTGTGGAACTACAATTCTCCATGATTCCCCATCATTGACATTCATCTTAAACATTAAGACATTTTGATATACCTTATATCTTTGGTACACTCTTCTGATATATTTATTAACTTGTGTTTTATTATACTGATTATTTAAGATAGTCAGGATGCTATTTATTTGCACATCCTGACTTTGAAGCATAGAGTGATTTTTATAATCATCCTCTATATAACCATCGTGCATAATATTCATACTGTTGATACATATGTCCTGAGTATTGGGGTTTCTAGCTACCAGATAGATAGGGTGGTGACTAAGGATATCCGCAGGAATATTCTTTCTTCCTTCAATATAAATAACTTTATAGTTATATTGTCGGAGGTACAAGCTCCACCTTATAAGCCTTTCATTATTTAAGTAACTGCGATTTAAAAATTCCAGACTTATATGGTCTGATAACACAATCACTTCAGAGCCTAACAAGAACTGGCACAATTTCTGGAATGCCCAGACTACAGCTAAAGTCTCTTTTTCAGTGATGGAGTTGTTCAGCTCTGCTCCTCTTAAGTGCCTGCTTAAGAAATATAATACCTGGGGCATCTGATTATCATTTAGTTGATATAGTACTACTCCCAGACCATAGTGGCTACTATCTATCTGTAGATAAAATGTTTTACTAAAGTCAGGATATGCTAAAATCACATATTTAAGAAAATTTATTTTGATCTTTTCGAACTCATTACAATGCTCAATGGTCCAATGCCATTTTTCACCTTTTTTAATAATTTAGAAAGATATAAACTGTCTCCAGCAAAGTTCTCATAAAATTTATGGTAGTAGTTGCATAGACCGAAGAATGATTTTAACTGTTTTACAGTTTTAGGTATGGGAAAATGCTGTATAGCAGCCACCTTTTCTGGAAGGGGTTGGATACCATACTCATTGACTAAGTGTCTCAGAAAAGTAATTTCTTTTTCTGCTATAGAGCACTTCTCTAAATTAATCTTGATATTTTTGGAAGAACACTCTTGAAAAAACATTCGTAAGCATTCCAGATGCTCTTCCATACTATCTGATGTGATGACTATACCATCCACATACATGATGATCTTTTCTTTTAATTGTCTTGAAAAGACCATGTTTAAACATCTAATTAAACCAGCTCCACTATTACTGAGGCCAAAGGGCATACATCTAAAAACATATGACTGTCCCTTGAAATGAAATGCTGTATATTGCTGATCCTCCTCATGTAGTGGAATTTGCGAATAGCTGGATGTTAGATCAAATGTGGGAAAAAAATGACTTATCTCAAAATGTAATAAGGAGTTCATGTACTGGTGGAGGAATGTCATGCTCAGGAATGGTCATTTGGTTTAACATACGAGCATCTAAACAAACTCTTATAGAGTTATCCTTCTTTCTTATGATCACTAGTGGATTAACATAAGGAGAAGGACATTTTTTAATTATTTTCCATTCTAGCATTCTATCTATTTGATTTTGTACCTCATCCTGATATTGATATAGAATCAGGTACATCTTTTGCTGGAAAGGGTCATTACTTGTTAATTGTACTCGATGAACATATCCCTCTATGATACCAGGAATTTTAGAAAATATACATTTATAATTATACATCAATTGGAATAAATTTTTCTTAAATTTAGAATTGTCTTCACAAACATTTCCCACTTTAGCCTGAATGCTAACATCAATTGATGTATCACTGATACACAATAATTGATTAGAAAGGTTATGTGATCCATATCCAAATTTGAGCCTTTCTTCTCCACAATAAAAAAAATTATTTTGAAAATCAATTTTACATTTATGAATCATCATGAATTCAGCTCCTATAATAGCTTCATGTATTAATCCTGGCATGAAGAGAAACACGTGTTCAAATTTGACACCATTAACAATAAAGGTAATCAAGACTTGCTTATTAAAGAACCTAGTTTTCTTTCCATTGTCTAGAGTGACTTGAATTTGTTTTATGGGAAGGGATGGGATATTCCCTTGTACAGCTATAATTTTCATATACATATGCTCTGATAGTATAGAAGCTTGGCTTCCAGAGTCAATTAAAGCTTCAATTTTTAATTCACCAATATATAAGGTTACTACTGGACATTGATACATGATTGGTGGCTCACCAATGTTGAATGGCTCTAAGTAGTCTATGTCCAGATCTAATGTATTTAAAAGCCACATATTGTTCCCCTTTTGATACATTGAAGGCCCTTGCATAGAGGAACACCTAAACAAAGACCTGTCTAGTTTAACATGGTCTTGTCAATAGCTTTACCCCCATCTTTCTTAAAATAGTGGTAACCCCACTGGTTGAAGGCTGACTATCCTGAATTAATGGTTTATTCCTACCTCGATTCACTATACTTGGATTTCTAGCCTTAGAAACAAATCTACTTTTTACATCAAAATATGGTTCATTTCTCATAACTCTCGAAGGCATATTGGGTCTAACTTGCATTGTAGCCACCGGATAATTTATCTTTTCTTTCAACTGTCTATTTCCTCTTTCTAAATTGCCATCACTCAACTCTAAAGCATCCAGAATCTCACTCAATTCTTCAATTGTATACCTATCTGCAGCAATGAGAATTTGCTCAACATGGCATAGTAAATTTCGTCTAATCAATCTGACAATTTGCATTTCCAACAATGGAAATGAAGTAAGAGTTTTTAGTCAAACAGCTTGGTTGCAGAAAAACTTTGCATATCCATCTTTATTAGCATTATACCTTTCTTGCATTATTTGGTATCTAATGTAATCCTGCTTGTCAGATCCCCAAAAACTAGACAATATCAAACACTTGAAGTCTCCATATACTATGGGTTTTTCGAATAATAACTGCCACCAGTCTCTTGCAGCAGCATACAAATGGTTATCCGAGATGGCTAATTTTTCCCTCTCTGACATAAGACACAAAGAAAACAACTCTTCCAAATTATTTAGGAATTCTGAAGGATTCTCCATATATTCACTTTTGAAAGGTTTTATCTTAATAAATCGTATAACTATAGAATTACTTGCACCTATTCCTCTCTCTACTGATTGATAATCTCTATCAGATTCTATTTCTTGAAACCTACTTATTTTTTCATTATGGTTATTAGTAATATCTTCCAGTTGTTTTACCCTAGTACAATTTTCATCCATAGTTTTATCTCTTAAAATTTTACTAGAAGTTTTCTTTCCTAAGCTTTCTGACCATTTTAATCTATCACGATTGCTGACCTTAATTCCATCAACTCTAATATCATTATCAAGTATTCTATCCTCCAATTTCATTTTACTAAACAAACTATCTATATAATTCTTTTGCTCCTCACTTAATTGATCAATGTTTATATTACTCATCTCTTTTGAGCTACTATTTTCTTCAATTACTTCTTTATTCTTCTCTATTCGATCTATTAATTCTTTCTCTAACTTCTTTAACCTTTCTCCCATTTTAGATCGATATTTTTGATCTTCAGTTTTGTTAGATTTTATAACCTGTAAATTTTTATCTATTCCTATTCCCAACTCTTTTTTAAAGTCTAGAGTACTATTATCCATTTCTTCTTTTACTTCTGTTCTTAAAAATTCAAACTTGTTTTCCATTAATTCCATTTGATTCTGTATACCTTTAACACCACTACTTAAAGCTTCATCTAAATCCTGTATCTTCACATTCAGTTCATCTTTACTAACTGTCCATTGTGTGATAGCTTCTTTATCTTGGACTTGGAGAGCTTGAACATCTTTATGAATGTATCCCACTAATTTTTCATCATTTTCTTATGTATTTTATTATTGTATATTTTAGTGTGGATGTATAAAATGAGTATGAAAAACACAATACATACATATAGTTTATAATTAATTTATTCATGTTAAAGAATATGCATACTTTTAATAATATTATAAGTACATTTTAATATAAGGGAAATATAAGTATATGATTCTATTATAACGAAATTTAAGGTTTATTTTAAGTGATAAAAATAATAAACTGGGATATCGATACTGGTTGTTTGTATTTATGTTTAAAGTTACTAAGGGATAAAATAATCTTTTCTTATAGATTGGTTAGATGGTTATTTGAGACATGAATTTATTTATTTGTTATAAGAATGTAAGAATAGATTTAGCGATGTAAACTTGGTATCAAGTTAAATGGGACCAAGATAATATTTTAGGTAGGATTTGTTTATATGGGAATAAGTGTAGACAATAGTGGTTATTGTGCAAGTATAGATATCTTAGCTCTATAACTTGTATATGTTCATGGTAGTGTTATTTTCTGTATGTTGAAGTTGTAATGTTCCATAGAGCTGAATAGATAGCTTGGACATTATGTTTATTAGTAGAGGTGATGAACTAAAATAGTCATACCTTATTTATGATACACTGTGACCATGATGGTTATTTAATAGAAGTTTTATTAAATTAAAATCTAATTTATTCCATATACCTACTTGTGTATTTACTATCGATATTGCTTGGATTGCATCGTAAAAGATAGTATTTTAAAATATGAAATGATGAATAAGTTTAAAATGCAGAATTGCTATTAAAGAAGATAAGATGGGTTATATTGTTTTAAAGTAAGGATGTGAGTAAGAATAAAGAGTACAAGATTATAACTTGTTAATAAGGAATCATAAACTTTTTATGTTTGGAACTCATTATTATTTATTACAAATAAATAAATGTAATAATATCAAATCGTGCTTTCACATTTCCAACCTAAAGCTATAACAACAAATTGAAAACTATTTTTAATAAATGGCTGAGCGCTTTCAAGAAGATGTACTTCTCATATTCATAGCCAGTTATGATCCTTTCTTTGGAATCATTATATAATTTGCATATCAGATTTATTTATATAATGATTCCAAAGAAAGGATCATAACTGGCTATGAATATGAGAAGTACATCTTCTTGAAAGCGCTCAGTGATTTAATAAAAATAGCTTTCAATTTGTTGTTATAGCTTTACTTTGGAAGAGTGAAAGTATGATTTGATATTATTATATTGAAGACAAACGTAAAGTATAAATATACAGGTTATTAAATAAATAAATGGTGAATGAAATGTATTTTTTTAAACATATTATCTAATCATTAAGTTTTAAAGAAATTCAATGTTAATGCATATTTTTACAAGTAAAAGAAATATACATAAATCACATTTGAAGAATATAAGTGATCATAATTTTATATAAAAATTATTTTATAGTAATACACATCAATACTTACATTTTATTTGACATTACATTGATGAGTAATAAGCAGTTTAGATTAATGGATATATTATTAATTAAGATTATTTACATTGTGAATAGGTTAGGAATAATTATATGAGATAATAAAAGTATTTTAAAAGCTAAATAATAAATAATAAAGGTATATTGAATTAATAATTTAAATGATTTTTTTTTACAATGTAATAATTTAAAGAAACTTAATAGAGACTATAAAGATATTATGGTAATATTGCAATAATAAGAATTTTATAAAGCAATTTTTTTTTGTATCTGATATATTTTATTTAATATATATTTTTGTGATATTATCTAAATGGGAGTAAAACAAAGTTAATTCATGTTGTATATACTGTATATAATCTATTGTTGAAGTTTATTAATAAACTTGTTAAGTTTTGTTATAAATCTTAGTGTCGATTCAATTTCTTCACATCACAATTACATAATCACAGATAATTAGAATTAAGACATGATATTTGCACAACATAAATAAAGTTATTATTTAAGAGTTATAATGTTTTATTGATATGATTTTCATTAAAAAAATTTCATTTATTATATCATTATGATGGTCATAGAATAATCACAAAAGATTTACACAGAATTATATTATTAATGATTGCCACATATTCTCAGATTATAATATCATACCATATATGTTTATTTAAGATGCCAGATGGATAATAGAAGATTACATTACATTATTATTATGAGTTATTCATAAGTAATATTACAAGTAGAAAAGATATAAGATTAAACTATAGATTGAAAGTTAATATTATTGTTTTATTAGTATTGGTAATAGTTAGATGTAGTTGGGAATGATATTAAATCTCTTATCATACTTAATTACAGAAGTTATAATTATTTTAGAATTATTTAAAAGAACCTGAGATAACTTTGAGATAAATCATTTTGATAGAGATATTCAGATTAATTTATTAAGAGTCATTTACTTAATTAATTTTGATTAAAGACATAGGAGTACTATAAATTTATTGTTTAAGTAATAAGTGTAAGGATAGTATTCTTATGCCATTGAGATGATATCCTGTTGGATATTGGCTTAATGTATTAGTTTTGCCACTTGTAAACTCACTTCATAATCTCATGATTTTTATTAGATATTTATTTATTTAATTTAAGAAACAGAACCATATTATTATTTGTTAATTTTAAACTATATAATAATGGATAGTTTTAAAGAATATAGTTATTATTTATTAGATACATTTTAAATGAACATAATTATTTATCTGAGCTAGATTAATTAATTGTTATTACATATTTCCTGGAAGCGAGGGTACAATATATATTATAATTGTATGTTTAATCCAATAATAGTTAAATATAATTTATAATAATTAAAAAAAACTTAAAAAAAAAACTAATCTTGACACAAATGAACTTTAACATTATTGTGATTAAATTGCATAAATATTAGTTAAATGCTTTTATTTGTCAATAAAACAATTTATTAAATATGCTTTATTAATAGTTATTTGGCAAATATGCATAGTTTGTTGACAGATGTATATAATTTCAATTTAATAATAACAACTTGAGTAAATACTAAATTAGGCTATATTGTTCTAGAGTAGTTATGTTACTCCAATGGATGTTTGTCATTTATAGTTTATTAAGTGTGATATAGTTTTATTTTTGATTTGTTTAGAAGTAAAATGACTTTAAAATTAATGGGTTAATTATTTGGATAATATTTGAGTGAAAATAGAGTTTTGAATTTGATAAATTTATTAATTAGATTAATTTTATTTGATTTGATTATTACATTTAAAATAAATTATTTCCTGGAATGTGTGTGTGTGTGTCATGATAAATGCAATTTGTAAAGAAGAATAAGAATTTAAAATATATTAATAAAAAGATTAGTTAATTTTAAAGATAATAAATAACTTCAATCCTACCACATATTCTTTTAAATTTATATAAATAAAAGACAAATGACCCCCAAGGTTCATTTTGTGCCGATCAATTGGTACAGGTTATCATATATATATATATATATATATATATATATATATATTATAAACAATTACATTTTGAATTACAGGTGTCAAACTAACTCAACCCACAGCTTTGAGGTTATTTAATATATTTATAAAGATATAGCAAGTAGGGAAAGGAAAATATGAATAAATACCAGATGTGTGCTTAATTTAAAAAAATCATCTATAATAACTTTTAATTATGTGTTAAAGTTTATATCTGCGCTAGAAACAATCTCTAGTTTAATAAAAGATTAGTAATAATCATTACTGTATTATCTAAAGTGGATGTGTCAAAGATATGGATTGAGTTAGTTTGACATTTATAATTCAAAATGTAATTAATTTTAAGAGTAATATTTTATAAAAAGTATTCAACAATTATTATAATAATATTAAGAAAGAACTCTTAAATAAAATAAAATTAATGAGTGTTTTATATAAAGGGTATTTTAAATTACAAATGTATATTTTAAGCTAAAATATATTATTGTACTGAGCTAAATAATTTTTCTTAAAATAATTATTCAATTATCAAGACAAACTTATGTTTAAAAAGTTACTTTTAATTAGAAAAGTCAAGGCAGAATCAATTAAAAGATCAAAGCAAACTAGTGTTAAATGTCATGTCTCCAACACACAAATTTGATTGGATAATAGCATGTCATGTGATAAGTAATGCAGTAAAGCACACTCACAAATGCATATATAAAAAGAAGAATTTTTAAAAAAGAGAGGTTTATTAAAGATATAAAAAAAGAAAGGAAAGAATGAGATAGTTTTAATAACAAAGTTAATTAGTTTTCACTTTTATTTTTGTCTTTATTAATTTTCAAATTAAGGTTGGGGTAAAAAGCTAATCTTATCCTTGTATTATTTTTTACAGTGTATATTAGATCCATGCATTACTCATGAAAAAATTTCAATTTCATTTTATTTAAAAGAAATGATATAGAATATCATTAGTAAAGGACTGCCACAGTTTTTCTTGTTATAAAGCTCTATATTTTTCATTTTTAAACTGAAAGGAAAATATAAGATAAATTATTTTCAAGTTTCATCCAACTTTAAAAATGAGACAAAATGTGGGACCTACAAAATAATTGTATAAATTTAGTGGTAGAAAAAGTTAGTAAAATGTATTCTTTCAAACTGTTAAAAACATTATTGATATGTTTTATCTTTCAGCCAATGCCAATGATGATGATGATGATATTATTATTATTATTATCATCATCATCATCATCATCATCATCATTATTAATTAATTAAGTATCCAGAATTAATCTACTCTTTGATTGCTGATTTATTTTGAAACTCAACTAAAAATAAAGTAGTTCAAATTCATTTTATGCCTAAAAATTAATTAAATAATGCTGTTTTGCTATTTAGTAATTGTTTAATCTGTCCTGGCATTGTTAACACATTTTGTTAACAAATCCTATTGTGCCAGGGATAATATTTTAGGAGTTCATAACTTAAACTATTTTATGTTTGTTTGTTTTCCAATCCCTATAATGAAATATTTTTATAGTATCTTCTAGCTAAAAAGAAACAAAAGGGATTCCTTGCTAAAGGGATTAATTCTCATTATAAATGGAAAGAACTTTAACCCTTTCAGTTGAGGTGTAAAATGATTGTAGCATATATAAATGTGTTTTATACGTTTAAAATTTATTTGTATATTATATAATTGTAATCTTATATTTTATGCCTATGTTATAAATATACGTCACATTAAGAGGATATTTATAATAGCATTTGCTGCCTAAGGATTTGGTAGGAAAGAAACGTAGGTGAAATTATTTTTAATGAAATATATCCAGATAAATATTTCATTTTAATAATCATTGAGAGTTCTTAGAATTGATGCTTGCTAAAATATAAAGATTTGTCGTACAGTGACTAAGGATATGAAATTTAGAGAGTATATAAAATTATAAAATGTAGTTTTGTTATACTATCATATTTGTAAATTCACGTATATGTTTAGCTCTTCCATGAGAGAGAGAGAAAGATTGTGATTTATTAATCTTTTGGCACTACCTGCAAATACATCACGGGTGAATGTCCTATATTGTTTAATATTCACCTTGTCTATATTGTTATAAGTAAATGCGTTATTGATTATTTAAAGGTATTTTCAATGCATGTTTATTTTACTGTCATTCATTAGCTACTAAAATTTAATGTTAAATCAGTTCTTGGATCGTAATATGTAGTTTATATCTATATTTTTGCCCCTCATAACTACCAGGAATATTATAATAGTGTATGTAAGAACAAATATCTTTACTAATACTAAGACATAGTTAATGTTGTCAGATGTAATATCAGATAATGGTGTAATATAGGTATAGATATTTGTTTTATCTTTAGTACAGAATAAATGAATAAGAAATTTGTTAGATAATAAGGA
Source organism: Epiperipatus broadwayi (assembly GCA_028023455.1). Taxonomy (NCBI): domain Eukaryota; kingdom Metazoa; phylum Onychophora; class Udeonychophora; order Euonychophora; family Peripatidae; genus Epiperipatus; species Epiperipatus broadwayi. The sequence goes on from JAQFVV010000016.1 coordinate 11,785,899, forward strand.
TGAGAACTTAATAAATGATGCAAAGATAATTATTATAATTTGCAGCATTACTTAATGGGGATATTTATTATTTTTTTAATATCTTTTGTACTAAATTTCAAATATTTATTTATATTGTAGGTAGTAGTATCAACGACGTACCAGTCGCTTGTTGGTGCTCTTGCTATCGAAAAACAGTGAAATATAATGTTACCTGGCTGTAACCTTTTAAGAACTAATTGACCTTTACTTGTTCTTTTTTAAATAACGTTACAAAAAGTAAATATCTTTTTTTTAATAACGACAAATACAGTGGCATTTTTACAAAAGTAAATGTATTCCTTTTTAACAACGACAATAACAAGAACGGTACTTGGGTATTTTTCCTGCAACCAAGGAAAGATAGGAGGACTTTTCACATTCGTATCAATACACTGCTAACTTTTTAATGTTGTTATTTTGTCAACATCAAACGTTAGAAAAACATTAGAAAGTTAGCAATGCTTTGATACGAATGTGAAAAGTCGTCCTATTTTTCTTTGGTTGCAGAAATAATACTCAATACAGTTTTACAAAAAAAAAAAAGTAAAAAAATATTGCACGAGATAAACACGTATTTATGAATTCTACACGGACGCAAACTAACTTTTGATACTTACTTAATTTGATCAATTTCAGCAAAAAAAAAAATGTGGTCCGTGTTGCAGTAGGAAAAAAAAAGCCAACAAATATATATATTTTTATAAAAGTAAATATATTCTATGAAATATATACTTATGCAGACGATTTTTGCATACATTATCGGAAAAAGTTGTCGAACAAGTGATTGGCCAGTACATGCACTAAATGGAATACTGCCAGGCAATCTAATTTTTCGATGTTTGCAGAAATAATACTCTATACAGTTTTACAAAAATAATTATATGAAATATACAAGTACTTTTACAAATTGTATAGGACACAAACTAACTTTTGATGCTTACTTAATTCGATAAATTAAAAAAAAAAAAGTGGTCCGTACAAAAAAAAGCCAACATAAATATATTTTTATAAAAGTAAAAAAGGAAAAATATTCTATGAAACATACACTTATGCAGACGATTCTTGCATACAAAATGGCGATTGTCAATAGTACCCCACTGTCCTTCCTCCTTCTCCTAAAGATTTGTGAAACAAGTGATTGCCCAGTACATGCTCTAAATGGAATTCTGCCAGGCAATCTAATTTTTGGAATAAGAAATAACAAAGTCAACGTCTTCATTCAATTACAATTAAATAATAAACTTTTAATTCAAAAATTCAAAAACACAGAAGTCAGTCAATAACAAACTTGAAATTGGAAATAAAAAAAACACAGAAGTAAATAATGCAGTTGAAATTAAAAATGTTAAACCAAATTCAAAATAATAACAAATGGTAAGTTTAAAATGTACAGACAACAAACTTTTGAATCAGAAAAAAAAAACCCCAAATGTCCAAAAAAGCACCTATATAATAGTTTCGGTTGACACGTTTTAAAGCACGTTTTGTGCACGTTTAAAAACACGTTTTTTGACGAGGTAAAAAACCCAAATCCCAAGGGTTTATTTAATGTTCGCAACATTATGCGTTTATCGCGTATGTAAAAGTCGTCCTATCTTTCCTAGGTTGCAGGAATAATACCCAAGTACCACAAGAACTAATTAACATTTACTTGTTTTTTTTATAAATAGCGTTGAAAAAGTAAATGTCTTTTTTTTAATAACGATAAATACGTGACATTTTTACAAAAGTAAATGTATTCTTCTTTAACAATGACAATAACAAAATCTTTATTTAGGATGTTTTTAAGATTTCATTAAATACAGGCCATTCTTCTAATACTTGAAACACAAAAAATAGACGAATTAAAATGAGTACTTGGCTATTATTCCCGCAACCTAGAAAAGATAGGATGACTTTTTACATATGTGATAAGATCATAATGTTGGAAATGTTAAATAAATCCTTGCGATTTGAGTTTTTTTCCTTGTCAAAAACGTGTTTATGAACGTGCACAAAATGTGCTTTGAAACGTGTCAACCGAAACTACCTATATATGTGCGTTTTTGGACATTTTGATATTTTTTTCTGATTCAAAAGTTTGTTGTTTGTACATTTTAAACTTACCACTTGTTATTATTGTGAATTTGTTTTAACATTTTAAATTTCAACTGCGTTATTTACTTCTGTGTTTTTTTTTTCCAAATTCAACTTCGTTATTGACTTACTTCTGCATTTTTGAATCTTTGAATTAAAAGTTTATTATTTAATTGCAATTGAATGAAGACATTGACTTTTTTATTTGTTTATTCCAAAAATTAGATTGCCTAGCATAATTCCATTTAGAGCATGTACTGCGCAATCACTTGTTCCATAAATGTTTCGGAGAAGGAGAAAGGAAGGTGGGGGGGGGTTACTACTGACAATCGCCATTTTGTATGCAAAAATCGTCAGCATAAGTGTATATTTCATTGAATATTTTTTTTTTTACTTTATAAAAATATATATTTACGTTGGCTTTTTTTTGACTGGACCACCTATTTTTTGTTAAATTGATCGAATTAAGTAAGTGTCAAAAGTTAGTTTCTGTTTGTGTAGAATTCATAAAAAAAGTACGTGTATATCTCATATAATTTTTTTGTTTATTTATGTAAAACTGTATTGAGTTTTATTTCTGCAACCAAGGAAAGATAGGAGGACTTATTTGTTTATTCGAAAAATTAGATTGCCTGGCAGAATTCCATTTAGAGCATGTTCTGGACAATCACTTGTTCCACAACCCTTTCGGAGGAGGAAGGACGGTGGGAGGGGGGATTGCTACTGACAATCGCCATTTTGTATGCAAAAATCGTCTGGGTAAGTATATATTTCATGGAATACATTTACTTTTATAAAAATATATATTTATGTTGGCTTTTTTTTTCTTCTGCAACATGGACCACATATTTTTGTGTTGAAATTGATCAAATTAAGTAAGTGTCAAAGGTTAGCTTGCGTCCGTGTAGAATTCATAAATACGTGTATATCTTATGTAATATTTTTTTATTTTTTTTTGTTTTTGTAAAACTGAATTGAGTATTATTTCGGAAACCAAGGAAAAATAGGAGAACTTGTTACATTCGTATCAAAGTATTGCTAACTTTTTAATGTTTGATGTTGCCAAAATAACAACATTAAAAAGTTAGCAGTGTATTGATACGAATGTGAAACGTCCTCCTATCTTTCCTTGATTGCAGGAATAATAACCAAGTACTTTAAAAGGATTATGACAATCCTAAGGATTGTCCAAAATATGCATTACTTGACTAACAAACTAATCAGCCTGAACGACAATAGCAAATCATTATTTAGGAACTTTTTTTTACATAACATTCAATATACATACGTTATGCTTCTAATAGTAAATTAAGCGTTTAAACAAAATTAAAATACAACAAAAATACATTAACAAACTAATGTCTCTCCTACTGCTGCGACTATTTAAGAAGTCATGCTTATAACAAAACTTTCGCTACTTTTAAAACCATACAAAGTCTTCACAAGCACTGCGATGGTTTAAAATTTTTTTAATCTCATACTATATCATTTGAATGTCATGTAATACTTTATTAAATGATATTTCAAATGTTATGTTGACTTCAAAACTACACACCCTCAACTCATACGATAGACCAGCCTCAATAGCAATCATATGAGGAGTAAGAACAGGCCACTTGAAAGTAGTGTGAATTGCAAGAAATTAGCATAACACACTGCAAGCCATTGATACTTTTACCATATTGTAAATAAATATGCCAGTGCCAGTACAGTCGTTGATACTTGTACTGATACTTGTACCATATTGTAAATAAATATTTTTATTATAATTAAAATACGTTTAGTTGCCATTACTATTGCCCTCATTAATCAGAAAACATCATCATAATAATAATGTTATATTATTTGTTGTTTTTAATTTTAAACGTAACATCTTATTAGTTACTTGATTTACTTAGCCATTTCTTCTATTTTGTGGCAAGTCATATGCTTCCTTAATTTCTATTTATTTATTTAAGAGTGTTTTGTCATGCTATGGGTAGCATAAATGTACCCTTTTTCTACCTACTACATTACTTCATGTGTATGCAATGAGTATACATTTGTTTATTATAAGATTATAGCCTTAAATATACTTATGTGTTACATAAACATAAATAAATTATTTATACAGGAAGAAAATTCAAAAAGCTTTTAAAATGCTTTGTATGCTAATAGTTAGAATTTTACGATCTACCTTATAATATGAACTCGGATAGAAGAAATTACAAATCCATTATTGTAACAGGATGGATATATATTTTATTATTATTATTATTATTATTATTATTATTATTATTATTATTATTATTATTATTATTATTATTATTATTATTATTATTATTATTATTATTATTATAGTCAATAATTGTATTAATTATTATAAGATTTATAATATGAAAGAATCTGAGATTTGAGTTTTGAAGTAAATCTATTTGAAGATTTATTTGTAGTTGACTTCACATTTGGCAGATTTTAGGAACCAACATGGTGACCTTTGTTTGTTCAGGTTACAATATATATATATATATATATATATATATATGAAAAATAATATAATTTTTTAAAATTTTACTTTTAATAAAGGATAAAAATACCCGATCTATTATGTCTAATTTTGAATAGTATTCATATAACAAATTGTGAGAGACGACAGCGTTTTTGAGTTACTGGGTTTAGAAAAAAAGCTTTGGAAAAGAATTTGTTTTAAGAATGCTATAACGTCATCATAATGAAGAGTTTATGATCACTTCATCCAGTAAAAAATATGTTCAACAGCATTCCAGATAATTAAGTAACAAAACCAATCTGTAAATTATTAACACAGTTAATCTGGAAAACCATGAAATAGCTGAAAATCACGTACCTTATTCTGGAGTGAACTACACTATCCAATTAAATCTGGAATTATGTAGTTTTCTGCAGATGTCAATTTTAAAAGAGTCTAATTTCTGTATACTCCAACCTATGAGGCTCTAGAACTAGCATTACCTATCATCTTTGACATTATTTCTATCAATCTATTTCTGATGAATGCATAATGCGATTGTACTGTCATTCTATCCAGAGAATAACTAAAAAAGCATCATATGAAGCCATAACCCTTAAAAGCTGTCTTATGATCAATTTTTAATAAGGTTCTGAATCTATATTTTTAGCAAAGTCTTCTCGAAAGGAAATCACTGTCTAATCATTTTGAACAGAAAATTATTTTATATCAGACTTGTGTGTTTATGAGAGATTTGTTTATAATCAAAGTCGTAGTAAAAATTTGCTAATGTTGAAATTCATATGAATGACATTTTATGGTAAAACAAAATTGCAAATTATAATAATTATAACAATAATAATCTTACATCTGCCCACTTTACCGAAGCTATTATAGTTTGTTAAATATAATAATGAATTGGATTATAATCTGGATATTAAAAGTATTAAGTAGGAATGATCATAATTATAAATATTAAATTGTTTTTTTATTTAAAATTTAAATATATTTAAAGTAGTCATGGTTATTTTTTAGTCTTACTTACAATTAACAAAAAAAAGTCATATTATACTTGAAGGCAGTATAAACAGATTATATTTAAACTTGCTTCAGCAAGCTTGTTGTAGTAACGGTGATTTAATTAGTTTATTAGCGTTCTCCAATGGAGAGTTTTGAATCCGTAGTTTTAATGTATCTCGTAGTCTATTATCAATCTTACGGTTTAAACATTTAACATATCCTAAAATTTTGAACTCAATGCAACTTATTTGTACAATTACATATACCTAACATGATACCTTAAATTGGTGTGTGTTTTTAAAACATAATATACGCTTAACATTAATAATAACTATGCATATGGCTTCAAATGAATAATATTAAATTTAAGTAATCAATTTATGGTAATTTCAGATACAAACCAAGACATATTTGAGAAAATATATTTGGTAATCTTAATAATTTAATATATCAATCACACAGTTCTTTTTTTCCAAAATAGTTCATAAATAACCAATATAGAAATAAAACAAACAAACTCCTATTTAAAACTTGCTTTTTATATGACTATAATGATGATAAATAAATCTAATGTTTCGACTATTTCATGTAGTCTTTTTCAAGGTACACTAAAATAAAATATATATAATAATAAATGTCACATATTCCCAAAAATAAAAAAAATTATATATATAAATAAAAAATAAACGTTGGATTTCTTTATCATCATTATAGTCATATAAAAAGCAAGTTTCAATAAGAAGGAGTTTGTTTGTTTTATTTCTATATTGGTAATCTTACTAGAAAGAAATTAATTAAAATTTTTTTTTTCTAATTGTTGAGAAAAAAATAAGCATTTTATACTAGAGAACAATCAGTTTTTCATATTTTTCAGAAAATTCTAGCATTACTCACTGAATATATATATTTATTTATCTAGATGTTTCTACATATAAAATAAAATTTGATATTTTAATTTGTAATAAGTTTAATGCTGGTTCACTTTTCCAAGTAGCTTCAGAGATTCTAGAGAAATGCTTTAATATGAGTAACATTAAATAGAATTTTAGTCTATCATATTTTAAATTGTGATACTTTTGCAACTATTACTTAAATTAAAATAAATTCCATTTGATTACAGTTATAAAATGTATGAAAATTTTAATTTGATATTATTATTTTTTTTTCTTTTACTTTAAAAACAATCATCCCAGTAATGACAACTAGTATTATTTAAACTAATAAAAAGACATCATTTCATAATACTCCATTATATTTTAAGTTCCTAAAGAAATATTTTAAATATTACACGTGCGTTTAATATTCTAAACTTTTATTAATAGATTTACTAATTTATTTAGCAAAAACATATCTTCGCTTCAACTTTCTACATTTAATAAGTACATCTGCGCCAATATTGACGTTAAATTTTGAACATTTCTGTTAAATAAATGTTTTTGTGAATTAATTACAAAAGTATTACTACTAATAATATCCTCTATCAAATTACTGATACAATGAATGAGAAAATCCATATATTATTATGTCAATGGTTTTCATTAGATTTTAGTAAAAAAGTGTATTCATAGTTCCATGATCTTTTAATGTTTCTTAAAAATATTGGAGGCAAGTTTTTGATACATTTAATATTTTTTCAGGCTGAGCAGTTTATTATCAAAATTATTAAATTCTATACAATTTGTTTATGATACTTTTACAGCTATTTCATTAAATCTGAAACATATTTTGGGTGACCATAGGTATTATGATTTTAATTATTTTGCCCGATTTTTGATATATTCAGTGATCCAAAGATCACAATTTTTTTATGCATGACATATCCAAATTTTGGACATTATAGTATCCTATTTTAGTTACTTTTTTTAGATGAGCATCATGATATCTATTTAATAATATTTGTCAATCAACTGCTTAAAGTAAAAATTTCCTGAAAAAAAAATCAATAGATTTTCGGTTGGATGTTATAGCTAAAAATAAAACAAACATTGAAGATGAAGAAAATTAGTGAAGTTATAGATAAAAAAAATGATACTGATAAATTATTACAAATTTATGTTTATAAAATAATTCAGGTAAAGTTTTAAATTTAATACACAAAACTACTTTCTATAAGATTATAATGCTTGTAAAAATAACTATATTCTAAAGTTTAAAAAGACACAGGTCACCGCTACTTAGATTAAAAAAATGAAAATAAAATAGGTTTGCGATTATGACTTTATTTTTATTGTATTTGGAATAATCCTGAATATGGGAATCAAGCTTCCTTAATAGACGTTACAATCTATTCCATTTTATCGAAAGAATATGAACATTCTAGATAATATTGCTTGATATTAGTAGATGAAAATAAGACTAATTAATGTATTAAGTTATCAAGAACACAGTAAAGTTTTTTTGAAGATTTAACAATATTGGTCAATAATATGACTTTTTAAATGGGGAAAAATAGCAAAAATTTTGAGATTGTATATTTAATATAGTGATATAAATGACCAAACTATTTTATTGACATGAATAATGCTATTTAATGATTGTTAGCAGTTTTAGACAGAAAATTTCAATATTAGTGGTTTAATGTTTTTAATAAAGATTAGGATGAGTGAAACAATGATGTCAACCTATTAATAACAAAATATTCTTTACTGTTGTCTACACAATTCCTTGACAAAAATATTGCATTACTATACTTACATTATGAAGAAATTCTATTAAGTAAATGCTTACACACAATGCACTGTGATTGGACAATTTCCCGTTTTTTGTTGCCATCTTTGAACAAACTGCAAAATCGTTAAGAGACTTTGTGTATTGTTTGGTATTGATCTACCATTATCCCAGTCTTGAATATGGAATTGCTTAATTGTTTGAAAATTATCGTTTTCCTATATGAAAGTAATATCAAAACATTAATCATAATATTTTAGTTACAGCAAAATATACATATGAATACTGCCACTGATTTATTATTGTAATTAAGATTTTACATTCTAAATATTATTTTATTTATTCTTATTATTATTTATATGATAGTATTTTTAATAGTATAAAATTAATTGTACCTCTTTGGATACGACAACAATAATAAATAATTTTTTATACTACTTTTATACACATTTTAATAATTTAGAAATAAATTAGTTTTTCTAGCAATAACAGGGTCAATATATGAAATGAGAATACTAAGATATTACATTTATAAGTAAAATAATAATCAATAAAATGTTTATATATTTGTAAATAAAACTTAAAATGAATTTGTACATGATAATATATAACAATATAAAATTTAGAATAATAAAATTATAAAATATATCTAATAATTCATAACTGTATATACTGTAACGAGCATAGACGTTCGTTACATTGTTTTTTTTTTTTAAATTTATTAAACATGAAAGTAAATTAAAAAGTTCGCATTTAAAAATTTTCTTTAAGAATTAAAAATTGAAATTAAATATCATCTTAAACTCTTATATATTAAATCGCACAGATAATGAAAAATTATTAAAATAAAACTTTATTAAAGAAAAAGTATTTTAAAACTAAATTTTAAAAAGATTTGGAGATGAAATTATATCTTTAAATTTATCTTTAAATATATTTTTGATTTGGAAAACAGGTTAATTAATCAGAAATGGAAATGATTGTTAATTAGTTAAATGTAAACCAGCCTTCGGCATTTAAATGTAAAAACACCAGTCAGATAGGAAAACAATAGAAACTGTTAGCAAATAAGAAGAAATCCCTATGGAATCGGACCGCAGCGAAAGGACCATCGCATCGGTGATGTAATGTAAATTCAATCCTTCACATTAATATAAAAGGAAAATTTGGAAATTATTAACCAGTGACTGGAAATTGATTATTACGATGTGACTATATGTAGTAGTACGGAGTTGGAGGAATTGACAGACGCACGGTCAATTCTTTCAGCTGTTAAAGAAAGGAGAAATGAACTATCGTTTCCTACATTGAGGACCAACTAAATTAAAAAACCTCCGAATGAATAAATAAAACATCGGCTAAATGTATACCAATATCTTCAGGACGGCGTGGGAATTCCCGTTCAAACTTACAAATGACAGATAAAGATGAACTGTTTAAAACCGTAAGAACTTTACAATTAATGAACATTAAGTTAAAAACTTTTCGTATTTAAAGTAATTGCATTAGTTTCCTATCTGACTAGAGTAGTTAAAATGTTATTTGATGTATTTTTTTATTTATTTATGTAAAATCATTTCCATTTATTTATTTTTTATTCTTTAAGTTTTTTTTGTTCTTCGTTAAATTAATTATATAAATGTTAAACTTAAGTCGGGGGTGAATGGCTGTATAGATTTGTAAAGTTATATTAGGGGAGGGTAATCTTAGGTTATTTGTTTCGTGGTTAAATTGGGTCAATGGATTGGATATATTGATGTGATTAGTAGATGTAATATTGATTCGCTACGGGCAGAATCGCTTCATACGCCGCACACTTCCGTTTGCCTATGGAAGGAATTATAAGTCGGATACCGCAGTTCCTTTCTATGGAGTTTTTTGTTTTATTGCTCTTCTTTGCAGATAGATGTAATATTCCTATCTCATAAGAGGCAATTTCTTCTTTTAACCTTTTGTGCTGCCGTATTTTATTACATTGAATACATCGATGTATCAGATGAATTGATGCCAGTTTGACTACGAATTTTAGCCTAAGGTTAAATAGGGATAGAATGTTTATTTTCAAAAGCAAATTTATGTGGTCTATTCATACTCGATCCTAAATAAAAATGCATTAAATTTAAGTTGTTTATAGACGCTTGCATGGATTGTTTATTGGTTAACTATGTTTTGCGTTTCCATATTTGATCAAAATATATAGACATTCGATAAATAATGATACCTTACGGTGAGTATCTAAAATGTATTTATTCGGATGTCTTTTAAGTTATTGGTGACAATGCAAGTATCTTATGGTGAATACTATTGGGTTACGTATAAATTTCCCTCCGCAATTGTCAGTAATCAATGATTTTATATTTTGATCGTTTATGTTTACTTTGAAATGTTTTTAACCGTGTAATCTATGTAACCGATCTATAGCAACATATTAAAACAAGCTTTTATAATCCCATCTGTGCGAACTTAATTAAAATGTAAACTTATAATATAATAGAAATTAAAATGTAAATTAAAATCTAAGGTAAAGTTAAAAATAATGTTAAAATGTAAAATTAATACTAAAATAATTTTAAATCTTATATATATATGTGCATAAATAAATGTTTGTATGTTAATTACTGGCAGTGGCTTATTTTATTCCTTTTTTTATATATACTCTTAGATTATCTTATTAAATCTCTGCTATTCCACTGAGCTAGTGACATGGGCTAACGACCGGAATCAAAATTAAAAAAAAAAAAAAAAAATTTTTTTTTTTTTTGACTTACGTATCTGCCTACTTTATAAATTTTTCTAGGTTCAAATGCCTAGATGGCGCCCCGTAGTGCAGTTTACGTTAAGTCTTTTCTCCGGATCGTTACAATACATTATGTTTATATACACTTTAATTTCACTTATTTCAAATTTTTACAAATAAGACCATATAAAGTTTTATTAGATTTAATAATAATGATTCATTTTTTTGTTATATGTGAATTCAACAGATTAACATCCTAAGTAAATATAACAAGGAATTAAAATTTAGAATTACAACTATTTTAAATATTTTATTGTTTAACATTGAAATACAATAGTTTCTAAATATTTTATTACAAACATTTTCTACTAAAGTATAGCATAAGTTTTAAGAGTCTAATTCTTATTTAAGATGTGATACTAAACCAAAAAAAGTAATAAAATAAAAGCAGAATAGTATATCTTTTGTTTTATTATATCACATGATGTAGAATAATCTATCCTATTAATCTCATTTGTTGGAACTTTTGAAATATATTTGCTTATATATAATAAATCCGATAATTGTTCTACATGAATTTATTGAATAACTTTTTATAAACTCACTGAAAGAAAAGATTTTGGAAGTAGCACTAAAGATCCTATAATAGATTTATAAATATAAACAGTTCAACAAATATCTTGATAAATAAAAACAATTAAATATTTCAAAATCACTAGATAGTTTTTAACCTTTTAACCGCTAATTAAATCATTGGTTGTATGAGGTAAAAATCAAAGCTTGTAATTGGCCAACTCACAAACTGAAGACAAAGCCTATTGTTAAAACATATTCGCCTATAATATTAAATTCAACTCAGATACGTTTATAAAAAGTATATTATTAATTTAGAGAACGAAAGTTCTTTCAAAAATAAATTGCTATTTATTTATTCTAAAATATTCAATATCGGCAACATAAAAGCTATAATATAAACAAAAAGATCGACTTTTATGTTATAGAAAAGTAAATATTTCTTTTTACTACATCTTCAATATTTGTACTAAAATCTTCAATATTTTTCGAAAATAATTTTGTTTTTTTATTATTCTGTCTGAGAATCATTTTTAGTTTCCATAAATATAATTTTATAATACTTAAAATTGGATTCGAAATGAAAATCTCAGCGTTTTTCTTTATTTTCTTTGATCAGGCGGTTTCTTTGTTCTTTCCAGCCAATCAGAATGTCTTTTTCGGCTGAGAGCTTGCTAAGAACCAATCACAAATAATGTTCCTTCTTTGTTTAGGTTTAAATGCGTTTTTTTCTATTTTTTACTTGTAAAATAAATCGGAAGATGGCACCATCATACAGAACTTTTAAAAACGAATTCAATACGTGTTTAACGAATATTTTCGTATAAAAACTGGCTGAGTTAGAGTGATGTCAGATGTCGACGAGGAGCCTCGTATCCATTGCTACTATCCACTATTGTCACATTTATGCTATTATTTCTAGGATATCATTGAATTTACAACAACAACAACAACAACAACAACAACATAATAATAATAATAATAATAATAATAATAATAATAATAATAATAATAATAATAATAATAATAATAATAATAATAATAATAATAATAATAATAATAATAATAATAATAATAATAATAATAATAATAATAATAATAATAATAATAATAATAATAATAATAATAATAATAATAATATAGTATTAGTAGTAATTTTGTAAAAAAAATATTACAGCAAAACTTTTTATAATTTGGATTTATATATTACCATTTTACACGATGTTTGATATTCTTCAATATATTGTAGCCCCTGCCCCCAAGTTACAAGATTCCTGCAAAGCATAAAATATTGCTTCACAGACACCAGAATTCACATATAATAATATAGTGAGAAAATTGTTGCATAAGAATACTGCTTTGAGAAATGGTATATTAGTATTATAATATGTATAGAACTTTTAATTACTGTATAGTGGTAAGTAAATAAAAGAATAAAATTATTACAGCATATTACAAAACAAACTAATATAATGTTACATAGATATAAAATAGTATGATTAATCTTGTCTAAAGTCTTATTCAGGTAGATATATTATATGCAGCTATTATATTTTGCAATTAATAATATTCTTTATATGGATCAAGTTAGTTGTAAAAGATCTACCAATTGTAAACACATATAACACAAAAAATAATTAAAAAAACACATTTCTTAAACATTTTATTAATTGTTTTCAATAGTAAAAGAAGTGTAATATTTTCAATACCATCTGATTTTGGGTTGGCTATAGAATTCATCTTAATATATATATATATTAACAATAAAAAACATACAATTACTTCTCTTTAAAACTGTTTTAATATTTCAACGAGCAGATTTGTTTTCATCAGAAAGCGCAGCAAAATGGCCATTTCCAGAATTTAAACGCTAAAATATTACAAACAGTTATGTATCAGATAACAAAAGTGATTCCTGTAGGCTAAAAATCTTTACAAATCTTTGTATAAAATATTTACAAAACTTTGTATAAAAATACAAAAAAACTCTTTCACAAAAAGCTTTTTTTAAAAAACTAAAACCATACATATATTATTATCATTATATATTAAAAAGTATCAAAACAATAAAAATATACGATTATATATGTACACACCAAACAACTATACATATTATCATCATCATCATTATCAACCATTATGAATCCACCACAGAATGAATGTCTCTCCAAGTTCAATCCATCTCCCATCTTTAGCTTCTTTTCTCCACATCACCGCTGCACCCTTTCTTATTTCATCCATCCATGTCACATGTTGTCTCTTTCTGGGTCTTTTACAATCTCTTGGAATCCAGTTTAAGATTTCAATTGTCCATCTATTATCATCTCTTCTAGCAATATATCCAGCCCAACTCCACTTCAATATTTTACTTTTTTCAATGAGGTCAGTACACTTGTTTGTTCTCTTATCCACATATTGCGTTTTCAATCTCTTCTTGTTAATTCCAACATGCATCTCTTCACACTTCTCTGAGTGGTCTGAAGTCTCTGTATTGCTCTTCTATTAAGTGTCCAAGTCTCAGATCCATAAGTAAGAACTGGTAAAACACATTTATTAAAAACCTTCATTTTCAAACACATAGGCATATTTCATTTTAATATCAAGTTATTTCTACCAAAAGCAATACAAACAAGTTTAAATCTATGATTAATTTCATCCAATCCATTAAACATTACTTTAGTCTTTATAACATTTATCTTTAGTCCTACTTTCCTACTTTCATCTGTTAACTCCTGCAACATTTCCTGTAGCTCTAAAGCATTATTAGCAAAAACAACAACATCATCTGCAAAATCTAAACGACTTAAATAATTTCCATTTACGTTCACACATTTAGTTTCCCATTTTAATCCACAAAGTACTTCTTGCAGCACTGCTGTAAAAAGTTTTGGAAATATAGAGTCACCCTGTTTTACACCCTTCTCAATGTTGATTTTCTTAGTATCATTATGTAAGATAATTGTTGCTGTTGCATTTTTATAAATATTCTTTAAAACATGAGAATATTCTGGATCTGTACCTTGATCATCCAATGCTTTAATCACTGAAGAAATGTTTATAGAATCAAATGTCTTTTCGTAATCTACAAATCCAAAGCATAATGGCAACTCATATTTATTTGTTCTTTCTATAACTTCTCTCAATACCTGAATATGATCTACTGTACTAAAACCACTTTTAAATCCAGTTTGGTCTCTTGATTGCTGGAAATCCAATGTTCTTTGTAGACGAATTGTAATTATCTTGGAAATTTTTTTTGTATAAAACTAATAAAAGGCTGATAGGTCTGTAATTTCTAATATCTTCTTTGTCACCCTTTTTAAATATTAATACTGCATTCTTCCAATCATCTGGTACATCTTTATCATTTAGATATTTGGTATACAACTTTACTAAAAAATTTCTATTTCTTTACCTGCTTCTTTTAATATATCAATTATAATTCCATCATTACCTGAAGCCTTTCCTTTCTTCATACATTTAATTGCATGTCTCACTTCTTCATTTAAAATTCTGGGCAATTCGGAAGATATAATAGATATAGAAGGTATTTGTTCTCTCTTTTTAGTAATAATTCCATCTTTTTTTCTTATTGCAAATATAAATTTTCTACCAATACGAAAATGTTGTTTTACACTCTTGAGACTTTTATTCTCTTCTACAGCGTTCCTTGATAGTTCACAGTTATAGTTTCTTATACCATATTCAATTCTTTTCCGCACCATTTTACAAAATTTGAGATATGCTATCGTTTTTAATTTATCATTTTTGTATATCTCCAGATTCTTTTCTTCATAAATTCTCTAGTCTCAGTAGAAATTTTATTGGTCAATTGCTGCTTTTTTCTACCAGCTATCCTTGTTGCAGTTTTTAAAAGTGTATCAGTTATTTTCATATTAATTTCATTCAAATCTGAAATCTACTAATACTTGAAACCGATTTGTAAGTTCTAATTTAAATTCATTAGAATTTTTCTGAAGATTAGGAATATCAACTGTAAATAATGTTTTTCTTAATATTTTATGTCTCTCTAGTTTTGCATTAACACGTATCTTACATCTTACTAATCGATGATCACTTCCTGTGGTATATTTATTAAGAACATTACAGTCTTGAAATATGTATTTTCTGTTAGTCAAAATATAATCCAATTCTGCTGTACCTTCATTTGTATGCTCCCATGTCCATTTCCCTTTAACATTTTTCTCAAAAAAAGAATTCTTAATATAAAGTTTTTCTTTTTCTGAAAATCCACAAGTCTACGTCCTCTCTCATTTCTATTACCATAACCAAAATTACCTACAGCATTGTCATCTTTCATTTGTTTACCAATTCTAGCATTAAAGTCATCCATAAAAAAATATCTACTATATGCATTTTACTATATGCATATATATTTTTTACATACATTCCTCTTCATGCTAATAAACCTATAAAATAATTATCTATGGAAAAAAACAAATTTATAGGAAACTAGGTAATTCAAGGATGTTATAGTACCTATATCCATATTCATACCATGAGGATGTAATGTCTTAACTTTAAAATAAAAAAAAAATCTATCCTTTTTTGTTTTTTGATGTGTATGTATATAACAGTATATTTTTTATTGTTTTTTAATATATTGTAATATATAATGATAATAATATATGTATGGTTTTAGTTTTTTAACAAAAGGTTTTTGTGAAAGAGTTTTTTTTTGTATTTTTTATACAAAGTTTAATATATATAAAGTTTTGTAAAGATTTTTAGCCTATAGGAATTAGTTTTGTTATCTGATATGTAACTGTTTGTAATATATATATATATATATAACATTTAAATTCCGGAAATAGCCATTTTGCTGTGCATTCTGATGAAAACCAGTGTGTTGGTTGAAATATTAAAGCAGCTTTAGAAAGAAGTACTTGTGTGTTTTGTATCATGTTTTTATTTTTCCTTTAGATAGTTCGTATATATATATGATCACTAGATGGAGCTTTACCAATAGCTCCTAGACAAGCTTTTTGTTTACATAAATGCTGAGAGAGACAGAATTCAATATCCCTTTCATTAACTCCAACCATCAGACCATGGTTTCGAGCTAGTTGGCTCACCACAGTGATGGGTAGGAGAACAGAACTTAGATCTAAATATTGACTCTACAATCAGCACTTTATGAAACAAGTTTCTATCAGTTTGAAAGCATGAATTTTTCAGATAAGTAAATATCTTCAAATACAGTCAAACAAACTAGACAGCTATATGGGTATGATATCAGTTCAGTTTCACCATATAGTAAAAGCCTCTGCAATATATATCATTGCAAAAACCTTCAAGGGTATATTTATGATAATCAAAACAAGTTTTAAATTTCATAACTTGCTTTAGCTTGCAAATCTCTCAGCATTTATGTAAACAAAAAGCTTGTCTAGGAGCTATTAATAAAGCTTCATCTAGTGATCATTAATTGCAAGCTAGAGCAAGTTACAAAATTTAAAACTAGTTTTGTTTATCATATATATATACACCTTTACCCTGCTTAGCGATTGTCTACTTAGCGACATTTCGCAATAGCGATCATCATCAATTTGTACCCACTACTTCGATGTGCAATCGATTATTCGCTATAACGATCGGGAAAAAAAAAAAAAAAAAATTGGCAGCCATCTTGAATTTTGCGTCACTGATGACGTCAGAGATAGCTATATTATAACCAAAAACAAAAGTATATTATTGTAATATGTATACAGGTAATGACTTTGCTGTAATTCTATACAAATACAATATTTTATTCATAAAACCCTTAAAATATCTATAATTACTTTATCTATAATACATCATATATAATAAATAACACAGCAAATGTTCATTCACTTTTTCTTTTAAAATACGTATATATGTTCTACAATAATATCAACAAATTAAAAATCCTTCTCCTTTTTCTTTTCAAAAACATTATTTTCTTATCTCAATACTGAATATATACAGTATATAGATTTATATAATACAAAAATACCATCATCACAAACTTTCAGGAAAATACTAAATATGAATATTAAATTGTGTGGGTGTGTTTCTGAAATACGATATATTAATTTTAAAAAACCTGGATAATTATGTAAAAATAGTTGTTGATTTTGTAACTTCGTTAATCAGAAGAAAAACAACATTTTAAAACGATGTCGAATTAGAAAAGTTTAAAAAAAAAACAGATCGCATTTAATTAAAAATCTTTCTACTCGAACGGGGGGGGGGGGCATTATTACATTACTAAAAATATACAATAAGAAAAATAAATCTACCTGTATGTTTTAGAAAATTAGAAGTTAGATTTTTTACTTTGAAAATAAGTTGATTTTTTTTTTCTATATGTTCAATTAAATAATTAATAATTAAACATTGTTTTTTAATTTGAATAATTTCACATAAGTAATAAAATAAATGTATAGTAGCAATATATACTGTAATACAATTTTTTAAAAAAAGCACTTCAGTATAGATTTTTTTTCATTACGATGAAAAACTTCCGCGGAAGAATATAAAAACTTTTAAATTCAAATTTAGTTTCATTGCTGTTCTGTACTTTTTAAAGTGAAAATATGCATTTTTTTTCCTAGTGATATAAAACTTTTCTTTTTAGATACCGTATTTAGTCATCATGGTCATGAAAAAAAATCAAGAAAATCTTTGAGCTTGGAAATCAATGTGGATATTTTACGTCACTGGAACCGACCAATTTTTTTCCCATAGACCCCCATTATAATTACGTATTTTGTCTACGATATTTTTGCTTAACGATGAGTTTTGGAGGACCAATTGCCATCGCTAAGCGAGGTAAAGGTGTATATATATATATATTAAATACTATAATTATAATTAATAGAAAGTAGATAAAATTGTACAAAATTGTAATTATTCAAAGAGACATATAAATAAAAGTAAGAATAGAATGAAAAAGGTAATTTAAAAAATAAATTTATAAAATGTCGTACTACCTGAAGTATATTACTGACTTTAAATGTCCTGATAATAATTTCATCTTGATGTTCTGTTTTTACATGTTCGACTTTAAAAATATCATATATCTGACTTGTATTTTCATTAGGCCAGTATGGAAAACAGTCCTATATATATATATATAATAGTAATACATAATGCAAATAACATACATTTTATAAGTTTAATTAAATTTTTGTTTTATATTATATATATAAATGCTTTTCAAATTCTTCTATCTATCTATCTATCTATCTATCTATCTATCTATCTATCTATCTATCTATCTATCTATCTATCTATCTATCTATCTATCTATCTATCTATCTATCTATCTATCTATCTATCTATCTATCTAATATATCTATCTATATATCTATCTATCTATCTATCTATCTACCTACCTACCTACCTACCTGTCCATCCATCTGTCTATCTATCTGTCTGTCCGTCTGTCTGTCCGTCTGTCAGTCTGTCAGTCTGTGTCCGTCCGTCCGTCCGTCCGTCCGTCCGTCCGTCCGTCCATCCATCCATCCATCCATCCATCCATCCATCCATCCATCCATCCATCCATCCATCCATCTATCTATCTATCTATCTATCTATCTATCTATCTATCTATCTATCTATCTATCTATCTATCTATCTATCTATCTATCTATCTATCTATCTATCTATCTATCTATCTATCTATCTATCTATCTATCTATCTATCTGGATACACATATATATATATCAATTTTTCTATGTTTTTTGTTCTTTTGGGTCAGAACAGCTGCCTTACAAGTAGTTGTCCCAGGTTAGCAGATTCGCTTCCTGGCCGATGCTATGACACATGGAAAAAAATATTTAAAATAGATTCCAGTTTTACTACATAATCACATACTTATATATGTTTATATATATTGTGATGGTAACTATGGACAGAGCAGCCAACTGGTGCTGTATATAAGCAACAATGAGAAGCACATTTTAGATTTAGAGTAACCCATTTAATATATAATCACAAATTACATAATAGTAAAATTGAAGATTAGTATTTATGGCTTTATATATAAAAATCACCACAATAGAGACATTATCATCCATTTGCCTCTACAACTATACATTCCAATCTTTGCACACTAGGGAGCATTTTCTCAGAGCTATAAGAATTTTTCTTTCTGTGAGTTATATATGTGGCCCAAATGCTGTATAAATATTAGCATGTGTCATATAAAACAAAGCTATTATGATAGTGTACTAATTAAATATAATTAAGTCATGTATTTTTAAAAATATAGAAAAACATTATATTCGATACTTGCTTTAGTATATACATAAAATAATAATCAGACACATTAATAAACAATAAAATAATTTATTAATTAAAAATATAAAACAGTCTTGCATTGGTGGTCGAGAGGTCAGCGCGACTGCCTTGCACTTGCAGGCAGTTGCCCGGGTTGCGGGTTCGCGTCCCGGCCGATGCTATGACACTTAAATATATATATATAAAACAGTAGAGTATTATTTGTAAATTCTCTCTTGAATACTTCACAAATTGGATATCAAGACTAAAGGTCTAATATTTTATATCTCTAAATGTTTATTATAATTTCTTCCATAGGTGTATATAAAAATATTATTTATTTCAATGCAGCTTTTTTTGAAATAATTTCATTCATGAAGAAAATATACTGTCATATGTTACAATCTCAAATTCCTGTTTTTAATTCTATATTCTTTTATAGTTTAATATAATTTTTATTTATTTGTCTTGAATATTCAAAAATAATATAAAACGCTGAATTTTTCTTGTTTAGACTATCTTAATATTATATCTTGAAAGTCTTACTTCTTCCTTTGAATATTGTTTCTGTTTTTATTATTATCACACGAACATTGAATATAGTTAACATAGTATTGACATTTTATTTTGCTTGAAAAACAAAGCTTTCTTGGCAATTTATCTGCAAGATTCTGTTTCTTTCTTTAGCAGCTTCTAATAGTTGATAGAGAAAATTTTAGACAATGTTCCAAGGATAAAAGCTGATGTACTAATTGCTTCAAGGTAGTGCTCTATATTATAAGAATATTCGAATATTATGAGTATTTTCATAACTTTTAATAAATGAAAGTAATTAAAAAAAAGTCATTTCTTGAATAATTTTTAAATTAATAGTTAATTTGTTTCTCTTTTACTTCTTCAACAAGAGAGAGCTTATCTCTTTTTCATACTATTGATTTCATTTACATGTGAAATCATTTTGCTTTGTTTATAAATTTTTGATATCATCTCCTCAATGAATTTATAATGTAGTCTGTTTTCTAACTAAGGTAAAATTAATGTAAGTATTACATTAGTGCATATTTATAAAATACATAAAATCTTTATTCATATGATCATTTTCTGCATGTTTATTGCTCATTGATTATATATATATATATATATATATATATATATATTCACCTGGGTCTCATCTTATGGGTAGATAGGTTCCTCAGAAAATGTGCACAAAAAAAAATTGCACAAAAATAGACTTAACTTACCTTGAAAAATGGGGATACGTACTGTAATTTTCCAAAAATCACATAAAAGCAAAGCAACAACATAAAATTGCTTTAAAATTCGCACAAAAAAAATAAGAAAATAAAATATGACAAAAAAAAAATTCAAATTTGAAAAAAATTGATACAAGACAAACTTTTTTTATTTTTTTTATTAACTAGAGTATTTAATTTTATTAAAAATAATATATTTTTATGCGTAATTTACATTTTTTCATACATGTACAGTATTTTAAACATTATCGCTATTTGAGACATCAGATTCATCACAAGAGAAAATACAACTAGTGCCAACTTAATTTTTTAAATTGGTCTTATAGTGGATTTGCCCAAATTAAAACATTTTCCAATCGCTGTTGATCCTTCCCATTTTGCTAATTGATCTAAAATTGAAATTTTTGTTTCCAAAGAAATTCATTTTCTTCCGTGTTTTTTCCTCTCTATTAGGGTAAACTAAAAGTTTAAAATAAAAATAAGAACTTACACTTACAATAATAAAAAGACACCATCTCACCACTGTTGAACAAAATTTAATTAAAACTAACCATTAAAAATTAAATTCTTATTTTTGTTTTTAATTTTCAATTCAGTTTAAAAATCAAATTTCATCGTTAAACTTGGCATTAATTTCAGATCATGTTGCATAATTTTTAAATTGTTAATTACAATTAAAAATCAGATTTTAATTGTCAAATTTAATTGTGCCCACTGCTGTTACTCACCTTTTAAAAATAAACTTGTGGACACTAAATGTTTAATCGCTTAAGCGAAAATAGAACGTGGTTTAAAATGCAAAAACAACATACATAACGTTTGAATAGATTTACATTATAATCTTGTAAAATTTATTACTTGTGGATACTAAATGATTAATTGATCACATACACATTTTTTAAAAGCAAAAATAGAATGTGATTTAAAATGTAAAAACAACAACATGCGTAGTATTGGCATCTATAACGCTTGAACAGATTTATATTATAATCTTGTAAAATTTAATGTATGGATATAAAATGGGGAAATCCTGATTTTAAGTGAATTATGAACTTCTTTATTGCATAAAATCTATTACAGTACTATTATAAAGCACTGAAAATATTGAAATTATTAGATGGAAGTTGAAGTCCAATAATATGCTTTTATTTTAAATATGACGTGAATGCTGGAAATTTATAATATTTAAAATAATAGTGCATTATCAGAGCTCAACTTCTAATCTAATAATCTTTATTGCATAAAAGAAAGCCCCATACAAAGATATTAAGAAGAAACATGAATCGCATAACTTCAAAATCACATTAAATAAATCCACATAAAATGAGACCCGGGTGTGCATATATATATGTGTGTGTGTGTGGAAATAATTTAACGGTAAAAGAAAGTAACCCTCATCAGCTTTAACTAAATTTGAAATTTTTATTTTTATGTTACATAAATTTCCATAAGCTGTGTATGGCCATATTTGCAACTTGCCTATTAATAACATTTTCTTTATATTTATCTATTAAAATTGCCTCTTTAATTTTTTTTTTTTATGATTCCTTTCTTCCATTAATATTTTAATTATTAGAAGTGAATCTATAATTATAAGTTTTTTCATGGTCAAATAATACTTGAGCTGTATTAAATTGACTATTTACGTTATTTTTAATCCTAATTGATGCTCGTTTAATCTTTTATATCTTGATGATTCATCGATATGTAATTTTTTACATTCACATGGAATCTGATAAATTATATTACTTCTTTGCAATTTAAGAATTATACTCTTAAATTTCTTAAATTATTATTCAATCGATTAACATTCGCAGAAACACAAAATGAAATATTATACTTTTCTTTAAATATATTTTTAATTAATTTAGATTGCATGTTATTTACAAGTGACATAGATATCCATTTTTTATTATCTAAGGTAGCATTGCAAACCCTCTTCTTATTATTAAATGAATTTACTGTACACAAAATTTGGTTTTTACCATAACCGACCTTTAACACGTCATTAGCAAAGAGTTCTATATTTAAAATTTTATCATTCTTATATTTACATAATTTATCATTGCGATAATATAAGAGTGATAAAATTTTAAATATTGAACTCTTTGTTAATGAACTTTTAAAGCGTGGTTATAATAAAAACCAAATTTTGTGTACAGTAAATTCATTTAGTAATAAGAAGAGGGTTTGCAATGTTACCTTAGATAATAAAAATGGATATCTATACCATTTGTAAATAACATACAATCTAAATTAATTAAGAATATATTTAAAGAAAAGTATAATATTTCATTTTGTGTTCCCCAAATGTTAATCGACTGATTAATAATTCTAAGAGTATAATTCCTAAATTGCAAAGAAGTAATATAATTTATCAGACTTCATGTGGATGTAAAAAATTGTATATCGGTGACTCCGAGATGTTCTGTAGAAAAAAGATTAAAGGAGCATCAAATTATTATATAATCAGATTAAAAATACAGTAAATAGTCAATTTAATACAGCTTCGGTATTCTTTGACCATAAAAAAAACTTATAATTATAGATTTACATTTAATATTAATAAAATAAAAATATTAATGGAAAAAAGGAATCATAAAAAGAGAAAAATTAAAGAGGCAATTTTAATAAATAAATATAAAGATAATGTTACTAATAGGCAGTTACACATATGGCCATACACAGCTTATGGAAATTTAAGTAACATTAAAATAAAAAAAATTGAAATTCAGTTAAAGCCGACAAGGATTACTACATAATTGAAAGCACTACTAAAGAATTTGAAATATAATATTTCTTTTACCATTAAATTATTTACTTATTATATATAATATTTTTTATAATGGGTATTATACTTTTTACATATATATATATATATATATATATATATATATATATATATATATATATATATATATATATATATATATATATATATATATATATATATATATATTGTAACAGAATGAAGAAAAACCCATTTGTAACAGCAATAAAAATATCATGATTATTAATTATTAAAATATGTTTATAATCTGTCATTTGTAACAGTCTGAATAAATAAAGATGAACTGATAAAAAGGTTGATAAAAGGCTGTTACTGTATAACCGATTACAATCTATATATTGATGAGTGATAAAATGATAGTTGCTATAATTCAATAACTAAACACTAAACAGGATATATGATATGCTCCAGCGGTTCATCATTTGTAACCAAGTAAAATTAAATGAGAAATGCATTTACGATGTTAGCTAAAATACAATTTATAATTAAATAAGGATGACGCTAACATATAAATAAGAATATATGCATATCATGCGCTATTTGGGTGTCTATTCATATTAACTAAATATAACATTATAGCCCGTTTGCAACCATCACAAACATTAATTCTGTCACGCTAATAATGAAATAAATAAATAATCTCATTTCTCAACACAGAAAAGTAACAAAATGAAAATTAAAACTATTATCCTCAAAGATTTAAAATATTTCGATATTGGGGAGTCATTTGAACAATAAAACAGACTGGCCATTGTCATCAGATAAAATAATATTAGATATAGCAACTGAATAAAATTACCCACTGTGAGATCCCTGGAGTGCATTTTACTTATCTCCAATACTAGGTTCTTTTAACCGAGAATCCTTCCTATTTTTCTTTCCAAATATATAAGACCATTCATGGTCATACGCAGGCACTGGTGCTATTCATGACAACTTTTATAACATATTATATAAAGTTAATAAATAGGAAAAGGGATGGGATCACTTTTATTCAGTTAGCTGAGGACATGTGTTTTCCACGAGCACCACTAGATTGTTCTAAATCTAGATAAATATCTGTTTAGAGTGTACTGAGTTCAAACTCATTCGGTACATTTTTATTACACATGACTTGGATGACTAATGAACAAAAAAATGACACTCTTATATTTTACTCATGTCAATAAAATCATAAGATCCTCATGTCACCAAAATTTATATATATCAAAGACTCTTATAGATATTACTAGCTCATTTTATGTATATTGATGAACAGACCAATTATACTCTTTTTAATGGCTTCAAACAAGCATCGTGAAGACCATTACTGATATGGATGGCCATGAAACTAGTTACTTAACTTAATTATTTATCACAATATAAAGATGATAATGATGATGCTAATAATGATGATGATGGTGATGATATCAGCCATAGCTTTATAATGAACTCACAACAATAAATTTATCTTTTCATAAACTTATAGGCATTTCTTTTTAAAATCATCCTATTTTAAACTGAGATTTAAATATAACACTCATTATCATTTATACCCATTTATAATTATTTATTTCAAGTACTTTTATAGTTAAAACTAGGATTCAATAATACTAGTGATGATGACTGATCTTCACGCATTTTCCCACGTGATATTCAACTTTTTATAAACCCCTATTTACTAAATATATTAATTATGTTAAACATTAGATTTAATGATTATAATTTATTTAATCAATGATGATGGTGATCAGTGTTTTAATCAATAATATGATATCCCTCTTTGATGAAGATGATCAAAACTCATGGACACAACATAATTTTAGCTTTCTATTATACACCTAAAATTATTAAAACTTGGTCATTATCAAGCATAATCCTTAAATACTTAAAGGAAAATCAATATTCTAGCTTACTTAACATTTTGCAGCGCTTGCTTAATATTTGTGAGTGCTGATGATTCTTAATATATGCGAGCGATGATGATCATTTAAAACGATAAAATCAAGACAAGAAAATACAACAATATTTTTAATAACAACTAGGAAAACAATTAAGATATATAATTATATTTTATTAATACTATTCTTCTTTCTTTCTTTAAAATCAAATTAATAACTGTACAATTGACTCTATTATTATATTAATTAACTATAGAATCAATACAAAATTTTAGATAAGCATAATCAAATAAATTTAATATACAAGTTTATCATTTTGGATATTTTAAAATAAGCTGGCTTAAAATTGATATTAGAAAAAAAAAATTCAATAAATGCTTACTTAAGACTTTCCTTATTTATTATATCATAAAAATAAATTTCATATGTAACTTGAGTGTTTTACACTTTCATTCTGATGTAAGCCTTGCTCTACAATTTCCTATACTTAAACTAATTATGCATAATCTATTCTTTTGACATGTTTGTTTAAGCAGTTATACACGCACACATTCGGTAATGTTAACATATATGTTTAAAATGTATACCCCTAAATTAGGGATAGATTAATACATAAATCACATATAAAAATATTATAAAAAAATATCATTGCTATCTTGAACAAAAGAAAATAAAATACATTATATCACATTTAATATGCAACAAGACAAATAAAAAACAACAACATTATAAATGCATATATTTATAGGTTGCTCATTATCATAACAAATGAAAAACAATAAAAAAAAACATTTCAATATTACAATAGGTAATAAAAAAAAATTAAAAAATAATGAAAATTTAAGTTTAAAGATTTAAACTGTGTTTGTGTTATGTTATGTGATATTGAGAATAACTATCGATAAACAAACCCTTAATGTTTCTGTATCAAAAGAAGAAAAAATGCTTTGACCAATAAATTAAGATTTACTTTTAATAAATAAGAATAAAAGATCTGTTAATGAAAGTTCATAGTTACCTGATTATTTTCACTTCTTATAAATGTCTCAAGTTTGAATTTTTAGACTGCTTGTCTCACATATAGCTTCAATAAGTTGATTTGCTCCATTTAAAAAAAAGTTCTTGCAGATACTTTTAAGATAAACATGAATTAATTGACTTTCTTATTTCTATGATTTTAAAATTATTTATTGTTGATGTTTTTAATAACACAGAATTCATTGACTGGCTTGCTTCTACCATTTCAAAAAGAGTTATTACAAATACTTTTAGATAAGTATGAACTGGTGGATTTGCTTGTCTCTTCCATTTAAATAAATCATTGTAGACACTTTAGATGACTATGAGGAAAACTTTAACAAAAATGTGGTTGATAGCTTAATCAAACCTAGTTATAAGGTTTTTATACAATTTCCTTTTCTTTTCTCTTCTTTCCCATTCTCCCTCCATTCAAAGGTAATGAACTCATAATAGGCCAGGAGCCAGAAAAGAAGCATTTCAAATAGCTTGTGTGGTTGGCTTTAAACTCAATCATTCTGTTGGCTATCAAGGACTTTTGGTATAAGTCCACAGATATATCAGTGAGTTAACCCATAGATGTCAGATTTCAAGAAGCAGAGGAAGTGGCTTTAGCAATGCAAATTCATTATATTATACACAGCAAAATATATTAATATCATTTCATAGAATTGTCAATAACTTCTTCCAAGAAATTCAATTTTGTTACATTTCTCCTTAATATTTCTGGGAATTACTTTTATATATATATATATATATATATATATATATATATATATATATATATATATATATATATATATATATATATATATATATATATATATATATAAAAAATATATATATGCACATATTTGTCTATATTGACTTTAAAACAAGAGTCATTTTTCTCCTTCCTCAATATTTAAAGAGTGAAAAAAAAATCAATCGCTCACTCTCTTTTGAAAAAATATGCAAACTGTCCATTTCCTTTAGTTTTCATGAACTCAATCACTACATCTCTGTCTAATAATAATGAATAAACTGATCACTACATCTCTTCTTTTAATAATATTGAAAAAAACTGACCTTAGTAATATTAATGATTGGCTTTCTTTTAAAACTACATATTGTTAGATCACTCTCTTCCAAACACAAATTGAACTGATCTCTAAATATTGTTTCATTCCTTTATATTGCGAATCTTTGATCAAAGAAAAGGATCACCTGGAAATCTTATCTTGAGATAAAGATCAAAGCTTCACAAGTTTGACGGTCTGTCACAATTAATAAAAACTTAGGATTAATTGTCACTTTTATTACATCCAAGCATCACTTCCTTCTCTAGATATCTACAATCTAGATAATACAAAAACAACAAAGCCTGCAATATTAGTCATTAAAGATTTGTGTAAAAATGTTTTATGTTTAAAATATCTATACTCACACGTGTACATTTTCATATCCTAATCTACTAATCTTGATCACTTTACTTCACACTTTCTTTCTTAATGTTTTATTTTACAGAAATAAAACTAAATAACTGAATATATTAATTATTTAGTAAGAAAAATAACATATTAAAATATCATTTCTTACAACATTATATTCATTCACTACTTATTAATTTATCAACTATAAATTATACATAAATATATGTACACATAAATCTCTATATAAACGAAGAAATTTTTTTTTTCTAATTAAAGAATATATATGTGAGGAATGAGAATATATATATATATGAAGAAGTAAGTACACACATTTATTTTTCAAAAGACATCACTGTGATAATGGTTACATATCCCCTCCAATAAAAGGAGACAATGGGAATGTGAAAAATTATATTTTTCTCCTTAATTAATTTAAGGCCAATTAATTTTTTGACATTTTGTCAAAGATTAGAGACACATTCTTTTCTTTGATTTGAACATATGCTTCTTTCATGTCATTACACATTTTTTTATTTCTATCTGCATTTCTTTTAGGTTTTGATCCATGTTTTCTTGATTTGGGTTTATTGCTGCTAGCATTTTGTCTTGTTTTTTCTAATTTCTTATCTATATTGATCCATTTTTCCTCCATTTTTGCCTTGAACTTTTCTATACATTTCTTCTTAACAATTTTTTATTTCTTCTTGACATTTTATCATTACATTACTTTACTGAAATATAAAGTTTGATTAGAAAAATTGTAAATTTTACAAGAAAAATAAGTGTGGGAAAGTGACCTCTCTTTAAGACAAGTCAATAAGGTTGACCATTATCAATCGGTAATTTGCATACCAGGCATTTCTAAATGAGAAATTAGAAATCAAAGCAAAATGTTTTACACATTTGTAATTGATTTTGAATGTAAATAAGTATATTTATCATAATTTTTTACATTCATAATTAAGATTTTACATTACTCTATCGAAATATAAAAATTGATTAGAAAAATTTTAAAATTTACAAGAAAAATAAGTGTGGGAAAGTGACAGTTCTTCAAGACAAGTGAATAAGATTGACTGCTAGTGAAGCATAATTTGCATATCAGGTGTTTATAAATGACAAAGTCAGAAATCAAAACAAAATGTTATATGCATTCATAATTGATTTGAAATGTAAATAAATATATTTATTGTAATTTTTTACATTCATAATTAAAAATTTTACATTACTTTATCGAAATATTAAGTTTTATTCAAAAATTTTAATTTTACAAAAAAAATAAGCATGAAAAAGTGACGGCTCTTTAAGCCAAGTGAATAAGATTGACTGCTACCAATCATAAGTTGTTTATCAAAGACAAGAATGAAATGCAATTATTATATTTCATAAATTTTTATAGAATTTATAATTAATTTTTACAGAATATTGGATTTAAATTTAGATTTTTATTTAAAATGTTTAATTTTAGACCAAGAAAATACAACAGAACTAAATGGGACATTGTACTTTATAAGAAATGAAAATAAATCACTGGTGTTCATATAATAATTCATTAAAATATAATTCTTTTGTTTTACTGCTGACTATTTTTTAAATCTTTTTATATGCTTTTTTTTTTAGCTATTAACATTATTTTTAATTTTTCATTACATTTAACCAATTTGAATCTAAAATTATTCAATTTTAAGAATGAAATAATTTTGTTTGTTTTAGATTCATATTTTATGAATATAAACTGACTAAAATGAAATTGATGAATAATAGTTTTCAGATTTTTAAGTAACAACCAATACAAAAATTGAACAAAGCTTGTAGAAGTTGATGTCAGCATCTAAAAGGTTAAAAGAATAAATGTGTAAAAATGGATGTTAGTAAAAAATCTAAAAGAAAAAGGATTAATTAATTAATCAGTATAAGAAAGCTTTTTGAATACCAGTAAAGATTGCTAGCTGATAATAAAATCAAAACCAATAATGAAAATAATTAAAAACTATGGAAGCTATCTATTCAGTAAATGTGAAGAGATTGTTGATTAATCTAGAAAAAAGATTAGATTAAATAAAAATGTAAAAATTATTTAAACTGAAAAAAAATTTAAAATTTAATTTAAAATAGATTTAGAAACAATAATATGAAAAAGAACAATGGGAGAGAAAAAGTATTAAAGGTTGCAGCTGTCTAATAATATTATTTTGGCCTTCATTTTGTGATTGAATTATTCTGGTCTTCATTTTGCAATTGATGCATTATGTTATTGATTGTTCCCAAGATTCAAAAAATCTAAAAACAGAATAAAACTATCCATTACCACTGCTGAAAATATTATTGCAGAAGCCACAGAACTAGCAACATGCATTGCTAGACAACTTAAAAGTGGTCAACTGAACTCCATGCCCTGTGTCCACTGCCAAAATAAACTTTCTATGCCTTGAATCAATGCCTAGAACCAATACTTAAGTCATAAGACAGATTCTGCTGCTCCCATTGTCAAAGCAGAGAATGAAAGACAAGCTCTGAAACCATTGATGCAGACCAAATTGCCAACCAGATAGAAAATAACACTAATGCAAAACAAAACTAAATGAACTGTGTCATCTAATACCATGAAAACCAAGGTAAACATATTTCTCATAATGAGTGTCTATAGACACTATTTTTTAAATGAAATGAACCTTATCAAAGAACTATGACAAAATTTAGCCTGATTAATCATATATATATATATATATAAATTTTCATGTTGTTATGTTACATTAATATATATATATATATATAAATTTTCATGTTGTTATGTTACATTAAGTGTGTACATAAATAAGTAATGATGCTTGCTTAATTATTATTTGGTCTATTGTATTTCTCTATTGTCACTGCATCACCATTAATTTAAAAAAAATAAATAATTGTATATGCTAAGTTCAATGCACTGGACCTCCTTGATTAAGAGTAGAAGCCAGCTTGATATATTTCAAGTGCAGAATTGTGTGCCTGTTGTCTTAGCATGCCAGCTATATATGACACCTGAGGTTGATCATGAAAACAAATAAAATGCATTGGATAACATGGTTTTTGTAATCAAGGTGGGTCACAGAAATGTGGTAGTGTTATGCTTTGTATAGCCTGATCTGGCTGTGAGTAGCATTGATTGTCATGCTATCAACGGTATTCTCTCCTTTGCTTTCAGTGCTGGTCTGTCCCATGTTTTAAAGATATAATGAAAGAATTGCAATCATATATAATAATGAAAGAAATGTCTGATAATAAATAATGAAATGATAAACATAAAATAAACAATAAATAAATAATGTCAAGAATATAAGAAAAGAAGTATAATGTGTATTGAGCTTGATAATAAGCTTATTAAAGTAAATATTAAAACTTAAAGTCAAGAGATATAAAACATGAGATATAAAACTTATTAAAGTTTAGTTATAAAAACATATGGTCAGCTTAGTAAGAATAAATTAAACTTGTTCTGATAATAATACTAATGTATCAAGTGCTGTCAAAGTATGATCTAGTTGTTCAAAAAGTTATTTTAAAAGTAGTTATAATGATATTGTCTAACAAATAATGTTAATATTGAAAATATAAAATAACAATTACCCAGAGAGATATATAATGAAACTATTAAAGTTTAGATTCCAAAAGATATTAAAAAATAGAGTACACTACCGAATATATATCTACAATACAGCAAACATACATGCCTATGTATTTATATTTAATTAAAATGGTTGTGACTTAAATACTGTTATTCAAAACTTCTGGATTCATTTGCATAACTGTAATATATTCCCAATGTGTATTTATGCTCATCTGAAAGACTCCTAGCGCCAGTCTTATATGAATATAAGAATTAAACGAAGTGAATATATTACCAACAAGAACACTATCTTACATAACATGAGAGGGGTTTTGACCATCGGCTAGCTCAGTCTCATGGTTGGGTAGCAGCACAGCCAGGAGTAGCTACGAATGGGGTTAAAAGTTCTTTTTAAACACACATAAAAAATAAATGAGTCTGCAAATAAATATCACAATAAGATTTGTTTTGAGTTTCATTATCAAATCAGTTTTTTATTAAAGACTTATAAAGATCACTATTATTCTTTGATTTTTTAGATAAAAAAAATAAAAAAATAAAAAATTCAACACTCTACTTTTCTTTCTATATTTAATATTAAAAAAATGTAATTACTACTCTGTCATTTCAATACGCACACATATGCCATTCTTTCCAATAATTTATCACACATAATCAAGTAGTGAAGATTGATACTAAGAAAAGTTTATTTCATGTGACCTCTGACAATAATTGTGTTATTTATGTCTGCAATTAAATAACACTTTAAGAAAATGTCATTGAATTAACTTAGATTGTCACCTTCATTTATTATAAATGGTAAACATTTCTTTCTCATAAAGAAAAAGAAAAATCAGTACTTAAAGTTCTTTACCTGAATTTTTCCCAGGGAATTAGTGGAAGCAGATTTATTTATTTTAAGGAGTTCTGTTCATCACAGGTTATAACAGGTAATTCAATGCGAAGGTTCCCGATCTTCATTTCCATTTATGTCCATTTGTTGATGAGGTTCAGCTTGGTTCCACATTGGGAATTATGTTTTAATCCAAGGCATCTTGATATTATTGGGCTGGGCAGCTACAGTTGGGTGGAATTAGGGGGTTTGAATCCAACATGGTATGTTCTTACCCCAACATTTCTTTTGGATCCGTCATTGCGTAAGAAAAATATTGAAATTTTTAGTATTATGGATTTACAATTTTACTGTTCATGGCTGTAACTCTGCAGGGCCAAGACAAAATGCATTGTGGGTGACTCTCTTCTATAGCCACCTCCATTTGTTCTAAAAGTTTCTTTTTGATTTCACTTCCTGTTTCAAATGCTGATTAACCAGATCTGGTTGATGTGGTAAAACTTTTATCATATCTTTTATAATAGACAGGGTACAAGCACAGACTTTCACATGACCCACCACTCTCCACACTATCTCATAACACTGATAACCTGAACACACATATGTCAAAAAGATAAATAATCACCAATATACGTATTTCATGCTAAACCAGCAATCATCTATTACATATCTTTTATTGTACATAAACAAAGTGAAATCTCATTTCTGTGGGAAACTTCTAGTTTTTTAAATGTGAAACAAAAATCTCATTTCTCTCTTTTCAACTACTTAATCCATTCATACACACATTTGTCACACACACATATATATCATTTCAAAATGACAGAGTCTCTCCCCTATGTTTGTGTATTTGCACCCACCACCACGTAATAAAAATTAAATATTATATATTTACATCTACCTATAGGTTTAAATACTGATTAGTAATATGTGTGACTGGGTTCAAATCCATTCTGTCACAATCCCCTCTTCTCCAAAAGCCTTCAAATACCTTTGCATATTTCGAATGGCTCATTTTGGTACAACACTATCTGTTTCGCCTCATGTGTTCCTCTGCTTCTTTTTCTGGTCCAAAGTTCGGCTTCTCAGGTGGTTTCTTCTCTTCAGGTGTTTCTCTCCATTTTGGAAAGGTCTGCATTCTTGTTCTCTGCCTTCTTTTATCCTCTTTTACTGCTTCACGATGCCCACCATAGTCATATGAGCTCATGTCAATGGCATTGTGCAACTGAGCAATCTCTTCAATGGAAGCTTTCCCCACAAGCAAAGATTATCTGTTCCACTCTCATGGGCATACTATGCCTTACAATTCAGAGTATATGACTCTCTGTCAGGTTGCATACATCCAATGTCTGCAGTCTAGCCACCTATTTATGAAAAAATTGTGAATAGCTATCGTTGCAACCTTTTTTAAACTTCTCTTGCATGATTTGATAGTGTGTTAACTCCTGCCTATTTTAAGACCAAAAGGCCTCTCTCACTTCTTTTTTGATACTCTTCAAAAGTATCCAGCTGTTGACCAAGCACATCCCACCATGACTGAGCATTGTCAGTGAGGTTGCCGCATGCGATAATTATTTTACTTTCTTCTGCCATGGGATTTATACTAAAGTATTTTATCAAGCTACATAGATGCTCAACAGGTGCTTACCCCATCCTACCTGTGAATGGATGAATTTTTAGAAATTGGTTCACATTCCCTTGCACCATCATGTGACCTATTACCACTGCCAGCTTTCCCAAAAGGTTTACTTGAGCACCTTGCTTCTGTTCAACTCCACTCTGCATATCTGTTATTTCACCTTCCTGTTCCCCTAAATCATTTTCATCTTTAATTCCCACTTTCTGTTTCAATCTATCCATTTTCTTTTCAATTTTATTTTGGGTCCTTGTTTTCATAAAATTCTTTTCTTTTATTTTACTTTTGATTAATGCCTTGGACCCACTCCCCCATCCCAGCACACTATACTGTCTTCCTGTTAGCCTCTTTAACTCTTAAAACCTCATCAACTTAGATAAACAAAAGATAACATATTGCATACCTTTGACCTATTGCACAATCATGAAATGACAAAATGGTTATTTCTTACTAGATATATTTATTTAATGATTCATTTGAATTATACATCTAAACAACCCTTTCCTCAATAAAAATATAAAACTTTTCGCTTTATTAATGTATTTCTGAAATCTCATAACTTTCCCCATTCCCCTCTACTTCTCTTCGAAGCCCTATAGTTGGGACACCTTTGTAACAAAACCCATACCTTTCACTAGATAGAGTACATTACCGAATATATATCTGTGATATAGAAAACATAGTGCCTATGTATTTATATTTAATTAAATGGTTTTGACTTAAATATTGTTATTCAAAACTTCTGGATTTGTTCTCATAACTGTAATATATTCCCAATGCATATTTATGGTCATCCTAAGGACTCCAAGCACCAATCTTATACGAATATCAGAATTACGCGAAGTGAATATATTACCAACAAGAACACTATCTTACGTAATGTGAGAGGGGTTTTGACTATCGGCTAGCTCAGTCTCATGGTCAGGTGGCATCACAGCCAGGAGTAGCTATGAATGGGATTCTTTTTAAACACACATAAAAAAATAAATAAATGGATCTGCAAATAAATATCACAATATGATTTGTTTTGAGTTTCATTATCAAATCAGTTTTTTATTAAAGACTTATAAAGATCACTATTATTCTTTGATCTTTTAGATAAAAAAAATAAAAAAATAAAAAATTCAACACTCTACTTTTCTTTCTATATTTAATATTAAAGAAATGTAATTAAGTTTATTTTACGTGACCTTCGACAATAATTACATTATTTATGTCTGCAATTAAATAAGACTAAGAAAATGTCATTAAATTAACTTAGATTGTCACCTTCACTTATTATAAATGGTAAACATTTCTTTCTTATAAAGGAAAAGAAAAATCAGTACTTAAAGTTCTTTATCTGAATTTTCCCTGGGGAATTAGTGGAAGCAGATTTATTTATTTTAAAGAGTTCCATTCATCACAGGTAATAACAGGTAATTCAATGTGAAGGTTTCTGACATTCATGTCCATTTATGTCTGTTGGTTGACAAGGTTCAGCTTGGTTCCATGTTGGGAATTATGTTTTATTCCAAGGCATCTTGATATTATTGGGATAGGCAGCTACAGTTGGTTGGAATTAGGGGGTTTGAATCTGACATGGTATGTTCTTACCCTGACATTTCTTTTGGATCTGCTATTACATAAGAAAAATATTAAAACTTTTAATATTATGGATTTACAATTTTACTGTTCACGGCTATAACTCTGCAGGGCCAAGACAAAATGCATTGTGGGTGACTCTCTTTTATAGCCCCCTCCATTTGTTCTAGAATTTTCTCTTTGATTTCACTTCCTGTTTCAAATGCTGATTAACCAGATCTGGTTGATGTGTGAAAACTTCTATCATAGCTTTTATTGTACATAAAAGAAAGTGAAATCTCATTTCTGTGGGAAACTTCTAGTTTTTAAACATGAAACAAAAATCTTGTTTCTCTCTTTTCAACTACTTAATCCATTCATACACACATTTATCACACACACATATATATCATTTCAAAATGACAGAGTCCCTCCCCTGCGTTTATGTATTTGTAACCACCACCACATAATAAAAATTTAATATTATATATCTACATCTACCTATATGTTTAAATACCGATTAGTAATATTATTTGTGATTGGGTTCGAACCCATTCTGTCACTATATATATATATATATATATATATATAGTAAATGCACTAGTTCATTACTATCCAATGACTAAATGAATATTATATGTAATAAAAAGAATAATTTTACCTTTTGTAGTATGGAAAATCAGAAGTTATTGAAAATATTAAAATAATAATTTTAGATATAATATTTTTGGATAAAGATTCTTAACAATATACACTTATTAGAAGATCAGGTTTTAGGTTTAACACTATAAAACACAATTGCTTTCAAAAAGGAAAATATGAATATAAATTGGATCATTTCAATTATTAAAATGCACAGTGTACCTAGCCTAAATGATGACATCATTCCTAGTGTTTTTTAAGATTTTTATTAAATATAATTCAAACACTATGCTACCTGTCATTTTATTTAAATGCCTGGTTCAAGAATTTTTCTATAATGTGGATGTACTTGTGATATCAATATTGATGCTTTTTGCATCACACATGAGAAAGACTAAGCACAGGTTTTATTGAAGAGACAAAATAATAAATAATATTTCTCATGAATTGTTAGTACAACATATTTACACTAAATCATTAACAAAATAAGTTTTTACATTGCCATAAAAAGTAGCTAAATACTTTTGTAAACTTTAGAAAATATAATTTGGAAATATATTAATAAGATATTGTATAATTAAAAATAATAAGATTTTATATTCAAGCAAATACTAAAGTGTTTTTCAGTTTCTTTTATAGTAAGATATATTAAGTCATTGAAAATTTGTTTCTATGATTTATTGATTGTTAGTTACAATTGACTTATCTGTTAATAAATTTATTTGATATTATTGATATAACTTTCGGGTCATTATTAAATATAATAAAAGTCCATTAAAAATAAATTCAGTATATAATACGCACCTCTTCAATTGAGGGCTTCAAAATGAACAATTGCCATAAGATATCACTTGGAAATGGGGAATATGCTATGCCAAATTCAAGCTTGATGAGTGAGGATTAGTTAAAATTTAATCAAAAAGTATATTTAATTTATTTCAATGGTAATTTAAGTAAATTATCCCTTAATTTATTTCAGATGTAATAATCTTAAGCATTGCAATTAAAGTAGTGCTGCAGAAAAAATTAAAAATACATGTGATATTTTCTATATTTAGTTTCACCATAACATTATATTATTACTTATATTTAATTTTTTTTTATTTAAAGTAATATTCTTTATTAAAAACCAATCAAATTTTCATAATTACTAAGGTTATATTAAGTTTCTCTAACAACATTTCTTCAACTACTGTCATAATATTCAGGTTATTTTCCTCAGTGATTTACATGTCATCTTTCTTTACCTTACTAATACATTCTTAGACTGGAAATGATGTTCACCTACCATATTTCACATGTGGATAGACAGATCCTCCCCATATTGATTCTATAGTACTCTTTGGCCAATATTTTAAACCTAGGTTAAAGTAATCACTCCAATCTCTTTCCAGCTTTCTCAGCCAGTTGAATTTTTTATTGTCAAATACCAAAGAACATATAATTAACCATATTGTTTTTAGTGCATGGATTATAACTATTGCATTATGCAGATTGAACCTAATCACATGTTTTTTAACAGATCCTTTAGGTCTATTGTTGGCATATGAATGACTTGTGATCTCATATCCCTGAATGCCTGGCATTCCTCAAACAGGTGCATAAATGTTTCTTTTATCTTCTTACAAAACATACACACATCATCCAACCCCATCCTCAGCCTTTTATTAAGGTAGGAAGTAGTCAGAAGGATTCCATTTATAAGCTTAAAAATAAACTTCATGGATGATTGAGGCATATATATAGAGTGGAATTTTTTAAGAACACTTTTCAGTGAACACCCCAACCACGCATTCTCATTTTGATAATCTCCTTTTGTTAAATCTTTATATTTTATTCCATCTAGACTTTGGACATTTAGATCATCTTGTAAATCTTTGTATGTTATAAACATGTCAGCAAGATGTGATCTTCTCTCAGCTCCCATTTCATTGTAAATTCTTATATCTCCTGTTGGGGGACTAAAGGACTGATCCTTCACTACGTTCAAATATGCCCTGGCAGTAATAAAATTAACATAAGCTTTTGTGTCGATTAAGTTAAGCCCACCTTTATCTATTGGTTGCTGAAGTACAGAGGTTGAGAGGAGACTAGATTTCTTCTCCCATATGAACTTCTTTGCCATCTGCATAATCTTTAGGATCATTCTGTTGTAAAGTTTCAACCAAGGTCCATAATAACTAAGTACTCCTATTGCAATTGCATTGAAAATCTTGGTTCTAGTCACTTCATAGAGTTCAAAATATGAAAAACTATTAATTCTTTATTTTATTTTTTTTGTTACGAGTTGATTTAACTGACGATTCATTTTAGTTTTGGATAAGTAAAGGGAGAGGCCAAGAAATGACTTAGGCTGAGCTAAAAACTCACTTGGTATTCTTTTCCCTGTTGCCAACTGCCAAGCTGCCAACTTATCAAACTGTACTACTTATCCTGAAGCCTATTGGAATTTTTTAACCTCATTTATAACTATATCAATATTATAGCTGTTTTCGAAAATTATTATTATGTCATCTATAAAGGTCGTTACTTTTATTGAAACTCCCAAATGGGGCAGGTAGATTCCGTTAATTATTTTTTCTATTTCCTTTACCATAGGGTCCACATAAATAGCAAATAGGAGTGCTGCCAATGGAGATCCCTGTGGGATACCTTTACTAGGGATAAAGAACTCTGACCTCCTCATAAAGTTTTTATAAGAAATTTTATTATTAATAATATAATTAATTATTGCATTTATTAAATATTGATCATCTTTTATCAGCCCATTTAGGGCATTAAATAGATAAGTCCAGTCAACCAAGTCAAATGCAGATTTGAAGTCAATTTTCAATGCAAAGTACTGAGTCAGATTCAAGGCCTTGGCATAATTGATAGCTTCTTGTATTTTAAGAGCTGCATTTATCGCTCTCTTACTTTTCACAGCATGATGCGCTGTTGAAATTTTATCACTGACACTTTTAAACAATTTTCTTTGTAGGATTCTAGCCAGTAATTTAGAATCTATATCCTCAATCGATATATTTCTTAGGTCTTCAAATTTAGGTATTAATGTGTTCTTTTCTTTTTTAACACTAAAGATTACTCTTTTATTTATGCTTGGCCATTCAAATCTTTGCAAGCACATCTGATTAAAATATTTTAACATAGGCCCTATCATAAGATAAGTGATTTTTTTATAAACTGATGCTGGGATCGCATCATTAGCCAATACTGTTTGCATTTTCAATCTATTAATTTTATCTGCAATTTCTTGACACGGAATATATTCCTTCCCTGTTTGCTTTGTCATTATCCTACATTGATGACCATCAATGTCCCAATTACCCATGGTCTGTTTCAGTCTTTCAACCATATATTCATCAACCCCATCACCTGATATTAAAGAATCTTCTATTGTCTTCATAGATGCTATACCCTTTGTGAGAGGTATATACATTTTTGCATAATTAATGGTTGGTTTTAATATTTGTCCATTCCCTGGAATTAATTTCCTTAGTCTTAATATGTATCTTCATGCATTTTTCTATATATATATATATATATATATATATATATATATATATATATATATATATATATATAGAAAAATGCATAGATATATATATATATATATATATATATATATATATATATATATTATATTCTTGTTGTAGTTTACCTACCAGGTCTTTATTTCCCCCCAATTCAGAATGACACTCATTGTTTTATTAATCTCTATAATTATATTTTTCATTTGATTTTGGGACATCATATTATTCAAACTATCAGAGCACAACTCTGAAATAAATTTTTTGAATTTATGCCAAGCAATACATGGAGGCAGGTTTGAAATCTGATTGTAATAATTTGACACAATGATAATGTTAGATATCTGATCAACTGAAAGGAATATCTGACTCCTAATGTTCTTCTTTATAGTAAATGCATATCTTTTATTTTTACTTAAACTATAATTCTTTATCTGGAGAAGTATTCTTAAGTGGTCCAAGAAGGCTACCAAAGAGGTATCAATAAATGAGTCCTTAATTTTAGCACTGGATACAAAGAACAAATCAATCAGTGAGGAGTATCTACTGTTTAAAAATGAATAAGCATCTTTGACATATTTCATTTTCAACAGGTACACAGCAATCATTTCCAATTTCTGTTTTAGGAGTTTGGGAATATTCTGGTAAGAGCAATTAAAATCACCTCCCACCACAACAATACCCGGCTTTTGTAACAACTTATTCTGAATGCCATGAATCAGGTTAGGTATATCATTGCTCTTAGAAATTGAGTACACTGCAATTAGGTAATAAAGCTGGTCAAAAATGACAAAAGACACCACTACATAGTTTACTTGTAATAATATTATTTGTATATTTCTTATAGCTGCACTCATATTTATTAGCACTGCCACTCCTTGTGATGATTTCATGTTAGGTTTGTACAAAAATAAATTTTTATTTGCGAGTTTTTCAATAATCCATGGGGATGTTTTGTCACTAATCTTTGTTTCAGTTAAAATTATAATATCGTATTTCTGAGATGCTATGTAATCCACAACCTTATCTGCTTTATCATGTCTATTCATACCTCTTACATTAATTGATATTATATTTAGTGATTTATTCATGATTTGGCAATAGATTTGTCATTCTATATGAATATTACTCCACAAATTATCCTCTTTTAATTTAGTTTTTTTTATCATATTCCTTATCATTTACATCATCATTTAAAGGTTCTCTATCCTGAATAGGCAATGTTATCACATCAGTATTTGCCTGCTTATTATCATTATTGCCCTCATCAGCTACATCTTCCATGTTGGTTTTTCTTCTGTATTCCTTTTTATTTACTTGTTGTTTGAGAAATTCTACCGATAGAGTTATGATATCCCTGTTTTCCACCACACTTTCCATTCATGAGTCAGTGTCATAATCATCTTCAGAGGTTTTACTATTATCAGCATGTGTATCAGGTTCAACTGATAAACTCTCAGCATCGGTCAATATATCTGTATTAATTTCATTATATATCTGTTGTTCATACAATTTATCCTCTTCTCTATAGTTATTAACTATATTAGCCCATGTCTTTATAGGCGAATTATTACATGGGTGATTCATTCGGTCGAATTTATTACACTTTATGCAATTCCCCATATCACACATCACTGCAATATGACCAACTTTGTCACATGTAAAACACAAAGGTGGTCTACCCTTTATAACTAAGGAAATATGCATATGATCCTTTAATAACCTATGCAGAAGCTGTTCTTTCATTACACCTTTCTTCAACTTTAGCACTACCCTCCATGCATTTGATGGAATTTGAAAGGCTACATCCGCCATCATTTCTCTTTCCATATTTATTACCTCAGCATAATTGCCTATCTGCATTTTAAAATATTCAAAATTGAAACTCGGTGGAGTGTGTAATATTCTTCCATAAATTAATGGGTTTGGATCTTTTGTTATATAGTAAGTTTTTTTTTTTGTATTTCTTTAATTAAGTTTTCTGCTCTTTCTTTTTGTTCTTTATTGAAATATTCTATTGAAACAAACCCTCTAGCAGGAAAAAAGCCGTATATTTAACCGTGCTAATCAAATCCTGGGCATAGAGTGCTTTTTAATATTCATTAAGATCTGGTTTGTCAAGCACATGTTCTCCTGTAGTGTCATTTGTTTGCATAACTAAACTAAAAATTGATGTACTTGGTGACATGCAGCTTATGAAATTTTTTTTCCAATAAGAGTTTAAAGTAACAAAAGTTTTAGTGGTAAGTCTATTTGTGCTTTTATTTTCTGGAACATTATAATTAAGTTCAGCAAAATTTGTTGTTGCTTTTTTAATTAATTCTTTTTGATTATCCGATTCATTTACTATTTTATTAATTTTACACTAGCTGCAATTTGTTTTATTGACACAGTTTGTGTACTCTGCTCATCCGGTGAGTCATAACTTTCATCATTATCCATTTTCCTTCTCTTACTATGTTTTAATATTTCCCGCTCAGGTCTTTCTAATCCAACATTATTATGTGAGCCACCATCAAGAATTGTTCTAGTAATTTCTCTATCAATGCCTGAAGTCTTACTCCCATGATTTTTTGTTTGCAATAGTTGCAGTTTAATGTTAATACTATTACAATCATTTTCATCTCTAAATTTATTTAATTAAGTATTGCCATTAATTTTTCTAATTTATGTTCATTTAACCTAGGCTTATCGGACAATTTATCTTTGCCGTTTTTATTTTCTTCCAAATTACTATTAACTAAATCCTTTAGCTTATCTTTATCATTAGTAATACTCAGTTTGACTTCTGGTTTTTTTTACTCTTCTTCCCCATCTTTTATTTTGATTCGTATCGCCTAATCCTCATGAAATTTAAGCAGGTAAAGGCCTTGTATGACCGGCCATTACAAACCGAAAGTATGTTATTACTTATATATTATGAGCATGTGTGTCATGGGTGTAGTGTAAATTTTGATAAAGTTTTTCTCAACATTTGGAAATTATTTTAAATAATTTTTATTAATCTTATTTATAATGTTATACATATAAATGTTCAGATATTTATAAAAAGTAGATTTATGTGGTATTAACAATTAATTGTCTGTATTCATGCTGAGCATGTTTTCAATAGAGTTTGTGTATCATGTAAAAAGAGCTATGATTATGATACATGATGTATTGAAAACATGCTCAGCATGATTAAAGTCAATTTTTAAAACCACATAAGTGCACCATTTCTTTATAAATATCTGAACATTTATGTCTACAATTACAATTGCAAAGAAAAGAGCTAATTTATTGATTGAATTATGTAACATGTTTATAATAAGTTAAAATAAAAAATATAACCTATATGATCCTACCTTTATTGATTCATCAATTTGATTTAACATGATAATGCAAACTGATTTGTGATCATATAACATCCTCCAAAAATCTACTATTGTATTTGAAAGCGGCATTTGAGTTACTAGAAAAGAATTTTTTTTACGGAACCCCTAAAGATAAAGAAAATAGTTTTTTAAAACAATATTAATATGCAAACATAAAAGTGTGTATATAAGTTAAATAAAATTTATATTATTATCAATATCAGTATCATTTTTAATGATTACCAATCTACTGCAGGATGAAATTATTTCCCTGTTTAATCCAATTTCTCTGATCTCTAAATTCTCCTATTTCATCCATCTATATTAAATGTTAT
The DNA here is from genome assembly GCA_028023455.1 of Epiperipatus broadwayi. Taxonomy (NCBI): domain Eukaryota; kingdom Metazoa; phylum Onychophora; class Udeonychophora; order Euonychophora; family Peripatidae; genus Epiperipatus; species Epiperipatus broadwayi. The sequence continues at coordinate 11,829,580 of JAQFVV010000016.1, forward strand.
CTCTTTTTAGATGATTTTATCATTTAACGTGGATTATTATCTGAATAATTCATGAAATCATTTTCCCCTTTTTAACTGAAACATTGGGTTTATAATAATAGCAATTTTAATTTGACAGAAACATTTTTTTTTCAAAATTAGTTGACTGAATATTTTTGAAAATACAGTACACAATGTAAACATAATTATAAATAGTATAGAATATGATCAAAATCTATTTTTAGTTTTATGCTGAATGAAATTTTTATTTCTTGTTTTTTGGCACTGGCATTAAATCTTTTTATATTTGTGATAATGTCTCTTTTGGTTTGGATAGGTCTGCCACAAATTATGCTATTATGATTTAAAATTAAGCAAATTTTGTACAGTAAATGATATTTTTCATTTATATATAGTAACTTTGATTATATAAAGTTGATTATTAACTGCATAAGGCTTGACAGTATTTTTCTCTCAAAAAAATTTCCAATTAAAATGATAATTTTTGCTGCAAGAAAAATTTTAATCCATAAAAGTGAATAAATATATAGTTTTTAATCAAGTGTATACATTTAGTCACTGTACCTCATCAAATTAGGGTTTTGGAATATTTATTATACTTAATGAACCCATTTTTTTTGCTTTTGTAGTCAAAAAAACTGATTGTCTTTCAAGAACACTGAATAAAAATGAAATGAAGTATTGCACATTGATCATATTTCAATTTTATAATTAAAATACTGTTTATTGTATATTGTGTACTGTATATAGTGAATAAAGCTATAAATTGTAAATTTTAGCATGAATGCCATTATTTTTCTTTTGAATGATATAAAGTCACTATCTTATGATATCATCAATTTTACAAAATGGCCATCATATTTAAAATGGCAGCTTTTTAAAAAAAATCTTTGTAAATCTAAATACTGAATACAAATTTATGATGAACATTCTGGCACATTCTTGCATAAATATCTAGCACAAAATGGGTTATAGGTATAGTTATATTTTTTATAATTATTATTTGAGGCTTGAATTAAAGCTTTATTCATGATGACATTTTAATAACCACTAGCCTTATGTACTTAAATTTTTCTCTAGGTATAATTTAGTTGAAAAAATAATGGCTGATATTATTATAGATTTTTCAAACACACAGATCTTATCAAGATATGACACTCTCTACCAAAAAAAGTGACAGAATCCACAAAGATCTTTAGGCAATCAGGATGTATCAACAAACTGTGTTAACTATCTTTCATTTAGAAAATGCTTTTAAAACGCCATTAATCTGAATAGCTATTGATATCATTCACCACATTCAAATATTTTATTGTTTTCTATTAGTTGAAATTTAAATCTGGTTGTATTAATGGGACCATAACTTATACAAAAATGAACCCAGATAATACATCATTTATTTCGATTGTTTGTAAAAATCTTCAATTTAATATAAATATATAATAGATTAATTTGTTAAAAGCAAAAATCTTTTAAAATAATCACTGCATACATAATGTTAAAATCTCATAAAAGTCTACCGTATCTAATTGTCAATCAAACAAAATAAACATCAGATTTTTTACAGTTTTAAGAATTTATAAAGAAATTGAGTTTAAATGATGCTAACTGAAATAATAAAATGTTACTGGAATATTTAATCTCTCAGGATATCTTTAGTATTACATATTTATAAAGACATTGACATTTACAGGGTGAATCAAAATGAATATTTATTTGGTTTTGCTTTAATAATATTATATTTAAGACATTCAATAAAGGTTCATTTGCATATAAAAAGAATAAAAGTTTAATCTAGATGTGAGTGTTATTTAAACTAATTTCCTATATAAGTTTTTAGACCAAAATTTATTTTATTCATTTAAAAGTTAGACACATGAATTTCTTTAAGACTTTAGTATCATTTGTACATCAGTTCTTTCAGAAATTTGGAGATCCACAAATGTATATTTTTATACTATATATATATAACTATAATAAAAATAACGACGATAATACATTTTATAAATAAATATAATAAACCGCAATAGTAGGTTCAATTACTTTTTAAACTTTCTTCCGTAGAAAACAATATAAATTTAAATTTAGTCAAGTAAACTTCATCATGTTATATCCCATGATTAATATATTTTAACGATTTCATATTGTCTATTCTATTTCTATTTATCAAAATTATTATTGTTTTCTTATATTATAATTTCTGCCTATGAAAAATCTTTGTATTTCCAAACTTTTATAAAAAGAAAGTAAAACCTAACAAATAAATGCCGTTATCAAATCATTACATACTTTATTTTTAAATGCATTTATTGAAGTTGAAAAATCTGTTTGTTTTTTATATATTTACTCTTATATAACAGCTGATGCTCTTTCAACCTTTTCCAAGACTTCACCTCGATTTGCTTATATCTTCAATCTGACACTTACATAAAATTTATTATAAAAAATTACCTTCTGTTTCATAGATATATTATTTGAATTATTTGCTAATTTATTATCATTAAATAGAATGCAAAATGAACCTTATATAAATCTTTATATATATTAAAAATAGTTTGAACCTGGAATCGATATCTACTTTTTATCATCAATTTTCTGATCCTTTAAATAAGTATATATTTTTCTAAATTGACATAAAATATAATCAATTTTTTTATTATTAGACTCAAGTTCAATTAACTCTTGTAAATATTTCAATTGTTATGTAATTTACCATTGTGATTTATTACTTTCATAATGACCCAATTTCTCATTGCTAAATAAAATGACATAAGATTTGCAATCTTTTCTACAAGTAGTAATTTTGGTATATAAAGTACATAACTTCTTTCATAGATAACTATTTTTGTGCAAAGATTTGATTATAAATTTACAGTTTAACAAACTATCATCTCCTGTAAGAAATAAATCACGATATTGAATTGCTATTTCAAAACATTTAATTTATTTATCTCATCCACAAGTCAGTATATACTATATTCAGATCGCCAAACAAAATATTATTAACAAAACATTATACATTTTAACACCTGTAAAATTATAGTTATTGGAAATCTCATACGATTAAAAATAATTTTTTTAGTTATAAAAATGTCATTGTAATATCTTATATATAAAATATTTTTATGGATATATAATGCAAATATTATTTTAAACAAAATAATACATGGTTACTCCCTCCCCCAAATTATATGTATATCTTATAAAAATGATATGGCAGCAACTGGTAATTCTGATTAGCTATGTATATATTAATTACAAATGTCTATGAATTATTAAAGAAATAGAAGGGCACCACACATTGTTTTAACCTTCTAGGTATTTAATTTTTATTTATTAATTGTTCATAAATTAGAGAATATACATGTCTATTAATTTGACTAATGTAACAGTAAATATATATTTTTTAATTATTCAGATGATAAAGGCAATACCTTACAATTTATAACCACAAAATAACAAATGAAATATAGTTTTTGAAAATCTAATTATAAATAATTTTATCTGAATTATATTAATAGGAATTTTAAAAAAAACATTGCTGATGAGCTATACTTATCTTGGTTACTGTTTAAGCTAGTTTATTGACATTCTCATAAATCAGAAAATGAAATATGCGTATTAATATAAATTTTTTTATTTAACTACTCAGAAAATCAAGTCCCTATCTTAGTTTAACAATGTTCAAATCTCAATTAAAATTTCGGTTATTAATAAATACAACTACATGTGATCATAGCTAAATAATATTCAATTGAAAATAAAGCATCTGATACTGACAATGAGCTATGTGTAAATTAATTACCAAACGCCAATAAAATATTAAAAGAGTGTAATGTTACTACCCTTCATAATTGAACAATATGCAATTGAAATAGAAACAGCAACTACTACATCCATGAGTTACTTATAAATTAATTGCCAATTTCAATTAGATATGGGGTTATGATTATTTATATTTAAATGTATTTAAAACTTGATACAATTCCACTCTTTCAATAGTTCATTGACATTTGGTAATTAATTTATACATAACACATTGGATGTATCTAACTATTCCTTTTCAATTACAGCTCGTTCAGCTATGACATTTTACAGTTATGTTTACTAAAGACTGAAATTTTATTTCATATTTGGAGATTGTACTGCTATGACCCTCTGCAGAGTTAAGTAGTAACTTTGCATAGACGGATTTCAATCATAATACCAAATTAAGTTTAAATGCCAACAATGTTAAAAAATGGCTATCTTTTTATTCTTTTAATAGTTTACTGTCATTTAGTAATTCCACTTTAATTAATTGCATATCATTGAGCTATGATTATTTGTAGTTACTTTTATTAAAAACCACATTTCAATTGTAAGGAAGGTAATATGACTTTTATCTCAAATACATTGTAACAAAATAAATATAAGCAAAACATATGGAACAAAGTTTTAATAAATAATTTAACTTAATGTGCTACCGTCTATGAGTGTCACTAGTCGAAGGATAGCTAAGCACATTCCGTTAAACTATTCATTAAAGCTTTGCTCTAAACGTTTTTTGCGAATAATTATTTTGCTACATTTCAATTGATAATTGGATATTGTTAAAATAAGATACTACCATAAATTCCCGAGTAGATAAATATTAATTTCAGATTATTTATATTATATTTGTTGTGAGTTATGTCTGATTGTACTTAAAATGAATTTGTCATTTAAATTCAGCAAATAGAAAAATGGTTATTATTGGATAATATATATATATATATAAACCAATAAATCAACAAAAAATAATGGGTGAATACACATATTTTCTTCAGTGGTTTAAACTTGTTTTTTTTTAGAGAAAAATCAGTAGAGAATTGATTTTTTTTATCTGTAAATAAAGTCATTACAAAACTTAGGAACTATTCACAATTTAGAAAGAAACACCTGTGTATGTATTCTTATTTTGCAGATGAATGTATGCATTATTCACAAACTCTATAACTGTTTTGCGATATTTATTTGTAGTAGATGTATATTACCATTACATAATAAAGTATTTTAAACTGCCTTTATTGTACATAATAATTAATTGGAGATGAACATGAGATGTTTCCCAAATATCACCAAATGTTTTGATAAGTGGTTAAACACCCTGAAATGAAATAGTGAATACTCATCCACACATTGCCTTTAAGTTCTTTTATAATTGCAAAGAATTTGGTCCGACATGTTAAATATCCTAGCCAGAATATTTGGACAAATTTAATTTTTAGTTATATACTACTAAAATTAAAGCAGAAATTTTGTCATGAACATGAATGTCTGTGGATAACAACTTACCAGATTTTCATGTCACAGACAGCATTATATATGTTTGAAAGATATAGGTTAACACACTAAGTGTAAGTGAAAATAAAAAATATTCTTTCCTAACATTAAAGGAATTTCTAAGATTCCAAATTTTTATATTGCCTACTAGTCTAAGAATTTACCCCTGTGTTAAAGTATCAACTTTGCATTCATAAACATCATGAAATACAATTTGACTAAAATAGTCTAACTCATGATTAGCCATTGTCCAAACGTTATTCTGTTTTTTTATATATATCTAAACATATTTAAGCCATATGATGAGTTAGAAGAAGTTAACAGTTACAAATACCTTGGTCAGATTATTAATACAGATGGAAATATAATGAATGAAATTAATCATAGAATTAAACTTGGTTGGAGTGCTTTTGGTCGAAATAACTTGATACTCAAAGGAAGTATGCCTACGTGTTTGAAAAGGAAAGTTTTTAATAAATGTGTTTTGCCAGTTCTTACTTATGGATCTGAGACTTGGATACTTAATAGAAAAGAAATACAGAGACTTCAGACCACTCAAAGAAGTATGGAGAGATGCATGTTGTGAATAACAAAAAGGGATCGAAAACGCAATGTATGGATAAGAGAACAAACAGGTGTTACTGACCTCATTAAAAAAATTAAAAGATTGAAGTGGAATTGGGCTGTACATATTGTTAGAAGAGATGATAACAGATGGACAATTGAAATTTTAAACTGGATTCCAAGAGATTGTAAAAGACCCAGAAGAGACCACATGTGAGATGGATGGATGAAATAAAAAAGTGTGCAGGGGTGATGTGGAGAAGAGAAGCTAAAGATAGGAAAAGATGGATTGAACTCGGAGAGACCTTCATCCTGCAGTGGATTGATAATGGTTGATGATGATGATTTAAGCCATTTTAACATAGTTATCGTCTGTAAAACTTCAGATATTGTTGGCCTGATATGCACAGTGACAGTATTCACATAGAATTTGAACTCGCACCTTTAGATTCTTGAATATCGATTTAGGCTTCAAATAGTTTATTATTCTATACTTTTCTGCTGGTCTGATAAGCACAGTGATAGTATTAGCATAGAAGTTGAACTCGCACCTTTAGATTCTTGAATATCGAATTTAAGGCAAACGCTCTAACCAACTGAGCTATTCTGTCAAAGGCAACATATAGTAGAAATTTGATATATTTATATATGAGGGTTGGTTCAATTTTTCCTGAGTCCTACAATTTTTTTAAGAGCAAGGCTCCATTAGTTTTTTTATTATTATTATTGTTTTTTCCTAAGAGCACGATTAATTAGAGGCTTCCTTAGATTGCGTATTGCCGTACTGGATTGACTTATAGGATTATTTACCATTGTCGTATGAGCAGCTTTCTTGAAATTTTTTCTTATGCATTTTTTACTATTACTATGCATATCAGGCCAACAAAACCTGAAGAAGAATGGAGAATAATACTACGTGAAACGTTGTGTAAATACTAACCTGTGTTGCCTATTTGTGAGTTATTACTAACAAGTTGTTGGTATTTGGAAAGTTTAAATAAAGTTTAAAATTTTCTATACATTCAACATTTACTCATAGATGATGGAAATAGTCCAACATATTACATCTTATAGTAGAACATTTTTTTTTTTCTACGATAAAATTAGTAGAACATTGTTTAATGCAGATAGTCAATGATACCATATGAAATTGGTTTAATGTAAGTATATAGTGAATTACATTTTTTTATAATGACGTCCAGGCACACTAGTAAAGAAGAAAATAAAAAAAACACCACTGCATTTATAAAAAATAAACTTGTGTTTATTTAATGATTATCTAATCTTTCATAATAAATCAAAATGCATATCACAAAGTTATTTAATTTTCATAATTAAAGATTAATTGACAATGATTAGGAAAAGTAATACAACTTTATTAATGTCTAAACATTGGTAAGTTTTGAAAGTGTGGTGGAAAATTAAATTGTTATAATTTATTTACTGTAAGACACTTTCTCCACAAACATTTTTCTTTAAAAGCTCATTAAATGAAACATTTAATTTTCAAACAAAATGTATACATCGGTTTAAAAAATTAGCTAATACACACGTTTATTGATATAAATACAGTATTTTTTAATTATTTATCAAGTAATAAACATAAGAATTGAATAGTTTGGGAGGGGGGGGGATTATTTGAAACGTTTAGTCTACTTTATATATGAATTCTAATATACATTTGTTGAAATATTAGACAGTAGTGTTTCAGTCTATAATTTTGTTATATGAGTAAAGTCAAAGTAAACAATATTTTTATTATTTATTTCTATATGGGTTTATATCTATTTGTGCTGGTTCATTAATATTTATAAATCATAATTCTAATCAATTAGTCAGTAACATATATTTACAAGCTAAAAAAAATTATAAGTCAATTTTCTCAGTGGAATTGTTTTTTAGATAAATACTAATCATTAATTGATTATCATTTATTTTTTCAATTACTTTCTAGCATTGAACGTTAAATACCAAAGAAAGTCTGATTATATTTTAACTATGAATTAGAGTTGAAATAATTTACATATCACAAAAAATTGATGTTGATTAATAATTCATTACATTCTAAATCAACAATGCATAATATTAAACTGAAATAAAAATTAGTCACGTCTAATAACATTTAATTATTTTACATAAGGAAAATCATTGATAACGTATACATTTCAAAGTAAGATATCACATTAAAATCACTTTCTAATAAAATTATTTCGTGGAATAACATTAATCTACAGCTATTTATTGATTTTGAGAGTTGTTCTCAATCTGAAATAGAAATCTTTTACTTATAAGTGTCAAACAAAAATCTTGTTAGATTTTAAAGTATATTATAATCATAAAGTAGTGTTAAATTTTTAAATATTTTAACATTATGTCATAATAGCACAAAACAAATAAATATTATAATGTCTTAGATAAAAATTAATAATACTTATAATTTTACTACATTGTAAAACTAAATATGTGAAATCGCTAAATTGAAAGTAATATGAATTAATAACTTTTAATATTTTACATATTTCAACCATTAAATTTTGATATAATTTACAAATTAGTTCATCATGTTAAAAAATTAGTCAGTTAGTACTTTCTGTATATAAATGTCTCTTAAAATAATGCCGATTATCGACATCTATGAGTTTACTTATCAATTATTTCCAATGTGATTTACAATAACAAGAGAATAGTCAATAATTTAAAACTATATCACGGTTATTCAATACATTAAAGAAGGTTTGGTCTTTAAATATATAACTTGAATAATACATTGGAAGTAAGCAAAAAATAAGTTCATAGTCACTTTATAATTACTATTCTTTAACAAACATACATCCAAAGGGAGTTGATTGACTGATTAATCTATGTCATATGTTACCTATTTAAGAACAAATTTTAGCAACTTGAATACAGCAATTATTTTAATGTAGTTTTGAAGTCGTTAATGTATATTACTTCCAGCCTAGCATTATACATGTTTGGTTTGTAATAGACATGATTATTGATACATATTAATTTCCTTTTAAGCCATTATATTATAAAGTTTTTTTTAAAATATGTGTTAGAATAATTTTTATAAAATTAAAAAGTTTAATAGTTAACATCTGCTACTTTATTATTTTGCAGGGAAAAATCTCATATGTCTGATTAAGCATATAAAAATGGGAAGTTTGTACATTATATTAGAATTAACTGGCAAATCAACTAATAGCTGGCTACAGATTAATGTTATCATATCAACAATTAAACCAGCAAATTTATAGGAGTTTTTTTCTTGTTTTTGTTAGTACGTTTAATGTAATGACAAATTAACAGATTGAATCATTATTGTTATTAGAAGTTTTTAATTTATATATACTCTATTGTTAACTAAAAATAAAAGTAAAATAATATTTAAAAAAAAATTCAAATTAACTTACATGAATATAAACAGCATTAATATAATTATTTGTTACTTCATTCCTGAAGGTCGATAAATACGCTCTAGCATAATTAGCTAATAAAAGCATAAAAGTAAGTATTTTATTAGTAAGGACATACAAGTATTTGCGAAAATCAAGTATCATATATAAAAATCACAATGATTAATGTTCATAATAATTTTAAAATTTATAATAAGATATACAAAAGGAGAACTACATGTCTCTTTTTATATAAATGAATAGAGTAGTATAAACAAAAATGCATATAAAAGTAGCAGTCCACTGTGTGTATATATATATATATATATTAATTCTAATATTTTCACGGATAAAAGATGTCATATTATTATTACTATTTGCGGATATTCCGTGTAGTGAAAAAGCTAAATGCTGACGTTTTAGTACAATATCAAGTACCTTACTTTGTTGATTTTATTATTATTGAGCACAGACGAATTGATATGATTCAAAACAATTACACTGAGAATATGTTTTTCCGAAAAATGATTTATCAATTATTTGATTTCTCAAATTGTTCAAATGTATATTAATCCATGTTTTAATACAATTAGTTGACTAATACCAACATTTTTAAAATATGTTAACTAAATGTAGTTTATAACTTTGATGGTTAACCAATTGGAATCCTTAAGTTGATGGTAATTAGCTGACACGTGTAATGTTTAATTATATTATGAACATTGAGATGTTATATAGAATATGCAGGAAACTCTCAATCCTAGCATAAGATAAAGACTTTGAAAAGAAAAAAAAAATCCGTCATAACTTGGCTTTGATTTTAGAGTTTCGTGCATTGTCTATATAACACCATAGAGTTAGTAATATCATTAAACCGCACGTGTCAGTTAATTATGGTCTGTTTAAGAATTACTAAATATATTTATAAAATTTGAACCTTAAAAATAATAATTAAAAAAATTCTCTAAATAAGACGGTATTAGTAGATTGTTAAACAATATACTAGTTAATTATTTGATAAATATTACTGTTACCTCTTTTTCTATATAATTGTAATTTTTTAATAAATGTTAACTCATTTAAAGTAGAAAAGGCAGACATTAGTTTTAAATATCTTTATTCAAGATAAGTGATTTTTTTTCTTTCAGAAAGCCTTATCTTGAATAAAGATATTTTAAACTGATGTATGCCTTCCCTGAATTAAATGTGTTAACGTTTACTTTAAAAATTAGTTAATTCTTTGTAACTAAATGCAAAAATGATTTTTAAATGAACATCTATGTGAAAACAAAGCAGTATATTGTCAACAAATTTTTAGTCTTATTGCGAGATGGTTGAACTTGGTCTGAAATGTCTAAAAGTAAAATTGTGTATCTTTTGCTCTCTGCTGAATATTTTGTGAAGTTTTTTTTTTTACGTTTTAAAATTCGTGTATATTTATTTTCTAATATTTTAGTTTAAAAAAAAAAAAAAAGGATGTTGTGAAAATCGAATAATCAGTATTTAAAAATAACTAAAGCCATGCCATGATGAATAGACATTGTATATTTGGCGATCTTGAGCTGATAAATGAGTGAATGTTGCGTAAGACTCAAATGATTCAGCATGACAATATTAATAACATTATTCTAATTAATTTTGATGTTTTCATTTTTTGTTTATTTTTTGGATAGCGTTTAACTGAAAAACAGATATGAAAAAAATTGATGCAATGGTTCAAATGTACAATTTACACACACACACACACACATATATATATATATAAATTTCATCACTTTTTTATGATGCATCTATCTTCTTTTATTTATATAATAACTTGTGTTTTAATATCAAAATTTTACTCGCGTTTAGGAGACTTTTATCTCATAGCTTTCCTTAATACGTTGTCATATTATTTTTGTGTTATTTTAGTAAATTCCAAATCATTAATATTTAAATTACATATATATATTATTCTTAAATCGTCTTTTTCCTATATACTACGCCTTGTTTCAATTAAAAATTTACGGGTGATTTGTTTATTTTTTACACTACTTATTTCTGTAACAATATTTAGTAGAGCGACAGTCAACTTCTTCTTGAACTTCTTAAAATTAATTAACTTGATTTGAAATTTCTAACTTAAATTTCTTAATACACATTTGAAGACTAAATATATCTGGTGATATTCTTTTAACGGATTCTCCCCTTTAATTTACATTAATTCATTTTATAGTTTATTCAACGATAATCATTTTCTATAGTAAATCTATTAAATACAATAAAAAATGTAAAAATAATATTATCTGTTAGGTAAAATATATTCCAGCTCTTCAATATATTTATTTAGATTATTTTTAGCAATGAGTTTATCTCAAAAAAAAAAAAAAGAAAAAGAAAATGGATAAAAAATGTCTCCATAATATAAATTATCAAGAATAATTTCACATATCAATCAATTTACACCCCCAGTATTAAACATTTTACGGAAGTGTTAAAGTAATCAGCCTAAACAAAATCATTATATTTATCCATAAAAAATTACTTCAACTCAAAGATAAATTTTCGAATAACTTCAATCTTTCTTTTAGATTAAATATCTATTATTGCTACGCTGCCTGATATATCATTAATCATTACTATGTTATTTAAATTTATGGAAGCAAGTGAATGTAATTCTATTTTTACAAAGCTACCCTTATATGTAAAGTGTGCTGGGTGCAGCAATAGAGAAGCTGAGCGGAGTAACAATATAATGATTTAGTGCTTTAGAGAGCTTATTGTGTCATCATATTCATAGCAGAATCAGAATTAAAAAATGATGAAATATATATAGGCGGATATTACTCAAATTTATGTAAATTATAATTTAGAGTGAAATTATTTTGGAGAGTGAGAAGTATGATTACGAGCGGTTTATAGCATAGATGTTGTTAGCTATATACTCTGCTTCCCTAATTTTATATTTTAAGTTTTCTTCCAATACATTTTATTGCAGCTAAAATATGTTTAAATATATGTTCTGTTGCTTTCTAGTGCAAGGAAGATATGACTATATTCAGCCCTGCAAAACGCTCTTTTATATAAATATTGGATGTTGTGAAATAGGGTGGATAGCGATGCCCAAGGTTCTCCAGACTATGTTGCTTTGCATAAAGTTTGCGAATATTTAATTTTAAATAATGTGTTGGGAGTCAGTTGGGGTTCGATTCTATCCTTGGAATTATTTGTTAGTCTATTGGTGGAGGGATTTGGAAACAGCCAAAATGTTGGGTAAAAAGTTTATTAAACATTTTTGTTAGTGTGGGAATGTATGACAAGAGTAGACAAGTTCTACCATCAATTGGAGGGTTTAAGTTTAGTTTGAGGTAGAATTGTATAAATTTCTTGTGAAGTTTTTAGTTTTGAAATTCAATGGAGGTTGAGTCTTTTAAACATTGTTCTATATTTGCGATGTGTTTGCGTAGATATTGGAAAGAGGATAGATGAGCGAATTTATGAGAATGAGGAGAAGTTGACAGGGTGTGTTGAATCTATGACTTTCAAGTTGTTTGAGATGCATTGAATATTCTATATGATATGTGTTTCTTTGTAGAAAAATATCTAAGTACGTCAGACATTGAAGTGAGTCTTGCCATTAGATCATTAGACCTACGGCCAAGTGCATCTGAGATTTGCTTTGATATCTAGGGTTAATGATTCTGGTCTAGCTATAAAAATATTATCAACATAGTGCCTGTAGATGGGGTCAGGAAGAATTATGTCTTCAAAATAATTGATATATAGGTTGTATAGGATGGCACTAAGAGATAGACCCATAGATAATGTGTTGGTCATGTGGTAGTGTTGTCTGTCGAATGTAACTATAATATTAATATCTAACAAGATGAGAAACTTAGCAATGAACTCAATCAAACAATGTTTGATCATTTTGGCAATATTAAAATAATATATGCCTACCATGGCAAGCATGAGTCTGAGGAGTATGTTAGGCTTGTGCACCTTGCAGTGGACATCTTTCTCAAACAGATGTATGAATATATTTTGTAATACTCCTCTTGGTGAAGGTCTAGATATTGTTATACGTTATATTTAGTATTTGACAGTTATTTCTTCCAATTTTTAGCGTTTATTCACCTTAAATAATTTATCCTACTAATGCACATATAGTCAAATATTATTTAAAATGGAGAATACATTTCAAATTCTAGTTAATACATAAAGTCACAATTTTACTAAATAAAGCCAATCAAAACCAGTTGCACAGACTGAAACAATCGTTTATTGTCAGATATGAGTTCATGTCCGAAAGTAAAGCTAATTACATATTGGCTTGGAAATAGATTATATCATAGTATAAGTTCAGTCCATTCCTCTCTATTATAATACATGAATACATATTATGAGGGGTCATATTGATGTAATGTCTACATGGTATGACTACAATATCAAGTCCAATAAGGGTTTTGAGTGTTCCATTGTTGGTTTTTTAATGAAATGGATACTTGAAAAGTTGAGAGAGTAAGAAGATTGAAGTCATTAAAGGAACTACTATCTTAATATAAACCAAGCAGATAGCATATATGCGTGGGGGATTCTAGTCCAACTGATGAGGGTTGGTTCTGCACAATTATATATATATAGTGCCAGACCGCAGCTAACTTTATTGAATTTGTTGAATAAACAATGAGAGTTGGTATATACTAGATTCCCATCTCCTTGCATACATAACTAACACTTATATATTCGTTTATTTTGAAATAATTAACACACACTGTAAATGTATATTCTTTGGATAAAAGTATTTATAAATTTATGTAAAGAAATTACAGAATTAACATTTGTTTACATGATGGAAGATCTTATGTATTTATCTCTTTGTGTGTATTTATTAGTATACATATCATATTTATTGAAAATGTTCTAATACATATACGTAGAAAGATTTCTGTATATTTATTTTTTTTAATAATTTTTAAAATGTTTTTTTTTTTAAATAATTTTTTTATGTGAAAATAATCTTTCGTTAAAAAGGTGGATTTAATTAATCTTTGTCTTTCTACTTTTACTTATTTTTGTATGTAATCAGGTCGAGCAATTTTTTTAAATTAATTTATAAATCAAATTACAAGTATGTTATCGAAAGAACGTGGGTGGTCTATTACTCCAATATGGAGTTTTGAAATTCCTATAAAGAAAAAAATAGGAAAGAGATTTTTAAAACATAATTTTGTACTAAAAATAAAGTTTATCTGACGCAATAGCTCGAAGCGGGATGTAAGCAATTGCAATTTGTAGGGAGGGTTATTTTTTAGGAGTATTATTATCAGAAGGAGAGAGCTACAAGAACTCACCTGTGAGGTATAGAATTTTTTTTTATTGGACTGAGAGAGCTATAAGATCCTACCTGTGATGTGAGGGAGATTATTAGATGTTTATTCTTTTGGCTCAACATGCTGCTGGATTGCGGAGTATATATTTTTTAATTCAAGAAGGAGTTTGATGAATATAATCTTTTTTTTTTTGTTTATGGGATCTGCCAGTTATGAACGAACATAAACTTCTGTTGAATGTCTTTCCCAATGGTTTGCCAGATATTATCCAAAGCCATCAACACCCATATGATGTGAGAAATCATTTAATCATATGCATTTCGGTGATCAATTAAAAAGAAGAAAGGAAGGTTTTAATCCATTTTAGGGAGAATAAGCTTACCGTGAAATTCACTCGTATTGGTAGTCTGTTTTAAATGATCCAGTAAAGAAATGTCCTTACAAATGATGAGCAAGTTTCATCTAATTGCTTGCAAAACCATGGAGTAGAGGAACCATAGCAGTACACCCGCCAGTTCAGATATGTAGTCACCAAGATGTATGTGTTTGAGACTCAGTTTATCCTGATTAAAGGATGCTACACAGATGGTAAGGAGTTAAAGTGAACATCATGATCTTTTCTAGTAGTTTAGATGGTCTGCCCAGAAGTTTGAACCTGGAGAGCAGGCAGATAGAGATGAGTACAACAAAAAAAAAGAAAATGTTTATAATTCTTTTGTTTATTGTTTGTATTATTAGAGTGGATATAACAACTACAATTATACTATATTTATTAACACATTATAAGATATCATCATTTTTTGTTGTATAAAATATTGTAAAATAATATTGCTTATACATAGATCTCACTCAAATCCACTAAATATAGGATTATTATTTTCTTGTTCTTTTCCCTCATTTTACCTTTACGTCTTATTTAATTTTAATCATGGTGGCATCACCTCATGTGGAGTGATCTTGAGCCAGCCTATATATATATATATATATATATATATATATATATATATATATATATATATATATATATATATATATATATACATAAAATATAACTTTACTTACCTAAATGTAAAGTTTATATGAGCAAATGGGGAAAGTTCAAAGGGTTAGATCTGTGTATAACTTATTTCATTATTTTGGGGGATTTATAAAATGAAACATTCATTGTTTTGTGCAGGGAGAGGGGAGTATAGACCACCCCCATTGGCATTCATTTTTGACCATTTTGTGTTTTATGGCAAATAAGGTAACTTACGTGTAAGTTAGAAAATGGATTTTTTTTCTTTGTTTGTTTTAATCTAAATGTAAATCTTAAATATAAGGATTTAAATATTCTTGTGTGATTATGTGTAGAATAGTAACATTTGAAATATAAACCGTATAATGGATTTATGACTTAATATTATAATGTTTAAAGCTATATGTGGGGGGGGGGGTTAGTTAAATAAATGGCATTATCTCATATTTATTTGTTTATTGTATTATTTATTGTAGAATAAATAATAATAGTAAAATGCAATCATCTATTTGCGATATCTGCTTACACGGCTATAAAAGGTTATAGAAATACTTACCCAAAGTACCTGAGATAGGGAATTATATCTGAGCTAGTCATCGGGATATTATATCAGAGTTGTATTATAATATACTTGTCACCCAGTTTTCCTTCATCCAAATAAAACATATGTCCAAGAATAAAAAAGAAATTCTCTTTGCATACTCTCTCGATCGACAGAAAAGGGAAAATTATTTAACATTTTGCTTTCTTTTATTATGTTGGGGGTGGTGCTAAAGTTTTGTCTAATAGATACAATACTTTTAAAGGTATGTGAAGAGTGAGGGAAAATGTTTATGGGCAAATAGATATTTGGGTAGAAGTATAAGTAGTTTAACAAGAGACGATTTTGATTTTACTTGAAATTAAATTTTTTTCCTCTAATAATTAGTAAAGTAATACTAGTTTGTATTTAACCCCGGGTATTATCGAAGATTATTATCAATCTCCCATTTTAAAATGTACATGTCATTTCATGCTCCATGCTCATGAGGTACACAGATATATAGTATCATTTTTTTGAAATGGATAAGGCATATGGGATTTCGAAGCGGTACTATATATATATATTGTAACGGGAGAAAGATCTTTGAGATTTGCATATACTGACCCTGGGGGCGCGACTAGTCCAAAAATAGGAACTAGACATTTATTTTAGGGTGGACAGGATATGCAAATCAAAAGGCACCGAACTACACTCAGGGAGGAACAAGATATCTTAAATATTATTTAGAAAGTTGAGAAATCAAAGCACAAAGACAAATGTCAGCCAAATTAAGTTTAAACAATTTATTAATTTTATTAAAAGTTGGGCAATAGAATGAAGACATCTAGCCATGAATACAAAAGTGGCTTATAGTATCATACACATATTTACCAGAGAGTGCACAAGAGTATGATAAACATGAAGGCATTAAACATTTGGGCAATAAAATTCTCTCACTTAAAATATAAGAAATGGTTAGGATAATATCTTCTTGCTGGCCAGTTGTAAAATTACAAAAACAAACAACAACCCTAGCTTCCTGAATCAGGGATAATAAAACAGTTACTGTCCTGCCGGAAATCGATGAAACCAGTGCAGACGTCCAAGCAGTAATATTCTAATTACTGTTGTTAAAACGCCACAGGACTGCTGTGCGTAATACTACATTCAAAGTAAATGTGGTTGATCTCACCTACAAGACAGCAACAGATATTTGATTACGATCTTATGTAATCCAGAAAGAAATAGACTATTTTCAGACAACCCGAAGAAAAAACTTGACAAATAGCCAGCAAAAAGATTTTGTTGTTTACACAAACAGCGCAAACGAAACATGCTTAAAGATTCTTTATTTTACAACTAAGGGCAGGTGAATAAATAAAGACTACGAAAACTGCCAATGCATTTTGTAATAGTTATCGAAATAATCAGATATATATTAAACATATAAAATACAAACTCCTAATGCTCCCTCTGATAAACGAAAATTGCAAAAAACAAATTTGTAATCTTAAAACTAAGATTCCAAGACACACTTTAAATACTAGAAAATAGTACATAAGATAATAAATAATAATAAAAAAACAATTAATACCATTTTAAAACATATTTATCATTAGATTGAGCAGATATTTAATTAAACACAATTTCTTTACCCTGGCTAGAATAGGAAAAAGTTTAGCTTATGGTAAGGTAGAGTTCTAGTGATTTAGTAACGAGTGTGCACTTTTGATAATAGTTCATCTTTCAAGGTCCTTTGACAGTGTCAAGGTAGAGGCAGTGTTTATTTTAGAGGTTCATGGCATGACTGAAGAAGAGCTGGTAGGGCATGGGTCCATCCTTTGTTTAAATTAGCCAGACATTCTATTGATGGCAAAACTCATAACGGTGGATTTTGACATCTTGCACAGCAATGAAGTTTGTCAATAATTATTTAAGTTTTTAGTAGGAATTAAATGTCCAAACAGCTACTCACAAAGGTATCTCTTTGCAGGCCATAATCCAAGTGTGTATCTAATAATGAATATCTTCTCTCTCCTAAAATTGGCGGGCTATCATTGCCTCGCTACATTTCCCGCACAAAACTTTCATTAGTGTCCATTCTATATTCCAGGCAGGGCAAATATTAATTTCCTGCTCAATCTAATTTAAGACTTCCAAACAGGGATAATTGAAACAAAAACAACAAATACAAAACTAAATCTCCACTTTTTAGAATTAACTTTAAAAATAATTACAATAAAAGCAACAGGAATATATAATTAGCAAGCTTGCCTGTTTTTAATCAAATTGATTAAAACAGACGGTGAAAGTAAACTATTTTACAATCAATTTTATAAACATTAAATAATCTATTTTAAAATATAAATGTGTATGTGTTTTAAATAATAATAAAAAATTGAGCATTAGACATTTAATGAAAATGCAGTTGTTTTCCCTTTTTAATTTTAGTAATAAAACCATTGAATCGGAAATCAAACCGGCTCAATATATATATATATATATATATATCATACCGGCTCAATATATATATATATATATTCGGTATCATTTACTTTTCTACATGTATGTGGTCATCTAATTATAATGAAGTTCTTCTAATTCTCATGTTTTAATTAAATCCCTCCCCCTAACAAATTATATATAATAAATAAATGTTTTAATGAACATTATAGGCTGTGAAATATTTATTCAATGGATATTTCTCTTTTAATTAATTCTAATCAAAATCTACACCTATGATTATAAGATTGTAGCCACGCAAAATCAGTTGCAGAGGCTGAGTCAGTAATATACTGACAGCACAATAATACAGTCAAAAGTTGTACTTTTTAAAATAATAAT
This sequence comes from Epiperipatus broadwayi, assembly GCA_028023455.1. Classification (NCBI taxonomy): domain Eukaryota; kingdom Metazoa; phylum Onychophora; class Udeonychophora; order Euonychophora; family Peripatidae; genus Epiperipatus; species Epiperipatus broadwayi. The sequence goes on from JAQFVV010000016.1 coordinate 11,848,543, forward strand.
ATGGGTTTTTGAGTATGTAGCATTACAACAAGTTTATATTGGTTGAGAAATCAAAGTATGACAAACGTCTCTCAATTTCATTTTATGCTACTTCCATGGCTAGTCATGCATTATAATTTAATGATTTTTATTATCATTATAGATAGTAAAATATTTTTTTAAATGATTAATTCCATTTTTAATTATAGTTAATATCTAACAGTGACAATTTTATTAAGGTGAAGCCAATAAATGGTAGATTCACAGGTGGAAACAATAATACATTGTCAACAATGAGTACATAGCGCTATAGCAAAACTTCATTTGTCAGTTTGATAATTAAGATTTTCCCATGACCACTCATGTAAAATAATTTAATATTTATCATGTACCCTATAGATAGTGAAATATTTTAATAAATGTGAATTCTATATTTAATTTTAGTTAAAATATGTTGCAATGATGTTACTACGTTAATAATTAATCAAAATCAGATGCACAATGTGAGACAGTAATAGACCAATAGTTCTACAATATAGTGAAAAGAGAGCTAAATCACTTTTGACTATAACATAGTTTTATAAATAAATATATAGTGCTAATCAAGTTTGTATATGTTTGATAAATTAAAGTATAACAAACTTCTCCTATTTCCCACTTGCTATTTAAGGCAGACCAAGTCAAGTCGTGTATGATAATTTAAAATATTTTAATAAATGAGGATTATGTTTATATAAAAATTGGGAAAAATTCATTATAATTTTTTATACTAAAATTTCGCAAATCTATAATAACTTGCTGTAGTGCTAAGTACTCAATTAAATCTCAGCCCCCATAGCTATTTTTTGATGAACCATTACGTTAATAACATCATGGCTGCAGATTCTAACTAGTATTAAAAACGAAATTATTATTTACTAAAATATTTCACAATTTAAATTATCATTAAAAACAGTAAATTATCAAATATATGTTATACCTAAATATTTTTAGATTAAAATGCAATCAAACCATTTTATAACATAATAAAAAAGCGGATAATTAAAATTGTTTATTATTTGTTAAAATAATTTCTAAATATGAGTATATAAAAACGACTTACGTGGAATAATGGTCATATTTCTATTGCGATTTTTATTTTCTTCAAGTTTTCCAGCCGAAAAATCTTTAGAATTTATTCTAGGTTTTATTTCGTTTAGAATCTATATATACAAACATAGATACAATAAATGAAAATAATCACTGAATTTATATTGAGAAATTTTTATGTTGAAATCACAATAAAAGAAATTATGAAACTAAAAGTTTATACATACATAATTTAATTTTTTTTAAACTTAGGGATGTAAATATTGAAATTCTACGGAATGTTTCCACATAATAATTTAAATAAAATTTCTGCGATGAATTCAGGCAACAAAAAAATTAAAACTTGAGGTGCAAGATTTATTTGGTTTATCTAGTGATAACAATCATATTTGTTTAAACCATATTAAGCTGAAAATTGAACAGTTATTATCTCATTACTGAAACTTAAAGTATGAATAATGAATAAGCCAATGGGCATCGTACATGTTAAAATTTGAAGTACAGTATAGCAAATTAATTCTCTAAAGTTTCAAAAGCAATCAAGCATCTCCCACAACGAGTTATATATATATATATATATATATATATATATATATATATATATATATATATCAGTGGGAATGAGATACAATTATTTCCGTTTTATTTACAGGTATTTAAGTTATGATTTATTACATTTATTAAAATAAATTTTCATTTTATATATAGAGGATACTAAAATTAACGTACAGCCTTAATCCTCTGAATGTTTAATAGTGATTTCAGATTATTTATTTTGTACAGAAATTAAAGTAATAGACAGAAAAAAAATAAAAAGATATATTAATCTTTAATTGAGGTTTAAAGTTTATAATTATGCTTGAGATAATATCTAGTTTTGAAAATGATTAGTACTAATCATTAGTGTATTTATCTGAAATGGATGGCGTCAAAGTTGTGAATGAAGGGAGTATGACAAGGCCAAATGAAAATGTAACAATAATAGTCAGAAGCTACTCTCTTGTTTAAATCGTTGCCGAATACTAAGCTTAGTAATAACTTAAATCTCATGAAAATAAATTTTACAGCTGATCAAATATGTAATGTTTAAATGCATAAATACTTCAAGAAATAATGAAGTCTGTCCATTAGTTTGTTAGGACAAATTAAAAGCAGATTCTCAAGAATTATTTTAAATAAATTTGCAAATACAATCCCTTCATTAAATCAGTGCCGTATTAATATACAATACCACGGCCAAATGTCAGATCAAAGACGATATTTCTTTTTATCAGACAAAATAAATTGATATTGATATATGAAAGGGTTTGTATTTGGAAATTTTATTAAAATGATTCTTTAGAATCTGCTTGCATTTTCTCTTAGACATACATTCAAACGTGATTGCCTCATGAAGTATTTAAAACAAAGCTTATATAATAATAGAGCTAAAAGAGAGGTTGATATCACTCTATCTTATTGTACCTTACATAACCCAGTAGGAGGTACAGTTATTTAAAGATGTTCATTGACTTGTAGTGTAATAAAAAATTGGGGATTTTTTGTGTAACAATCTAGTTACAATTTAACTACAATGTAGTGAAACAACTATCAATTAAATTTGGCAATGCAAAACTGAAACCCTGTGATAGAATTAAAACTATTTATAGATACATGATGTAGTAATATTAATAATAATATTTATTTGAATGAAATTAAGCAAAGTGTAATCATTTTTATCTAATATTTTATATGTGTTAAAATTCAAAGATATTTTTATATTTTAAAGTTTCATATATATATATATATAGCCATTTCTGAACAATATTCATATCGGTTAGATATCAAGTTATATGTATTTCCACACTTAGTTTAATGCCACTCATATACATACTATTGTTATTACTAGAATACATGATTTGAGCATCAGTCACCAAGTTTAATTGGTTAGTGTCTAATTATACCATAAAACTGACCTTGTTTTAGATTATTTCATAGAAAAACGCCCATTATATATATATATTATAACCTTGCCTTTGTGCATATTCACTTCCGGGCAATATAAATATAAAATAAAATGAGCTAGCTCAGTTAATAATCACGTTTGTTATAACAACTAATTGATAAATAAAATACCATGCATTAAAATTAAACATTCTACTAGCTCATATTCAAAAATAAGAATAAGGTTCAGTTTATAAAATAAATAAATATTTATTATTTCATGAGACTTAGAAGTGAAAATACAGGTGACAAGAAAGATTACATTGAGTTAATATCCCACAGGATACTACCTCAATGGCATAAGAACAATACTCCCCCCCATTATTACAATTTCAAATAATAAACTTATAGTGTTCTTACGACTTTAATAAATTCTACTCATTAAGATTAAACTAATAATTAAATCATAATCTCTTATTTATAATAATTTAGCTCTATAAAATCTCAGGTTCATAAAATTATTCTAAGATAATTAAATCACGATAGTAAAGCATGATAAGGGATGTTTATGTCATACTCTACTACACTTAAAACTAATAATAACAAATAATAATAATATTCTTTATTGTATGAACTAATTTTGCATATCTCCTTCTTCACTATAATTTTATTCCCATAATAAAATAATAAAATACCATAATATAATCTTTTATCTCCCTATAATAATGTAAGAAAATGTGGTAGCATTTATAATCTGACAAATAAAAGTGTGTGGCTATGGATAGCATACAATTCAATGTACTATTATGATAACTAATTTATGACCATAAGATAATGTAAAATATGATTACTTAATTAAATGAATACCAAGAAAATATTTGAATTCTTAAAATAATTCTTTATTTATCTTTGTGCAAAATTATATATTTGTTTCTGTTATTCTGGATATCTCATGCAGTGTAATGGGAAAATGAAACAGTCAGGACACACAAATTTTAAAAAACAAATTTTAACAAAGTTTATTATTAACAATAAAATAAAATAAACAATTTATTTACAATATTTACACTGGATATCCTCAATTTACTCTGTTCTACATTTTTTTATTACTTAGTTATTAAACAATCTAGAGTTTATTTAAGTCTTCATTCTGGCTTCAAAAAAAATAAAATAATAATAATAATAATAATAATAATAATAATAATAATAATAATAATAATAATAATAATAATAATAATAATAATAATAATAATAATAATAATAATAATAATAATAATAATAATAATAATAATAATAATAATAATAATAATAATAATAATAATAATAATACCATTTTATTTATCTCTTTCTAATTAAACTTATGATAAATTACATTTATTTATTTTTATTAAAAAAATATATCCTATCCTTAAATATTATTTAACTATACTTTTCTTTCTAAAAAACATCCATAGAAACATACTAGGGAAATCATAAAAATAACATTATCATGAGTATGGATCTTTTTAAAAATAAACAATTTTCTTCTTGCAATGTTAAAAGATGTCATATAAAATATCTATTAATAATTTATTACTAGATTTTGTGGATATTGTTGTTCACTACACTATGTTTATTAAATATAACATATTCCCATTTAATATTATTTTAATACTGTATATACCTGGGTCTCTTTTTATGCAGACTTATTTAACATGATTTTGAAGTTACGCGATTCATGTTTCACCGGAAGTCGAACTTTCATGCACTTACGTTATATTGAAAGTAATAGCACATTAATGGAATTCGACTTTCATCTTAGTAATTTCAATATTTTTAGTGCTTTATAATAGCAAGATTTTATGCAATAATGAAATTAAAATCATGATTTCCACATTTTATGTATACACATATTAAATTTTACAAGATTATAATGTAAATTTGTTCAAACATTGTGCATGTTATTTTTGCATTTTAAATCACATTCTGTTTTTGCTTTTTAAAAAAAGAACATTTAATCAATTATTAATCATTTAGTATCTGCAAGTTTATTTTTAAAAGGTGAGTAATAACAGTGAAATAAAATTTGTTTTTTAAACGGAATTGAAAATTAAAGACAAAAATAAAAGTTTAGATACAGAAGAAAATGTAGAAAAAGATAATGAAACAGAAGTGGAACCTGTTCCTTTCACTTCCAAAGTGATTTGAGAAGGTCTTCAACTTTCTAATCAGTTGGCAAATTATTTTCTTACTAATGACACTAATCACCAACATGCTCTTAAATTCTGAGAGCTAAATGGTTGTATGTCTGGATGTCGCGAGCTTCATAAACAATTAATAAAATCATCATCTCAAATATTAATTATTAATTATGTTGTCACTAGAAGACCATTAAAACAACAACATGAGAGTGAAGTTGGTGCTAGTTATAGTTCCTCTTGTGAAGAATCTTTACCAGTTTGCAAACGAACCTGTTTATCAGCAAATAGCGTTAATAATTAAAATGTGTATAAAAATGTAAATTACTGTACTGTAAATTATGCATAAAAATATATTATTTTGAATAAAATTAAATATTATAGTTAAAAAAAGTTTGTCTTGTATCAATTTTTTTCAAATTTGAAATTTTTTATTAGTCATATTTTATTTCCTTATTTTTTTTGCGCGAATTTTAAAGTAATTTTACATTGGTGCTTTGCTTTTACGTGAATTTTGAAAAATCACAGACCGCATCCCCCCTTTTTCAATGTAAGTTACATCTATTTTTGTGCAATTTCATTTGCATGTGTCTTCTGAGGAACCTATCTATCGTGTAAAATGAGACCAAGGTGTAGTTGTAATTACCGATATATTCCCTATTATTTAATAAATACAAAATTATACCTATGCTTATTATTTATACCGTTTTACTTTATAACACATTATATTTTTAAAAATATGCAATACTTATTTTAAAACAAAATAAAGCATTTAAAAGTTATTTAATATTTTAAAGAACAACTTTGTTTTATATACTTTATTCTTGAAATTTTATTTTATTTCCAAAACAAATCCAAAAAACATATTTTATGATTATTTTCCCTTTTAGGATCCATTGGATTTTCAGTTCCAATTTATACAAATTCTACTTCTTCTAAGTAAATGAACTTATCTCATTCAAACAATAGCATATCTTAAACTCTAAATTATCTATTATTTATTTTCAAATATATCATACTGAACGATGTAGTTACATTGGAAATCTAGATAGCGAATAGATGAGTAGAAAGGGAAGCAAAACTAGAGTATAACTCATAGCATATATATCAAAAATATCACGGCACAGTGTATCTATAAGAAATAGAGGCCTGACCTATTTTGTCTAATGTCCTCCAATACTATTAATGATGTCAAGCTATTCCTTCAGCTTTATTAAAACATCAATACTTAAAGAAAAATAGACACTGTCCAAAATAAATATACAATTACAGGGCTTTGTTAATTGCATTGCACATCCACTAAGATTATGAAATATTCTTCATATTCCCTCATCACATCCTATTATAACATCATCTTGGGTTGATGTTTACCATATTACTACCAAGCCACTATCTTATCATTATTTCCTAAAGATTTATCACATCTTACATCGACAAAATAACTATCTTGCATATTCAAAACAATAAATAAAATTCATTTATAATTAAAGTGATCTCCCACAGAAAAAGTTTGCTTACTTCCTTATTCTATATTCTAAACCCTTAGAAACTAGTCATTAAATACTGAACATCCAATAATATGAAAGTTTTTTAAAAGAATAACATAAATATTTATCATCATGTTATGTTATATTACTAGTATAAAATTATAGTATACATATTCTCAAAATAAATCCTAATCTCATAATTTTTAAAAGTGTTGTATAAAATGCGTTTACATATAATTAAACATTTAAACTTTTATACATTATAATCCATAGGCAATCTAAAAAGAAAACAAAATAAACATAATAAAATATCAATATTCATTAACTATTACCAAGTGATATTAGATTATTATCACCTATGCAGTCTTCAGTTTTCCATCAATTAGATACATTGCAATAGATGAAAATACATCCATACTTTATTGAAAATGTTCTTATTTAAATTATTAAATTATTATACTATAGGATTTTAATATTATCAATAGATTTATGTTCATGTTCCTAATCTTATAAACTAGAAAATTTACATTTAAAATAAATAGTAATAAATGAAAATCATATTTACTTAACTTCAGCTGAAAAACGAATGTTTTTTATAATTCCGAATATTTCCATTTTCTTTCTCAAAAGTTTTTTTTAAAAAATGTTCTCTTCAAAAGTAATTCTACAAACCCCCCCTCCCCCCATTGCAACGACTATGAACAAGACAATATATTTCCTGCAGTAAGTGTTGAATGAACTTCCGGTACAAAAATCTCAGGTTTTAAAATGAATAATAAAAAAAAATATTATGACATCTTGAAAATCATGAATCGATTCTGGAATAGTTAATAGAATAATAGTTTATGGCTTCTATAGTCCAGAATGATGATTATTAAAATTATAATACTAAAATAATCATGTGAAGCTTCTATACTATAGTATCCTATATCGGCTTAGCTTGAACTATCCGGATAAATTATTTGTGCACTATAAAACATTTTTTCTAATTCCACATTTTATTTATTAACATGTTCATTTCTTTATAGGTTTCTTTTTCAAGGAAATTTATTGTTATTTATTACCTATTCAGAGGTTTTTCTTGTCTTAAATTATCAGCTTTTAAAACAATTTTATATATGCGTATTAACCCTCTATATGCCTTAGGTTTTTTATAACATACACTTTTCTAGAATATTTTTGTGAGTCTTTTCTTAAAATAATTTCTTGAAAATATTTTAAAATGTTTCCTTCAAAAGGATATAACATTTACTCTTATAACATGATATTTCCATAAAGTTATTATAGAATATACTTGTTCTATTGTTTATTAATACTGGACAAGACTATCTTGCTATTAAAAATAATGCGTCTTTGCTTTTAATTGGCAAAACAGTTTTTTAATGAGTTTCCCATACAATGTCCATAAAATTAATTTATTCATTTGAATAGTTCTCTTGTTCAATATTATTGAAACTGAATTAATAAATATTATACTCATTTTTAAAATATTATAAGTTGAATGCGTTTTCATTATTGGTATATCCATTTTATTATTGTGAAGTTATATATTAGATTTTGATGAATACTACTGACAACGAGACTTTAAAAATTAGCAAGGCATCTTAAATGAAGTTATTATTAATATTTTTATTTTACACTCTCTTTTGAAAATACTTTTTAAAAATAATAATAACCTATTAGCTTTGGAAATAAAATTGTACGACAGCACTAAAAATTGACTAAATAATAAAATTAGAAATTACTATCACCTTGATAGCTACTGAGATGATCTCTGCTACCTATAATACATTTTTTAATCACTACTAATACCCCCCCCCATGCAATCTGTATTTATATTCTAGAAAATATGTCATTCTATTGGTTGATTCTTACTTTTGGTTTGATACCAAATTTGCATAATGTTAAAAACTTACACAATTAAATTTCAAAATAAAAAATATGACATATTAAAACTTTAAAATCTTATCTAAAATATTACTTTTAAATTAATTATTACTTTATCAAATTACTTAAATATTTAAAAAGACTTTTTAAAAACAATATTTAATAAATTTATCCCACTCTTAACATTTAATTTATCTATTTTTATTTTAACAAAATATTTAACTTTTTTATAAACTGTATTCATCTTTATTACATTATTTAAACATTTATAAAGATAGTTAACTTAATATTTAATATTAGCTTTTGTGATAGGTAATAATTATATCCAATTTTATAATGCAATTTTACAATATTTTGAACTTTACTAATAAATACTAACAAGCATGTGTGTACAAACATATATTATTATACAAATCACATGACTAATATAACAAATACAGACCGTGTGATTTTCTATATGGGAATAATAATAAATTGCTACACTTATTGTATTAAATAAAATAATACAATTATATAAAATTTGGAAGAATAATTTAAAAATATAGAATTAAATATAACTTTCACTACCTTCAAACTTACTTTTAAAATATATAATATTAATTATAATTATTAAATATAATTTATAAATTTAAATATAACATTTACTTAACTATAAGTTTAAAACTATTAAATTTGAAATTTTAAACATACTTTTAAATATTTATAGCTGTGTTATTTATTATGGCCAGCTTTTGCAACCATATGTAATAATATTTTTAGCTTTTCTTAACTGTTTTAAGGTTATTCATTATACTTTTATGTATTACATATTTTCATTTAGCTTTAAATTGTACTTTAAGATATTAGTAATACAATATAATTAACACATCAAGAGAATATATTTTAAAATTTAAAATTTTTAATAATTTACTGTGGTGAGCCAATTCTGACCTATAGAAAAGGGCACAATATATATATATGAAAAACAAAAAAACAAGTTATAAATCATGTAACTTGCTATCACTTGCATTTATGAGCAATAGATGAAGCTTTACCAAAACCTCCGTACAAAGTGTATTTTTTTTGTTTACATAAACATCAAAATAGTCAGAATTCATTATCTCTTTTGTTGGATCCACCTTCAGATCAGCTGGTTTCAAGCTAATTTGCTGTCATCAGTGAAGGTTAGGGGTCAGAAACTAGATCTAAACACCAACTCCAAGTGTTTATGCAACAAGTTCCTATCAGTTTGCAAGCATGAATTTTTCAGACATGTAATGTCTTCAAACCCAGACTAACAAGCCAGATAGCTACATGGGTCTGATATCAGTTCAGTTTCACCACATAGTCAAAGCCTCTGCAATATATATCATTGTGAAAATCTTCAAAGGTACATTTATGAAAAACAAAAACAAGTTATAAATCACATAACTTGATATCGCTTGCATTTATGGTCAATAGATGGAGCTTTACCAAAACCTCCATACAAGCATATTTTTTTGTTTACATAACTATCAAAAGAGTCAGAATTCACTGTCTCTTTCATTGGCTCTCTCTTCAGATCAGCTGATTTCAAGCTAATTTGCTATCATCAATGAAAAGTAGGGGGCAGAAACTAGATCTAAATACTAACTCCAAGTGTTTATGCAAAAAGTTCCTATCAGTTTGCAAGCATGAATTTTTCAGACACATGTTCAAACCCAGCCTAATAAGCCAGATAGCTACATGGATCTGATATCAGTTCAATTTCACCACATGTAATATTTAATGTTTTCAAGGTTGTATGATATAGATAAATTATTGTTTTTGGGACTAAACTGTGTGTTATTTTGCTTTACAAACTGATATTTCGACAAACTAGTATCCACAATTGTCGAGGTTAACTTGTAGAGATGAATTACAGCTAATCTTTAAGAGTTGACAATACTTTAAGTCCACTAATATATATTTTACTGTTATGTTGTAAGCATAATCCTACTAAATAAGAAATAAACTGACTTTGTCTTTCAGGATTAAGTTGATGATCATCATCAAACTTTGGGCTCCACCCGATCTATTTTAACATGATTCAAAATATTTTTTTCATAAATTTATAATGGCCAAAATGACTAATGCATCAACCATTATCTTTAATATCTGACTAAATTAAGGATGCATAACTTAATCCTGGACAATGAATATTGCATATCTTTAATGCATCAAGAATGTAATCATACATGTTGATGATTCATAGAAATGTAAATCATTTATTCAATTATGTATGACTTTACAACTGCTCCATACATATATTTAAAATAAAATTAGTCTATCATGTACACATTTCCACATACATCCTGGGATATATATATATATATATATATATATATATATATATATCCCACTTATTTATATATATATATATATATATATATATATATATATATATATATATCTTAAACTAATAATAATTCAAATAAGTGGACATTCTGTAGATTCTACTCCCTATAATAATATTAACTATAAACTTAATTCAGTAATGTAATCAGTTGTCAGGTATCAATATTATTCATAATATTTATAAAAGTGGTCACTTCAGATCCTACGACTGATAATAAAAAAAATACTAAATTTTAATCACTTCTCTTCATGATATCATAAATATAGAATATAAGTGTACTTATATAATAAGTTTATACAATTAAAAGTATATTTTAATATGCATTAATGCATGTCTCAAATCTGCAGGACACGACATTTCTAATTACATTTAAAATAATTAATTAAATTTGCTGTACACAATATTTCTAATCATATTTAAAGTAATCACTGTTTTACATTTTAATTTAAGCTTCAGATGATTATAGTTTTTTTTAAATATCTTGAGCAGTTTTTTTATTTTAGTTCTTGGATATTTGAAGTCTTGAAATATATTTCCATACATGTGCACCAATACTATATATTTTTTATATTATGACAGATGTGCTCTCTATCTACTTTATCTAAACTTTAGTATTATATTACAATTAAAATATAATTATAAAATCATTGTTTAAATATGGATCTTTTCAATTATTGTTTTTTTCTTTGGAATTATCCATCTATGTTTAAAAAAGAGCATCTTTTACCTTGTTTAGCTAAAACTAGAGTTGTCTATTTTGAATGGGAGCTAGAGGGTCTTTTGGTAAATTTTTTTTTCAAATTTGACCATTTTAATTTTTACTCTTAAATCTTTTTTATATAATATATTAATATTATTTATTATAAATGTAAGCTTTCAAGTGATATTAGTCAAATTTTATTGACTACTTTTAAAAATATTTTTCAATACTTTAGTCCTAAGATCCAGCATGATGACTTTATCTAAAAAAAAAAAAAACTATTTGCAATATGTGTCTGGGACAACAGAATAAAACACACCAACCAAAAACAACCTGGAAATTGCAGTTAGATTTAGAAACTGTCACTGAAGTTTGCAAAATCAGACATGATAAAAGAACAATGTTCAATGATATACTTAAAATGTAGTGATATAGCTTATGTGACATCATTAATATTGCTGTATTTTCTAACTAACATCACTAGGATTCAAAGAAAACAATCATAGTCTGGGGAACCAATGAAGACAACAATAAAAATATTAAGACAGTAATATGTGCAAAAACCATGGTTTGTGAGACTATAAGGCTTTAAACTTTAACCTAAGCATAAATTAAAAATATGTTGTACTACTAAAATATTTAATATTTTTGTATATTATATATGTAACAGTTTTATTTATTCAGTAATTAATTGTTAAGTTTTTTTATTATTTACTAATCCATTCAGTTTGTGCTTGTAATTCAATCCAAACATTATACTTTTAACACCCATATTCAAGTTAATATCCACAACCTGGACAAATCATGAAATTCATTAGGGAAAATACAGATTTGGTGGTAATAACTTGTAATTGATAATGATCGTTCCTTTAAAAGTTTTTTAAGAGTAAACTTTTTTTTCAGAAGATGTGGCAACTTTGAGTTTCACTTTTATTGAAACTAAAAAAAAACAAATACAATACTTTTGGAAGTACTTTTATTTTTAAATTATAAATCATTATCACCAACTAATTCCTTAATATTATGATATAATTTAATTGAAGTATTTTTTATTTGAATTTTATTAACCATTCAATTTTCATATTTATATGAATCAAAATTTAGGATGCACAGTGATTATATTATTATATATCTTTGGTTCAGGATTCAAACCCATCTACTGTCAAATATTTACCATGGCAAAGTTACTGTTACATAACAACCAATATTTGACTTAAATATCCCCTTTAGTCTGCTTAACTTTATATATGTATAATTACATTATGTATTGGATATTAAAGTATGAATAAATTTAGCATATTACAATTTATAATAAATAAAGATAATCCAATAAATGACTGGATTGAAAAATAAAATTAGCGTTTTTTATTTAGCATGTTGCGTCTACATAGGTAAATTAATATTTAATAAATAGCAAGATATATAATAAAAAATACAAATAAATATTAGGACTGATATATATATATATTGAGCCGGATTGATTTCTGATTCAATTGTTTTATTACTAAAATTAAAAAGGGAAAACAATTTCATTTTTATTAAATGTCTAATGCTCAATTTTTTTTATTATTATTTAAAACACATACGCATTTATATTTTAAAATATATTATTTAATGTTTATAAAATTGATTTTAAAATAGTTTACTTTCACCACCTGTTTTAATCGATTTGATTAAAAACAGACAAGCTTGGTAATTATATATTCCTGTTGCTTTTATTGTAATTAATTTTAAAGTTAATTCTAAAAAAAAAAAGCAGAGATTTAGTTTTGTATTTGTCGTTTTTGTTTCAATTATCCGTGGTTGGAAGTCTTAAATTAGATTGAGCGGGAAATTAATATTTGCCCTGCCTGGAATATAGAATGGACACTAATGAAAGTTTTGCATGGGAAATGTAGCAAGGCAAGGGTAGCTTGCCAATTTTAGGAAGAGAGAAGAGATTCATTATTAGATACACACTTGGATTAAGGACTGCTAAGAGTCAGATGGTTTTGAGTAGCTGTTCGGACGTTTAATTGCCTGCTTAAAAACTTAAATAATTATTGACAAACTTCATTGCTGTGCAAGATGTCAAAATCTATCGCTATGGGTTTTGCCATCATTAGAATGTCTTGCTAATTTAAACAACAGATGGACCCACGGCTATCAGCTCTTCTTCAGTCATGCCATGAACCTCTAAAATAAACACTGCCTCTACCTTTCCACTGTCAAAGGACCTAAAAGATGAACTATTATCAAAAGTGTGCACTCGTCACTAAATCACTAGAACTCTGCCTTACCATAAGCTAAACTTTTTCCTATTCTAGCCAGGGTAAATAAATTGCGTTTAATTAAATCTCCACTCAATCTAATGATAAATATGTTTTAAAATGGTATTAATTGTTTTTTTTTAATTATTTATTATCTGTATGTACTTTTTTCTAGTATTTAAAGTGTGTCTTGGAATCTTAATTTTAAGATTCCAAGTTTGTTTGCAATTTTAGTTTATCAGGGGGTGCATAAGGTGATTGTATTTTATATGTTTAATATATACTTGATTATTTCGTTAACTATTACAAAACACATTGGCAGTTTTCATAATCTTTATTTATTTACCTGCCCTTAGTTGTACAATAAAGAATCCTTAAACATGTTTCATTTGCGCTGTTTGTGCAAACAACAAAATCTTTTTGCTGGCTATTTGTCAAGTTATTTCTTCGGGTTGTCTGAAAATAGTCTATTTATTTCTGGATTATATAAGATTGTAATCAAATATCTGTTGCTGTCTTGTAGGTGAGATCAACCACATTTATTTTGAATGTAGTATTACGTGCAGCAGTCCAGCGGCATTTTAATGACAGTAATTAGAATATTACTGCTCGGACGGTCGCACTGGTTACGTTGATTTCCGGCAGGACAGTAACTGATTTATTATCTCTGATTTAGAAAGCTAGGGTTGTTGTTTGTTTTTGGTGATTTTACAACTGGCCAGCAAGAAGATATTATCCTAACCATTTCTTATATTTTAAGTGAGAGAATTTTATTGCCAACATGTTTAATGCCTTCATGTTTGTCGTAGTCTTGTGCACTCTCTGGTAAATATATGTATGTTAACATAAGTCACTTTTATATTCGTGGCTAGATGTCTTTACTATATTGTCTAACTTATAAAATTAATAAATTGTTTAAATTTATTTGGCTGATGTTTGTCTTTGTGCGTTGATTTCTCAACTGTCTAAATAATATTTAAGATATCTTGTTCCTCCCTGAGTGTAGTTTGGTGCCCTCTTGATTCGCATATCCTGTCCACCCTAAAATAAATGTCTAGTTCATTTTTTCGGACTAGTGGCGCCCCTGGGGTCAGTATATGTGAATCTCAAAGATCTTTCTCCCATTACATATATAGTAATTTTTGCCACGTCAACGTGGAGCTTCTGAGTTTTCAAACCCATGTGAGAATTTGTTTAGACGGTTGAGAAAGATTTCAGGTGTAAGTGGCAAGATCTAGTCGGTAGAGGTTCAATTTTTGTTAATTATTGCATGTATTGTTGGAGCAGTTTGGTACAATGGGGTTTCATCTTTTTCATATGACATAAATAAATAAACAATAAATAGCGTATTTTCAAAAAAAGTCTGTCGGAGTTAATTTTTTTTTGAAGAGTTAAATATATATATAGTTCGTCTTTTTCATATGACATAAATAATAAATAGAGTTTTTTTTGTTGTTGTTTAAATAGAAGAAAAATAGTTCGGAGTAAAATTTTCGAAGTTAAAAGTAATAAAAATAGTTCGTTATCTTTTTGCATATAAATAAATAGCGTTTTATTTGCTTGGAGATTTTTTGTCTAAAAAAAAAAAGTTAGTATAGCGATTTAGCCTTGTATAAAAATGGAAGATAAAGAAGAAGGTGACAGGGCGGCAGGTTTGGAAGAGAGCCCTGTTTCATTTAAATACCCCCAGATAGTAGAAAAAGAAGAGAATGAGACACAGATGATGATGAGGTTGTTAATAGAAATGAAACAAAGTCAGTAAGCCGCGATGAAAGAAATACGACAAGAGTTGCTAGAAATAAAACAGAGTCAACAAACAATACTGGAGGAGCTGAGAGCAGAAATGAAAGAAATGAGAAGAGAAATGACAGGAAGAGTAGAAGAAACTCAACAAAAAGAAGTGGAGATGGAAAAGGATTTGAAAAATGAGATGAGTAAAGAGAGTCAGGAAGTAGAAAAAGTAGTCATAAAAGATATAGAAATTGAAGTAGCACAGGAGAGTACTAGGACAGCGAGGGTGGAAATAAAGTTTGAAATAAGTAGAGAGTGGAGAGAGATAGATAGTATGGTGGAGAAAGAAAATCTTGGAGACAGTTATAAGTTACCTCAAGAGGTTAAAAATGAGTTGACTAAAATAACTGTTAGTTGTGAACAGAGGTTTAAAACTAAGGAAAAGTTTTCGGAATATGATTTTAAAACAGAAATAAAAGCCATTTATAAAGCAATCTTATTCAAGGCATGTAAAAAGTCTGTGGGAAATGAAGTGTTGCCATTTACTAGTGTTGATATGACTAAAAATAAAGTAGGAAAAGACGAAGAATTGGGAAGTTTCATTAAGAAAAAGATTCAGGTATATACGCTAGAAAGCAAAACAGAACGGGAAAGAGACAAAATCATAAATTCTAGGCAGGTAAAATATAAGAGAGGGAAAGGAACTTATTTCAGAAAATTAATAAAAAAAGAAAAAAACTGCCGGACAAAGGTTAAGGGTTCGGCTTTTAGCAATTGGATGGATTGTTTTAAAACAGACAAAAAAATTGTTAATGATTTATGAGAATGGATAAATGTAAGAAATGAAATATTGTTTTGGTTTTTCATGAGTGCGTTCAGCCAAATTCCTAGGGGTAGTTTTTGAAATGTTTTTAGTTTAAAAAAAAAAGGAAAAAAAGTTGCAGGAATGTTTTTTTTTTTTTTGATCATGTGTTGAGACAGTTGAGGCGGATTGATTTCCAATTCAATTGTTTTATTACTAAAATTAAAAAGGGAAAACAACTTCATTTTCATTAAATGTCTAATGCTCAATTTTTTTTATTATTATTTAAAACACATACGCATTTATATTTTAAAATAGATTATTTAATGTTTATAAAATTGATTTTAAAATAGTTTACTTTCACTGCCTGTTTTAATCAATTTGATTAAAAACAGACAAGCTTGCTAATTATATATTCCTGTTGATTTTATTGTAATTATTTTTAAAGTTAATTCTAAAAAAAAAGCAGAGATTTAGTTTTATATTTGTCATTTTTGTTTCAATTATACATGGTTGGAAGTCTTAAATTAGATTGAGTGGGAAATTAATATTTGCCCTGCCTGGAATATAGAATGGACACTAATGAAAGTTTTGTGTGGGAAATGTAGCAAGGCAAGGATAGTTCGCCAATTTTAGGGAGAGAGAAGAGATTCATTATTAGATACTTGGATTAAGGACTGCTAAGAGTCAGATAGTTTTGAGTAGCTGTTCAGACGTTTAATTGCCTGCTAAAAACTTAATAATTATTGACAAACTTTGTTGCTGTGCAAGATGTCAAAATCTACTGCTATGGGCTTTGCCATCATTAGAATGTCTTGCTAATTTAAACAACGGACAGACCCACAACTACCAGCTCTTCTTCAGTCATGCCATGAACCTTTAAAATAAACACTGCCTCTACCTTGCTGCTGTCAAAGGACCTGAAAGATGAACTATTATAAAAAGTGCGCACTCGTCACTAAATCACTAGAACTCTGCCTTACCATAAGCTAAACTTTTTCCTATTTTAGCCAGGGGAAATAAATTGCATTTAATTAAATCTCCACTCAATCTAATGATAAATATGTTTTAAAATGGTATTAATTGTCTTTTTTTAATTATTTATTATCTGTATGTACTCTTTTCTAGTATTTAAAGTGTGTCTTGGAATCTTAGTTTTAAGATTCCAAGTTTGTTTGCAATTTTTGTTTATCAGGGGGTGCATAAGGTGATTGTATTTTATATGTTTAATATATACCTGATTATTTCGTTAACTATTACAAAACACATTGGCAGTTTTCATAATCTTTATTTATGTACCTGCCCTTAGTTGTACAATAAAGAATCCTTAAACATGTTTTGTCTGTGCTGTTTGTGCAAACAACAAATTTTTTTTGCTGGCTATTTGTCAAGTTATTTCTTCGGGTTGTCTGAAAATAGTCTATTTCTTTCTGGATTACATAAGATCATAATCAAATATCTGTTGCTTTCTTGTAGGTGAGATCAACCATGTTTACTTTGAATGTAGTATTACGTGCAGCAGTCCTGCAGTGTTTTAACAACAGTAATTATAATATTACTGCTTGGATGGTCGCACTGGTTACATTGATTTCCAGCAGGACAGTAACTGATTTATTATCCCTGATTCAGGAAGCTAGGGTTGTTGTTTGTTTTTGGTGATTTTACAACTGGACAGCAAGAAGATATTATCCTAACCATTTCTTATATTTTAAGTGAGAGAATTTTATTGCCAACATGTTTAATGCCTTCATGTTTGTCGTACTCTTGTGCACTCTCTGGTAAATATACGTATGTTAACATAAGTCACTTTTATATTCGTGGCTACATGTCTTTACTATATTGGCTAACTTATAAAATTAATAAATTGTTTAAATTTATTTGGCTGATGTTTGTCTTTGTGCTTTGATTTCTCAACTGTCTAAATAATATTTAAGATATCTTGTTCCTCCCTGAGTGTAGTTCAGTGCCCTCTTGATTTGCATATCCTGTCCACCCTAAAATAAATGTCTAGTTCCTTTTTTTGGACTAGTGGTGCCCCTAGAGTCAGTATATGTGAATCTCAAAGATCTTTCTCCCATTACTATATATATATATATATATATATTGTAACGATATATAAATATGCTGTTACATTAATTTAAAATAAAAACTAAGTTCGCAAATAAAAATACATTTATTAAAAATCTAAAAGCTAAAATTAAAGAGTTGTTAAATGTAGATATATTCACACAGATGCAAAACTTTAAAAATATTTTTTTTTAATAAATGAAAAAAGTGTTTGTGTGTATATTTCTGTAAAAAGATTTATATATTTTTGTAAATGGAAATGATTGTTTTATAAATTAATTGAAAAGCAAGCTAGCCCTTGGGCTCTTGTATAATTAAAAAGTCTGATGAAAGATAGATAAGAAAATAAAGAATTAACTTGTCCAATATAGAAGCAGCAAATAAAGGCCCGGACTATAACGGAAAAATGAACAACGTTTTTGTTCATGGAATCCATAAGAGGATTATAAAAGGAAAACGATTCAAATTAAGACAGTTTTTCCTGACAGTTCCAACTTGAGTTTGTGAGAAGATGATAAGATGCACTTGTTGTTCTATCTCAGTTATTTTAAAAAATGAAATGACTGAAATACCAGGAATAAATCAGCTGAGCCCTCCTTCAGGAACAACAGACCGGACTTTTCTACAGTAAGATATAAAAGGAAATTTTTTTACTAAAAGTAATTAAGAACTTTAAAAGATTTGATCAGCTAATCTAAATTTTAAAAAGGAACTTTTATCTGACTTATGTTTCAAATTAATTATAAATGTTTAATTTTTACATATTTGTTTGCTAAAAAAAAATCATTTCCATTTTATTATTTTTTATTTGTATTAATATTTCTTGTTTAAATTTTAAATGCATTAAATTTAAGTTGGGCATAAATGCTTGCATAGATTTGTTCACATTTAATTACATTTTTGTTTTCATATATGATTAAAATATATAGACATTCGGTAAATAATGATATCTTACGTTGAATATCTAAAATGTATTTATTCGGATGTCTTGTTAGTTATTGGTGTCAATGCGGCATCTTATGATGAATGCCATTGGGTTTCTAGTGAATTCGCTCTGCAATTACATCAATGACTTTATATTTTGATCATGTATGTCTATGTTGAGATGTTTTTTGAGCATGTAATCTGTGTAGTCGATCTATGCTCAACATTAAACAACAAATTTTTATAAATCCATCTGTGCAAACTTATATAAATATTAAATTTAAGTCAGGAGTGAATGGCTATATAGATTTGTAAAGTTATATATAGTTTAAGGGAGGGAAATCTTAGGTTATTTGTTTCGTAGTTAAATTGAGTCAATGGATTGTATGCATTGATGTAATTAGTAAATGTAGCATGAGATCCGCTACGTGCAGAATTGCATATATATGCCGCACACCCTCTGTTTGCCTAATGGAATTGGATAGTAAGACAGAAGATGCAGTCCATTCCTATGGAGTTTTTTGTTTATTGTTTTTCTCACCAGCAGATGTAGCATTCCTGTTTGTTTGAGAGACAATGTCTTCTCTAACTCTACTTACTGTTCAGATGTACATTCCTGACAGTATAGTATTTTGTGCTGGTGTATTCATGCTGCATTGAATACATCAATGTATCGGATGGATTGACGCCGGTTTGACTGTGAACTTTTGGCCTAAGTTTAAATAAGGGATAGAATAATTTATTTTCAAATGCAGATCTATGTAGTCTATTCATACTCGATGATCTTAATAAAAATATTAAATTCTTTCATACTCAACAATTTTAAAATAATAATTTAAATTAAAAATTAATATTAAATTCTAAATAATAAATGTTATTCCTCAAATTTAAAATGATTATATATGTGTGTAAATAAATATTGTTTGTGTATTAATTACTGGCAGTGGCTTTTATTTTTTTTTATTTAAGATATAAATTAAAGATATATACTATAAATCTCTGCTAATCTGCTGAGCTAGTGACATTGGGCTAACGGTCTAAATATAAAATAAAGTGGGATCTTAGCAGCATGTATCTGCCTACTTTATAAATTTTTCAAGGTTCAAATGCCTAGATGGCGCTGTTGTAGTGCAGACTACGGTAAGATTCAATCATCACTTGCATTTGCATCGTTATAACTGGTCTCCCAACTTGGGCCGATCTTCAATAAACCACCAGTACCCTGAGAATTTTAAAAATAAATCATGCCCATAATATTTTTTCTGAAATGTGTATGTATTTTTTTTTGTATTAATGAAAAGTTATACTTTGAATTTTGTCTTAAAGGTACTTCAAGTAAGGAAAATTCCGCATATGTAAAAATAAATGTGAGGAATAAAACGTAATAATTAGTATAAATCATAATTTTTTTAAAAAAAAGTCCTGTTCAAAATCCAACCATTTTGATATGTCTAATTAATACTTAAAAGTAGAAGAAACTTGAAAGGGATGGGGCAGAAATTTAGCTGGTAGTAAAGAATAAACAGTCAACATTTTTGTTATTATATTTGAGTGTAATTACTGTTTTGTCTTTTTTAAAAAAAAAGTTTTGTCCTTTTAAAATTTTCATATATAATCAATTTATGTAATTACTAACACTAAGTAAATTCTTTTTTTTTTTTTTTTTAATGTTTTTGTTTTTTGAGGAAGTCTACTGATATGTAACGATATATAAATATGTTGTTACATTAATTTAAAATAAAAACTAAGTTCACAAATAAAAATACATTTATTAAAAATCTAAAAGCTAAAATTAAAGAGTTGTTAAATGTATATATATATTCACACAGATGCAAAACTTTAAATTTTTTTTTTAATCAATAAAAAAAGTGTTTGTACGTATATTTTTGTAAAAAGATTTATATATTTTTGTAAATGGAAATGATTGTTTTATAAATTAATTGAAAAGCAAGCTAGCCCTTGGGCTCTTGTATAATTAAAAAGTCTGATGAAAGATAGATAAGAAAATAAAGAATTAGCTTGTCCAATATAGAAGCAGCAAATAAAGGCCCGGACCATAATGAAAAAATGGAACAGTGACATTTTCGTTCATGGAATCCATAGGAAAATTATAAAAGGAAAACGATTCAAATTAAGACAGTTTTTCCTGACAGTTCCAGCTTGAGTTTGTGAGAAGATGATAAGACGCACTTGTCATTTTATCTCACTTATTTTAAAAAATGAAATGACTGAAATACCAGGAATGAACCAGCTGAGGCCTCCTTCAGGAACAACAGACCAGACTTTTCTACTGTAAGATATAAAAGGAAATTTTTTTACTAAAAGTAATTAAGAACTTTAAAAGATTTGATCAGCTAATCAAAATTTTACAAAAGGAACTTTTACCTAACTTATGTTTCAAATTAATTATAAATGTTTAATTTTTACATATTTGTTTGCTAAAAAAAATCATTTCCATTTTATTATTTTTTATTTGTATTAATATTTCTTGTTTAAATTTTAAATGCATTAAATTTAAGTTGGGCATAGATGCTTGCATAGATTTGTTCATATTTAATTATATTTTTGTTTTCATATATGATTAAAATATATAGACATTCGGTAAATAATGATATCTTATTTTGAATATCTAAAATGTATTTATTCGGATAACTTGTTAGTTATTGGTGTCAATGCGGCATCTTATGATGAATGCCATTGGGTTTCCAGTGAATTCCCTTTGCAATTACATCAATGACTTTATATTTTGATCATATATGTCTATGTTGAGATGTTTTTTGAGTGTTTAATCTGTGTAGTCGATCTATGCTCAACATTAAACAACAAACTTTATAAATCCATCTGTGCAAATTTATATAAATGTTAAATTTAAGTCGGGAGTGAATGGCTATATAGATTTGTAAAGTTATATATAGTTTAAGGGAGGGTAATCTTAGGTTATTTGTTTCATAGCTAAATTGGGTCAATGGATTGGATGTATTGATGTAATTAGTAACTGTAGCATGAGATCTGCTATGGGCAGGATTGCATATATATGCCACACACCCCCTGTTTGCCTAATGGAATTGGATAGTAAGATGGAAGATGCAGTCCATTCCTATGGAGTTATTTGTTTATTGTTTTTCTCACCAGCAGATGTAGCATTCCTGTTTGGTTGAGAGACAATGTCTTCTCTAACTCTACTTACTGTTCAGACGTACATTCCTGACAGTATAGTATTTTGTGCTGTTGTATTCATGCTGCATTTAATACATCAATGTATCAGATAGATTGACACTGGTTTGACTGCAAACTTTTGGCCTAAGGTTAAATAAAGGATAGAATAATTTTTTTTCAAATGCAGATCTATGTAGTCTATTCATACTCGACGATCTTAATAAAAATATTAAATTCATTCATACTCAACAATCTTAAAATAATAATTTAAATTAAAAATTAATATTGAAATTGAAATAATAAATGTTATTCCTCAAATTTAAAATGATTATATATGTGCGTAAATAAATATTATTTGTGTATTAATTACTGGCAGTGGCTTTTATTTTTTTATATTTAAGATATAAATTAAAGATTTATACTATAAATCTCTGCTACTCTGCTGAGCTAGTGACATTGGGCTAACGGTCTAAATATAAAATAAAGTAGGATTTTAACAGCAAGTATCTGCCTACTCTATAAATTTTTCTAGGTTCAAATGCCTAGATGGCGCCCTTGTAGTGCAGATTACGGTAAGATTCAATCATCACTTTCATTTGGATTGTTATATAATATATATATATATAACGTTTTTCTGGAGAAGATTGTATATGGAGGATTGATACTGGAGTGTGTTTATTTAATGAGAATATTTATGAAAATAAATATTTAAGTTTCTAAACTTGCATAAAAAGAAATCAACAAGAGAACAAAATAACAGAACATTTAGTTTTATATATAATTGTTAATAAACTCAAAAACAAAAAAAGATAGATGCACAATTAAACCTGAATTCATCAACACAAGAGTCAGTGTAGGCAATAGAATCAGAGCAAATTGTGCAAGAATGTTTTCTGACAGTACAAAAGCATTTAAAACAAGAACCAGATATATTTAATAGTGAAATTCTCTATGCATTTATGAAAAAAATTATACAGGAAAAGCAACAAAAATGAAGAAACACAACAAAAAAGATATAATGAATTTAAAGAAATGTATTCAAAATTTGAAGAAAAATAAGAAGTTAGACATAAAAAATTTAAAGAAATGTATTCATAAAATAAAGAAATACTTCAAAGAAATCAAGAAATGTTGTAACAAAATTTGATGAAATGCATTTAAAACTTGAAAAGCATGAAAAGTGATATGGTAAATTTAAACAAATGCTTCAAGAAAATATAAAAAAGATTGAAATAGTGCAAGAGAGTATAAACTTCATGAAGCTGTGAATGGCAAGTCAAATACAAGAGCAAATACAACAGTAAGTAGAATATATAAAAAAAAGATTACATAGTGATTTAGAAGTAATTGTTCAAAAATCTACTGATTCCAGTGAAAATAATTTTCAGGAGTGTGACAAAATACAGTAGAAAGAATAGAAAAAATGGAAATGAGAAAAAAAGTGAAGAAAGATAAAAATGCAAAATTTATTATTTAAAAAAACTCATGGACCCTCAAGAGAAACTCAGAAAAAGTAGGTAGCATAACGAATGACTTAAAAATATATTATGCAAAGATGAAAGAAAATACATGAAAATGGTTTATAGAAACTGTAAAAGAATTTCAAGAAGATAGTAAAAGTAACACGAGATACGATTCCAAAAGAAAACCATGAAAATACAACAGTTGACAGAAAGTACGAGTCTTTTTGCTATATAAATCAATTTTTAAAAATCCAGGCATTCAGAGGTGAGGCAAGAAAACCACTTCCATAGTCTGAATAATTATTTTCAGTTGAACAACCTAATAGAAAGACAACAAGTGACTAATGCCTATAATCATTTATGAAGTCATGCTAAGGAATGGTGGAACTTGTTAATAAAGAAATCAACTACCTATTCTTGATGCAGAGAAAAATTTTGAATAATTTTTGGTCCAAAGAGTGTCTGATTATGCAGGAAAATTTTTATATAAAAGATAGTGAATGTTACACAATTTTTTTTAGAAGGCAAGTGTCAAAATTAAGAACAGTGTCTGCATGTGGCATGACAGAAATGAAAGTCATAAAAATTATTTGGCATAAAATAACCTTTTGTGTTGAACAGATGATCATCAGCACTGACCAAAAAATGATAGAACAAGTGGTTGAGTTTTAAAATACCATTACCACAATAAAAGAGAATGCAAGTTCACAACACAAAATAGCAAGCAAACCAAATGAGTGTAGCATCTATAGTTTATATCAGTGTAAAAGATAATTGAAAATTCTAACAAAAACAAAAAGAAACTCTGTAACATAGATAGAACATACATAATACATCTAGAAGTTTTGAAAACCCAAGAAAATCACACTCCAGAAAAATCTGTAGACAATTCACCAATATACAGGAATAGAAAAAGATAGAAGTAGACATAGAAAATGAAGAGGTGGGATCAAAACCAGCATAAAGAAATCAGCAGTGAAACAGAAGATAGCAAACATATCTTAAATCAACTAGAATGAGAAATTCACCATCACTGTGAAAATATCTTAATAGATGTAAAACCTGATGTTAGAAAAATGAAGGATTACATATTCTCTTTGGCCCTGTATCTGTTAAAATGAAAATGTTTTATAGAGAAGGAAAATTATATGAATTAGTGGATAAAATATATGATAATACTGAAAGTGGCATTAAAATTATCAAAAAGAGAAATTATTATCTTGCTAAAAAGAAAGACTGCTTATTATTGATATTGAAAAATAAATTTAAATTAATAATTAAGATGTTGGAAGTACATATATCCCATTTTAATGATATATTGAAATTTGGTCATGAATGTGAATCACTATGTTGTCATGTGACAATTGAGATGCATCATTTGGTTTCAAGTATTGCCACAATATGTTTTTATTTCCCAAGAAGTTTACTCATCCACCTGTAAGGCTAAAAAAATTCAAGATGCAGTTAGAACATTTGTTGAATTTATCAGCCACGAATAGTCAAAAGGAAGCAAGAATTAATTTTTACATGGTATTTGTCACCATGTAAGATTCAATACAGAGCAAAACTTTATTCTCAAGTGTTATATCCTTTAGCTTTTAAGATTGAAAATGAAGCAAAGCTTCTATTTTATTTTGATGTGTTGATAATAGCTTAAATAAAAAAACAAGATATTCATTTTAGTGTCCATATTTCATCATGCACTTTAACGTGTTCTATGATGGAATTTTTATAGATCCTAAAGTTGAAATCCAATGCATTTTTATAGAAGTCAGTATCAGAAAAATATTTGTGCATGATGGACACATGCATTCTGTAAAACAGTATTTGTGAAACTGAAATATAAAAATTATTAGGAAAATGAATAAAAGTTAAAGTTATGTAGTAAAAATATAAATGTAAAATAAAAAGTTACACTGACCCATTGTTTCATTTTAAAGGGCAGGGTTTGTAAGTATAACAAATATGGAAGCAGCTCAAATAAGATTATATTATAAAGCTGCATGAAAAAATGTTTAATAAACACCCACCATTAAAATTGAGTAAATCAATAGTTAGAATGCCTAAAAACTAAAAGAAAGGTCAATTTATTGATATAATTAAATATTGTATAAAGTCGTTTTGCAATAAGAGTAAAATAATAATGATAAATTGTTGTAAAAATGCTTTTTATAGGTGAAAGAATTTTTAATTTCATGGTTGAGAAAAATATAAATTGTTTGAAACCCTGTTTAATCTGTCTTTCAAATGGCAGTTTTAATAAAACAATTTGTATTTTTTATAGTAAATCTGATGGTATATTTGAATCTAATATTAAAATTTTAGCATTAATAAAAATAAATAAAATGTGATGCTAATATTAAAGATAGACAACACATTTTTTTATGTTAACAAATAGTATAGATAAAGAGAGAGAGAGATGAGGAGAAAAACATTTATCTTTTCACTTTCATTTATTTGTATGTCAAAGTATAGTATTAGTTGTAAATTTGTTTCCATAACATGTTTGGAAAAGAATAAAAAAAATGTTTTTCAAAAATATGTTGTAATGATACAATAATTAGATTCTCCCTGGTTGGTGATGTATCATTGTTTGAAAAAATATTGTTGGAACAATATCAAATAGGTATAAATAGATGTAAAACAAGCAACAAGACATTATGATTCCATATTACTTTGTATTTTAGTCCAGTCTAACCACTGGTAAAAAGTATTTTGCACTGTAACTATGATAGCCATATTTTACTGTCTGTTTTTAAAAATATTTTTCAATATTCTAGTTTTAACAAATAGTATGATGATTTTATATAGCAGACAACTATCTACAATGCATGGCTAGACAACAGAAAAAACATCAATACAACCCCAAAAATGCAGTCAGATTCAGAAACTGATGCTGAAGTTTACAAAAACAGCCTGTGCAATGCCTCATAATATCATTATAAATAAAAGGAACAATGATGGTTAAGCTAACCAAGACCTAGTGATATTATACCTTATATAAAGTCAGCAATGCTGCTGAATTTACTCTGTACCATCACCAATGTTCAAAGAGAAAAACTACCATTGTCAGAGGAACAAATGAAGACAACAATAAAAATATTAAAATAATGATATTTTCAAGAACCATGGTTTGGACAGTTGATAAGATCATACCATTATAAAATATTAAACTTGAACCTATATTTTTATTAAATATGTTTTATTACTATGATATTTAATACTTTTATATATTATATATGTAATAGTTTTACATATTCAATGTTAATAAATTAAGTTTTTTTTTAATTAATCAAATTAGCTTGTGTTGGAATTCAATCCATACATTATTTGTTTAACATCCATATGCTAGTTAATATCCACATCTCTGAGAAATCATGCAATCCACTGGGGGGCATGCAGGGATGGTGGTAATAATTTTTAATTGCTGACGATTGTTACTTTAGAAGTTTTTTAAAAGTAAACTTTCTTTTTAGAAGGGTTGGTGCTTTTGAGTTTCACTTTTATTGACACTGATAAAAACAAAATACTTTTGGAAGTACTTGTTTTTAAATTATAAATCATCATCATTATATTGATTAATATTAATATTTATTTGAATCAAATAATTTTTTTAATTTTAATTTTATTAACCATTCAAGTTTCATAGTTACTTGAATAAACATTTATGGTACATGTGGTATATATTGAAATATCATTATATATCTTTGTTTCAGGGTTCAAACCCATCGACCATATAATATTTATCATGGCAAAGTTACCATTACAACATATAGTGAAGTGGTACAGATATGGTAGATTTAAATGGGAGTATGAAAGTATTAATCATTAGTTGTTTTATACTGGATAATAACATACCATAAGATGAGCACATAATTGAAATGTCAAATATAATTAAATACAATCAACATAGAATTATATCAGCGACAATTATTATCAACACTAATAATAATTTGTAATTGGCTCAAAAGAGATACACTTTAAAACTGATTCTAATTTTGATCAAATTAATGTCAAAATTAGAGCACAATATTATACTTAAAAATAAAATAGTCATCAATATTTATTAGGTATCTATATGTCTAAGAGGTTAGATAAAATATACTTCATATTAATAAATATTGGTATCACTATATATTTCTGATACCTATTTGTGATCTAGATCCTCAGATACCATGATAATATTAGTTATAAATAAATTTATATTCATCACCATCTAAATAATATAAGTGAGTGGACTTTTAAGATGACCTTAATTAATTTAACATCATCTAAATAATATATATATATATATATATATATATATAGATTTATGCATATATATATATATATATATATATATATATATATATGCACAAATCTCATATTTTGTTAACAGAGAGTAAATATGTGACTGTACAAATCCTTGTAATTGTGAAAATGATAAGTAATATAATACATAATCTATTAAAATATTAAATTAATTCACTAGAGTAATGTAAAATGATAAATATATTTACTGATTAATAAATTTATTGATGAATTAATAATAAAATAGTGCAATTTGTTAAATGCTCCGTTATAAAAAAAGCTAATTCTGAATTTGATTACTTATAAATATCAGAAAAATATTTTAATAGAATGAAAAAACAAACCAATAACACACACATATCTATCTATCTATCTATCTATCTATCTATCTATCTATCTATCTATCTATCTATCTATCTATCTATCTATCTATCTATCTATCTATCTATCTATCTATCTATCTATCTATCTATCTATCTATCTATCTATCTATCTATCTACCTACCTACCTACCTACCTACCTACCTACCTACCTACCTACCTACCTACCTACCTACCTACCTACCTACCTACCTACCTACCTATCTATCTATCTATCTATCTATCTATCTATCTATCTATCTATCTATCTATCTATCTATCTATCTATCTATCTATCTATCTATCTATCTATCTATCTATGGTTATCATAACATGCATATATATATATATATATCAAATCATGTATATTGAATTGGGTGGGGTAGTAGATTGAATAGAAAACAACATCTAGCATGACATTTTTAACTCTTTAATATAATAGACATTGTTAAAGCAAAATTGTAAGATATCCTTTTATACATAAGAAAATATGATACACTTATTTATTATAAATTCAATCTACTCCACTGCAATTTAAGTATTGCTCCACAGCGATCCTTTAGGTAGAGAAGCATAATACCTAGAGGGTACTTATGACCAAGCTGAGATATATAATATAGATAACTATGACTACATTTTAAGACCATAGATCTTTTCGACTGCTAAATTTAACATCTATCATTCAAAACACTTTTTTGTTTCAAAGTATAACTTCAAGTGGCAGTTAATTACTAAAGTAATTAATGTACCCTGAATGGTGGCAAACTAATTCAGTACCTAAGAAATCCCAACTAGCTCATTCAAAATAATGATATATTAAATTGCTTATATAAATTCTCTGCTAAACTGTTTTATAGTAGTATAATGAAGAAAATTGACCGACAAATACTAATTTCTATAATAATTTATTTTAAATATTTGAAATTAACTGAGAACTAATTTATAATTTCAACATTTCTTTTTCTGAATAAAATAATACATAAGAGTATATATCTTCACACATATTATGATAAACATACAATAGTAATATAATATAAACGTAAATCATTAAAATAAGTAGAAGCATTCAAACACACACATAAATAGTTCATTTTATGTGGCTATAGAGTTCATTTATTAAACTGACTCTAGGAGGCTTCAAAGATTGCAATGGCTACATTAATTAATATCGAGAAGTGGGATAATAAAATGTTATTACCTATAGGATTTTCAAACATGGTGGCTTCAAGTTATTTACTGCTGCATGCGTGTTTTCCCCACTGGTTGGATTTTAGGCTTCTGATGCAGTCCTGACAATTGCAGTTTCAGACTACTTTTTACTCAAGGCAGTTAGACAATTTTAGCAATTTCAAATTATTATATGGGTATTGCTTCTTTTGGGCAGATTGCTGATGTTCTTGTGAATGAAGGTAAGAGTTCATCACATGTTCTGAAAACTGCTTAACACTGCATTGTATTCATTGAAAATAAGGCTAATATGTGGTTGACTTTAGATATGTGAAACACTATAGATATGTGAATGACTGACAAAATTTTCAGCCCTATTTATGTGATGACCTTGTTATCTTTTTTAATTAGTTTTTAAATTTATCCACTGCTTTTGTTGATTAAATTATTAGATGTCTTTAATTAATCCTGTTGTTTATGGATTTCAATTAGAAGCCATTGCTAATCCCATTTTTATGTAGCTTATGAATATATGGACCCTATGAGGGATTTTTTTTTACTTATAAACTTTCATTTATTTTAATATTTCAATTTCATATTTTTAATTTTTTTAACATGCACATATTTTATTATTTTCTTTATATTTAAATACAATCTTTATTTACACACACATATATTTATTTTAAATAAATGGAAAGAGAGATCTTTTCCATTTAGTTTTAAGATTTCTCTTTTTTTTAATATTTTAAATTTTATCAGTTACATTCCCTCTTGACAAACTACATTTTCTTTTAATAAAACTAGCTTTCTAAATACACTCTCTTAATTTATTCTAGAGTTTAGTTTATGCCAAGTTAAATTTTCTCCCCCCTTTATTAATTAATTTGTAAAACTTTATTGCTGAATTTTAGCAAACTGATTTAAGCTAATAATAAAACTCATTAAACTTTTATAGATTTCTTTCTTTTTTTTTTCAAATGAGATATTTTAATTTCAAAATCTTTTCATTATTTAAATATACAATTTTATTTTAACAACTGCAAACAACAATTTTACATGGAGCACTGAATAACAAAATACATTACAATAACTGTACAAAGTTAAAAATATCTATATAAAATTAAAAAATAATTTCTTTGCTATAGTCAATTAAGAAGTCATATTTTTTAAACAGTACAGATAATGTGTTGAATAAACATTGTAATTGTGTTAGTATTCACAATTTATGGGGAAGTTGACCTTTCCCTTGGAAACATTACTGTTGTGTGACTTTAACAAGATTTAAATATTAACATTGTATTGCTACTCAAGATGGCAGAAGAAAAGCATAAGCTGGCTAAAGCAAATACATTATTTTTTAATTTTATATAGGCACTTTTAATTTTATAGCTTTTCTAGTGTATTTTGTTTAATATATATATATATATATATATATATATATATATATATATATATATATATATTCAGATATATATATATATATATATATATATATATATCTGAAACAGTGAGAATGATAGTGATAAGTACCTCTACCACCATGAGTACATTTCTTTTAAAAACGAATTCAACAAGTAAAAGTAACAAAATAATAATTAATAATTAAAAAAAGTAGTGTGCATTTTATATTACTAGCACCAAAGTTACAATAACTTATTAATATGTAAAAATAGTGGTCAAATACATCCAGAAAATTAGGAAAAACCAAGTATCAAATTTTTATAATTGTTAAAGATGTAATTCAGTGAGACCCTGTTAGCTATCTTATCATAAATATTCATATTTAGCTTTCTATTAATTTTATCATTATGTATAATCTTATTTTTATAGTGATAATATAGCTTACTATATTTCAATGCATCACACAAATATAAATAAAGGCACATGATTTTACTTAGTACATATATAAATGACAATGAAATCTTTAGACAAGGTTAAAAACCAGATATTAACTCATATCATATTATACTGTTCTAAGAGATTTGGTGCAGTTGGTAGAGTATAGGACTTGGAATTGGGATGTCCCAGGATTGATCCAGATGCTTCCAGGTCTTATAGACTCCTGAGCAATAAAGCTATATATATATATATATATATATATATATATATATATATATATATATATATATATATATATATATATATATATATATATATATATATATATATATATATATATATATATATATTTGTACTTATTGTCTGCAATAAAGTAACTTTAATACCAATATTTTTTATGAAGAGACAAAGATAAGATTCACGTGTAAAATATATTAATAAAAGACATAATCTGTAAAATATGAGGCACATTTTATAAATAAGATAGACAACTTATAAAAAAACAATATAATTATTTTAATGTACATTAATTATGGAATGTTAGCCATTCATGTTTGAAATGACTTTAATGAGATTTTTTCTAAAAAAAAATAATAGTTAACTGATACTCAGGATTGCAACTCATCAAATGCTAAAAATTAAATTAGCCAAATAGATATATGTTTGTATGAAAAAAAATATTTTCAGACTTACTTTAAATTGAAGATGTAAAGGATTTTCATTTAAATTAGTATCTTTTCCTAATAGCCTATTATATTCTTTTATAAAGTCTTGACATAAATAATTGGTATTTTTTGCTTGCAGAGCTTCTGTTACACTGTCATGGACGAAAATGTATTGTTCCTTAAATGAAGTAGAAAAATACAACAAATATAATTAATAATTGTATATTAAAAACATATCCAGTCACTTGTTAAATTGAATTTGATTATTAAAATTAAGCTTACAACAGTCTGAATCATATTGAAGCGCTTCTGCCTAATACATGATAAATAGTGATTAATACTCACTATTTCTTCAGTACGAGCTTGGTTAACAAGAATATCCATTAAAATAAAAGTACCTGTACGTCCTACTCCAGCACTATAAAATATATACATGTATTTGTAAAATTTTCAGTTCAATGCAAACAAACAATACTGAAGATGCATTTGATAGTAAAGATCACAAATCTTTGCCTATTTTATTAAATGTTTGATGTTAATCAATATTATTTTTTTGCATTTATATCTTTTATGTTATTCATTCTGGATAAATTGATTAATGATTATTGCTAATCATTTATAATTTTTAAAACAATAATATTAATTTTATCTCAGATTAATTTTTAAACTTAATATATATTGTGACAGAATTCTGCCATATAAAAACTTTGACAATTTATCCTAAGTCTAAATTATTTTACTTTATTAAACCATATTAAATTTTAACCCTGTCACAATTCAGCAAACCTTTCACACATTTCAGCATTTTCTGATGTTTTTCTTTATCTCACACACCAACATAAAAATATATGATAAAATGACTATTACTTATCAGAAAATAATAAATTTATCTTTATTTGATAGATATTTTTAATTACCATTGAAATAAATTTTAAATGTTCACATTTTGTTTCTGTAAATTAAAAAAATGAGATCCAATCAAAACAAAGACTTTACACGTCATCCTTTCTAGAAAGATTATTTTCAGTTTATAAAATCAATGAAATATTTCTTAATTTTTATTATTTTTAAACATCCAAATGAATAATTATTTATTTCTCTTACATCTAATGAATTATGCTTTAAAAGTTTAAAATTTTTGAATATTTTTTGCAAATTCATGATATTTTCCTACTCATAAGTATAAAGTAGATTGTTTAAGTAAAGCTAATCTCATAAATTGCTTCAGGCCATATTTACATTAATTGCTAATATAACATTTTTAAAAATAAAGTATTTCAAATCAATATAAGTTATCAATAATTTATATTTCTTGATATCTAATAAATATAGTGTAAATTATTTTTTTAAAAAAAATCTAAAACTGCAATAAATTAGCAAATAAACATATTTTTGCATCATTGGATCTACAATGTAGTAAATTGCTGAACATTTTATAGTTTTGGCAACAGAAAATTGCTGAATATGTCAGGGTGAGGCTTATATCTATTGTAAGAGTGGGAATTTTAAATTTTCCATCTTTTAGCACAAAATTTTTGGCAAAAAATTTATTATAAGAAAATATACCATTTTACATGCATTTTAATGTATAATACTTATAAAAAAATTTACCAGGGGGCGAATTGGTCAAAAATGAAAAAAATTGTGACAATGCATCAGAAAGTTAGCAGGATTTTTAAGAGCCTATTACTCAAGCAGAGAAATAAATATGATTAATATTTACATATTAATCATATGCCCAGTCAAATAAAGTTTAATAAAAAATCTGTCACTTTTCCAGACTGAGATATCTGTATCTGGCTGCATGAAACATGAAAAAACTTATGGGGATATTTATCATGGGTTTAAAGCCTAAGGCACCACCTAGTTAACTAGACTAGACCCCAAGAGATAATATAAACATGCTACTATAGCTAGCTATAAAAATGAGATTGGCATCACAGTATATTTAAATAAAATTGTCTATGCATAATTACATTGAGAGAGAGAGAGAGAGGGAGAGAGAGAGAGAGAGAAATGTACAATGACACTAACAATTTAAAATACATTCATTAAATAATATAGCATGAATAAAATAAATATTTAAAAACATTAAACAAAATATGAACATATATAAATTACTATAATTTATATCAATCATATTTAAATGTAGTTATTATTAATACTTATGAATACCTAAATATAATAATTTTAATAAACGCAAATAGAATCTTGAGTTCACATATTTCATTAAAGGAACAATTAATGGGGATACTGTTTACATGATTATTCAAATGAATCTACAGAAATTTGTCATGTAAATTATTACTGTTATGTATGTTTCGATTTAATTGATTTGTGAATGAATGAATCGTATACTTATATATTGTTTTCCACTTTGAATAATTCAATTTCTTGATTTATTTGTAAACTCACCCAAAACTTCTTATTGTCTGACATAAGGATTTAAGATCTATTTAAATGCTGGATAATATAAAAAAATCGAATTTCCATATTTTGTTTTGAGTAAACAGCTTTGAGATTTGGTTGGAGGTTGCAAATCTTATTTAATGCGTATATATATACAACTAATTAAAAATATAAATACAAGTAAAACTCACATGGGCTTGTAATAATAATATCTATCTAAGACATAAATTAAGTTCACTTAAATGATTCTGCTTTTGATTTAATTTTTCAGTTAATATATGAATAATGAATCGGATAATTACTATTGCTATTAAACGATTATGTGGATGTAGTTTTTATTCATAGTTTTAGTTAGTTGTTATATTGTTAGAATATAGCTGAAATATTATCTAAGTTATTACAAAAAATGCTATAACATTTTAATGTTTACATGTTTAACTATCTTCCTACATGCCTGCCTATCTACCTACCTGCTCACCTACCACTGAGTCAGTCTATATGTCTGAGTGTCTATCTACCTAACTCACTTATCTACATAGCTACTTTCCTCTCTGCTTACCTATTTGACTATTACCCATATATATTCGTTTCTTCTACATACAAATCCATCTACCAGACCATTTTTACTTACATATATATCTATCTATCTATCTCTCAAAGTGTTTATCTATCTCTCTGTCTTTCTGTATATTTATGTTATTAGAATGAAAGGCACTGCCCTAGAAATAGGATAAAATTGTTGTTATATAATATAAAAATTATTTTAACAAAATTAATATCACTATCACTTTATTGCATATGCTATTATACTGTGGGCATGTCAATATTAGAACCTCCTTATGGAACCGAATAGTATCTGTCTCAAATGTCACTTCACCAAGAATAAAACTAACTTTTGGTTTGATTAAATTTAAATTTATAGAGCTATTTAAAAATTGTTTATAAGAGTATGTGTATTAATACACATGCTCATTTATGTTTAAAATATATCATTTTTTTAAAATATAAAATTGATTTTAAAATAGTTTCCTTTTACCACTTGTTTTAATCAATTTGATTAAAAACAAGCAAACTTGTTAATTACATTTCTGTCTCTTTTATTTTAATCATTTCTAAGTTAATTCTAAAAGTGGATATTTAATTTTGTGTTGTTGTTTTTGTTTAAAATAATCCCTGGTTAGAATTACTAAATTAGTTTGAGTAGGAGATTGTGATTTACCCTACCCTAAGGCATAGAATTGGAAAACAAGAAAACTTTATGTGAAAAATGTAGTGTGAGTATAAATAACCCCACAAATTTTGGGACAATAGATTATCCTTGGCGGTAACAAGCTAGTAATCATCATTCATTCAACATTCACAGTTATATTAGCTTGTTATGATTAATATTGTTGGCAAAAGGACATTTACTTTCTTTTAAAAATTTGCAGTTGTGAAAAAAATGTTGGTTTCTTCACAACATCTCAAAATATACTACTGTATGTTTTGTAATCAACAATATTCATTTCTAACTTAAACCAGGATGGACCCACAGCTGCCAGCTGTTCTTCAGTTCTACTATGAAATTCTAAAATAAACTGGATTCCCAATATGCCATTACACTTGCCATTGTCTTAAAGAAAAACCACCTGAAATATGAACTTAAATAAAAGTGTGCACTCTTTGAAACTATGCTAACTTTGCTTTATTGTAAGGTAAATACATTTTTTTATTCTTTGCAGGGTAAATTCTTTTATTTAAATCTCTGCTCAGGCTAAAATAATTTTGTGGTCTTAATAATTATTTAATCTCCTATTTATTAACTGTATTTGCTTTTCATTGTATTAATAATGTGTCTTGGAATCTTAGTTTTAAAATTCCAAGTTTCCTTTCAATTATATTTATCAGAGAGTGTCTACTGAGTTTATATTTTATATGCTTAATATATTTCTATTTATATGTCTAACTCTTTCTAAATGCTTTGGCAGTTTTTTGAAATTTTAATTTTTTCACCTGTATTTATTTTATTGTCCAATAATTGATTTGAAATACCATGTTTGTGCTTTTGCAAACCACAAAATCTTTTGACTGATGGTTTATCATGTTTATTGTTCTGGTTTTCCGTAATTGGAGATTTAGTTTCTTCTTTTCTAGATTATGTAAGATCGTAATCATATTTTTCTCTTGTCTTCTCAGAAATCAATCATGATTACTTTAAATGTAGTATAACATGCAGCAGTCCTTCAGCATTATGACCTCATTAGTCCATAAGCTAGTGTGAGCTTGTCCACACTGATTTTGTTAATTTCCTACAAGACTGTATTTGTGTTGATGTCTTTGAAATAGGAAACTGAAATTGTTGTTCTTTGTAATTTTATAAATCACCAGCAGGAAAATATTACTAATCCCCTTGTAAATTATAGGTGAAAGAAAGTTTCTTTCTGCTAAAGTATTTAAAGTCTTACTATTTTTAACTCATATACACTCTCTGATAAACTAACTTATGAAAAAATATAGGATATATTTATTTTGTCTTTTACATGTTGCTTTATTTTTTATCAGAGCATGTACTACTAAGAATTTGGTTTGTAAATTTATTTGTAATCATAATTATTTCACTTTCTTGAAATGCTTGAGCAGATGTAATTGGTTTTCTAATTATTTACCTGTCTTCTACTGAGACCTCTAATTATTATTCTCAGCTTAGTTTTGGCCAATCATTTGATTGGTGATTCACCAGTTTTAAATGCCTGTTTTCCTTAAATCATAGATTTAATATTTTATTAATTTGAAATTATTTACATCAGAGTATTTTTTCATTGTATTATTTCATTCAATTGGAGAAGTAAATTTCCTCCCATTTGATAATTTATACTCTGACAGATTAATTTTTTTGTTTTTCTTGCAGTGAAATCAACCATGCATTACATTAAATGTGGTGTTTCATGAGCTGTTTTACTGGCAATATGATGTTCTTGATCTCAACACATTTTTTCAGACCAAGAAATGCTTGCCAGAGCTATTTCATTGATTTCCTACAAGAATGTATTGTTTTCATATCTGTGAATAAGGAAGCCAGTGTTGTAGGTGAAACACCAGTTGAAAGAAAATCCTTTCCTCCTTTTTCAATTTAATATTAGAAAATTAGTCTGTCTGCCAGAGCAATGATATTTCATTTTTGTTAGTACATGCCTGATAAAACTGTATTTATTGTGTGCATATCTTTTCTTTAAACTTTTCAATTACTCTTAATAAATGTTTCAAATTATTTAAACTTAATTTGACTGACATTTGTCTTAGTGCTTTTATTTCTCAATTGTCTGAACAGTATTTAAGATTTCTTGTCTCTCACTGAATCTAGTTGGTACAAACCATCATCCTCATCCATTTTTGATCATAATAAATAAATTTTCCAGATTCGTAGTGATCTGGTGGCACCCTCTGTGATCAAGGATGAATATAAAAATTATTTTAATGAGATTAATTCTACTATCACTTTATTACATGTGCTATTATATTGTGGGTAGTGGTCAAAACTGGCCATGCCAATATTACAACCTCCTTATGTTTAGAACAAATTAATTAATGGGGATGATTTGAGAATTCCCAAAATAATACAAATATTTTAATAAGTGGTATAAATATTTATAAAAGGAAGGGAAAACTATAGATTCAGATAAATAATTTATTTTATTCTCTCTCTTTCATATATCTTTTCAATAATGTTATCTATTTACCAGTTTTAATTTTAGTTTTAGAAAATATTCTAAGAAAAAAAATCTCTTCAGTAAATTATTTAGCAATTTTAATTTTAACTTTTTAAGAGAGATAAAGTAAGCAAAGTTTTACATTTAAAAGTACTAACATTCTTGTTACATTTTATTTATGTAGTTAGAATTGTTGTTTTTTATGTCTTTATCTTTCTCTCTCTCTCTCTAAATCAAAGATAATTCAACAATGTTTTTTTATTTAAGTTAAAGTGAGAGAAATAACTAAACAATTTTTTTTCTGTAAAAATAGACCTTATTGACCAGTAGTAAATATTGCTATTGGGATGTAGAATTGTGATTGGTTGGAAATATGTTTATTTTAAAAGTAGGTGTGTTGGTAAATCAGAAGACCTAATTGTGTTATATAAAAAAATTCAATCTTAATCAGGCTGTTGAGAACAGTCAGTACTGATTTAATGCTGAAAAATACAGAAGAATGTAGCTATGTAGAGCACACTGTATGTTTAGCTGCTAAAATGTTTTCTAATATAAAGGCAACCATGTGCTAAATTTAGTTAAAAGCTAAACATCATCCACCTCCAGGTAACCTGATTGAGAAATAAATTAAAAAAAGGAAATATCCCCTGAAGTAATCTGTCACATGCCTTGTTTCCAATCAAGAACATGAGTGTCTCTGTGTTGGCCTGACCTAGAAAATTATTAAAAAGAAAAAATGATAAATTCTTTCTAATTTTAACCTGAAAATACTGTATGGCAGAGTGGAAAAATTAACTGTATACAGTGACCTGAAATTGAGAAGAATTCAAGAAGGAAAACTACATGGAAACTGGAAATTACAAATTTCAAAGAAGGACTAAAACCATGGTTAGAGGTATTTTATTTAATGTGCACATTACATTTAAATTTGTAAAAGAGTTTGAAAATTTAATAACAATTGAATTGATAATTTTATTGGTATCTTTTTCAATTGAAACATGTATTTTTAT
This sequence comes from Epiperipatus broadwayi, assembly GCA_028023455.1. Lineage (NCBI taxonomy): Eukaryota > Metazoa > Onychophora > Udeonychophora > Euonychophora > Peripatidae > Epiperipatus > Epiperipatus broadwayi. The sequence goes on from JAQFVV010000016.1 coordinate 11,887,959, forward strand.
AATCACTTATTTTCCCTTCAAAAATATAAAAAAGGGTTTTAGGTAATTTAATTTTCATTAAATTTTCTTTTCAAACTTGTTTTTTTGTTTTATATTATTTCCCTTCCAAAACATGATACAAAGTTTTAATCTAATTTACCATTCCCTTATTGATGACTGAAAATCTGTTTTCAACTTTTGCTATTTAAAATGAAATAGCTTCATGAAAGAAAAAGTTAATTAATTTAAGGAATAAAATAAGTTGGTTAGTCATTTTTTAAATATGAAACTATACTTTTGATAAAAATGCATAAATTTAAATTATATTTTTATGCTATTTTTTGATTTTTTTACTTATTAACCAGAGAGTTTATTAAATAATTATTTAAAGAATTTCTAGTGTCAATGTATTTATTCATTCATCTATCTACTATATCATTTGAATAAGTGGTGACTTGATTTCATTACAGCTTAGTGTTTTAGGGAGTTTATAAAAATTTATCCCAGTAAAATTATTTAAAATAGAATAAGCTGTTATATTTATGTTTCTCTTGTAAACAATTACAGTTCCTAGAATCTTATGATAATGATTAGTTATGTGGATGTAGGAGTTTATATTGGTGACTGGACATCTGCATATAATCCTGGATGGTGAATGGTATCATGTTTAAAGTTCATTCATTGAATTCTGTGTATTTATTAGAAATTAAGTTATAGTTGACTTGTTCACTAAGGAGATTATATGGAGAGCATTGATGGTGATCAGCATTTTGCAATAAGCTAGTATTATTTGTAATTTATTATGAGTGATGATTAGCACTTAGGTATATGGATCAAAATAATTGCATCATATTCTATTTTGAGTTTGGCATTGGCAAGATATTTATCCTATTTATAATGTATCACTTTGAGTTCCTTTCACAAGGACAAGATTTATTGTTGATTACTGATGAGTTGATAATTATTTATGTTCAATACTGGATATTCTTATAGTTTATAACTTATTATTAGTATAACTGTTCATTATGATCATTAATATAACTACTATTTTGGTTTTATGCTCATTCTTTCATGCTCATATTTATATCTTGTATCTTTCATTATTACTATTGGGGATGATGATAATTTTCATTTTTCTATATTACTCATTCCATACCATTACAATAATATATATATAAAGGAGGTTAATTTATTGCATATACTATTTTGTTATATATTTTTTAGATGTCATGACAAAAAAGGCAAATCTTCTTCAAAATTACTTTGTCAAGAAATGATATTTTTAAAATTATAAGTCAGGCCAACTTTTTGGTTAACAATCATCTTTTGTGTTGTCTTTTGTAAATTACACAGAAACACAATAGAATATAATATAAAACATTCTAATATGTATAGTAAATCTTAAAGCATTAGAATAATAAAAACAAAACATGAATTTTTACTTTATAAAATTGTTTTAATGCTTGCAGGATGTTGTTTGTTTTGTATAATATTACACAAAATCACTTTGTTTGAATATTCTTACTATAAACAATTGATTCAATGTTATATCTGTTTACCTTTTCCATTTCTCTTTTGGATATGTCAAAATAAAATAAAATATTATTATACAATCTAAAGTGCTTTTTCCTACTATTTGCAGTTGAATCCATGTCATTTAATTACTAGATCGATTTTTAATAAAATAAAAGCTCTGATAAATTTAAATCATCATATGCATTTATAAATTGTATAAAATGGCAGAGAAAATATTTTCTTTATGAACATTTTTATATTTTTCTTGTACAAGTAGTATCTATTTAATTTTTTTAATAAATTTATCTAAATCATATTGACTAACCTACAATGTATTACCACCGGAGATTTATTTGAATCATTGATCAAGTTTGTTCTTTTATAAAAAGAAATAAAAGCTGTTGCGTCATGGGGAACACCATGATCAGGCCAACTGGTGAAGTGAAACTGGGTAACCTGCTTAGGTTTTTCATTTTTCTGAAAAAAAAAAAGATAAGAACTTCATTAAAATTAAACCAATTGTAATCAAGATATATAGTTTTAACATAGCATATAATTATCCTTTTACTAAATATTCAATAAAACCGTTGCACTTAATAACTCAATTTATCACATGCACACAAAAATACATCCAAATAATAATAATAATAATAAGAAGAATGATAATGATAACAACAACAACAACAACAACAACAACAACAACAACAATAATAATAATAATAATAATAATAATAATAATAATAATAATAATAATAATAATAATAATAATAATAATAATAATAATAATAATAATAATAATAATAATAATAATAATAATAATAATAATAATAATAATAATAATAATAATAATAATAATAATAATAATAATAATAATAATAATAATAATAATAATAATAATAATAATAATAATAATAATAATAATAATAATAACAACAACAACAACAATTCATTTAAGGGCCAAATGAAAGCATATAGCCAATTACAGTTAACACCTTAAAACAAAAATAAAATAAAAGGGATAAACATAATGTACACAACATAAAAATAAATAATAACAGTCAATTTAAAAAATATATATATAAACCTAGACAAAATAATTTAGACCAATCGACAATGGCATTTAAATTTAACAATATTACGAACTTGTTTATAATCTAAATCAAAGTGGTTAGTATTACTAAAAATCTAGTTATATGAAGATGGTAGTCTAAATAAAGGAGAAAATTTAAGGACATCAGAATGACAAGCTTGATTATAACAAACAAGCAGACCGAGTATCATACACAAAAGAGCTAATTATAATAGAAATTATGTCAGATAGAAAAACTATTTTATTAAGTTGTTATATTTTTATTTACAATTGAAAAAATCACTACACTCACAACTTTGACACCATCCACCTTAGATAAATACAATAATGATTATTGCTAATCATTTCCTAAACTAGAGTTTATCTCAAGAAAAATGAACAATTTTACTTTCCAGCGAAACATATCCAAAAAACTTATTAGACACTGATTGTAATAAATTACATCCCTATTTAGAGCTAGGATTCCACATGATTAAACCATATTCAATGATGGAAACAACCAATGGTAAAAAATATTTGAATTGTGTATCATCACTAAAATGATAATCATATCTTAGGATGACACCCATTATTTTTAAAACCTTAACAATAATCATTTCCAAATAAAAAATAAAGGATCCATTGCTATAAAACATAACTCCGAAATCTTTTTGGGACACAACAGAATTATTTTTTTTGAAAATTAATAAAATAAAAAAATGTAAGACTTCAGATTTTTTAGAATATGAGACTAAGAAACATTTTCTAAAATTAACTGCCATATTATTTAGATCACATCAAGCATTAAAATTATCTCTATCTTTTTGAAGAAGAGTGCAATCAATCACTGATGTGATTCTTTAAAGATTTTACAATCATCAGAATAGCACAAAAGATGAGAAAATTTTAAACAATTCTTAAGGTCATTCTCATAGATGTTAAAAAAGCATGTGTGTTAAAATACTACCCTGACAAACTCCCAAATTACATTCAAAATTAGATGAAATGTTATTATTAAATTTGACATATGCTGTAAAATCATTAAGAAAAGATTGAAATCAATAAATAAGTTTAGTAGAAAAATCCATTTGATATAATTTGTAAAGAAAAATGATATGGTCTACATTATCAAAAGCTTTTGATAAATCAAAATAAACAACATCAAGCTTCTGCTGGTCCTAACTCACATGTGCTATGTGATCATAAATTGTTAGCAAACTAGTTTCTACATATCTATTAGAAATAAAACCACATTGTAAGAAATGTGTTTACCAACATCTAAAATAGTTTTATTATAAACACACCTATAAACGATTCTAGCAATTGTATGGAAAATGGATATAGGTCTATAGATATTAAACAATCACATGATTTATTTTTAAAAATTGGACCGATTTGGTGCACATAACATTTGGAAAACACAACAGTTAAGTGATAAATTAAAAATAAACACAAATGGTACTGCAATAAATTCAGCTAAAGCTTTGTAAATAAAGAAATGAATATTATCATTTTCTAAACTAGAATGAATTTCAAGTCAATTAATAGCCATAATAACATCGTCCTTAAAAATATGACCAATCATGCATTAAACAGTAGGAAAATTTCAAGATATAATTTTTGAAGATATTGTATAATGGGATGAATATAAGTCAGCAAAATGTTTAGAAAAGTCATTTGTACTTAATGTAAAACAATAAGTTGCTTGATCTCTTTTCTCACCCTATCCAGACTTATTAAGAAAATCCCAAAATTGTTTAGGGTTAGAAGAAATATTAACTTCAATAACTTCAATTTTTCTAATGTAATTTTGCAAATCTCTTTTATAAACATGCTTAGCTAATTTTCTAAAATTAATAAAATTATTATAAAAAGATATTCTGGGTTTTAAAATAAAGTCTGCGATGATAACATTTCCTTTTAATAATCTTAGTAAGATTGTATGAGAACCAAGAAGAAAAGCCCTTATGTAAAGGCAATTTATTACAAATATACAAATCAATAAAAGTATTAAGAATCTTTAAAAAACAATCTGAGCAATGATTTACATCAGTATAAGAATACAATAAATTTTAATTAATTTTAGAAAAGTTTTTACAAAGTTATAACATAATTAGATTTCCCCTAAACTTTTCTTGAAATATTAAAACAATTAATTTTGAGTGGCAAATGTTAATATGAAACTCAATAGGAGGATCATGAGCATCAATATAAAAATTAACAGAGTCAAATTGAAAATTACTATTGTTGAATTACATAAAATATAATACAAAATCCTAAAAATTTACAAAACAGTAAATTCCAGAAGCTTTACAAGACAAAAACAAGTGTGTAGTAATTCTACTCTGATATAAATCTAAAATATTTAAATCACCAGTAACAATAACATTATAATAGCCAATCAGAAAATCTTCAAATGGTGTCAAAAATAATCAAACTTTAATACTGAGAAAATAGTAGTAGTAGCAGTGGCAGTGGTGGTGGTAGTGGCAGCAGTGGTGGTGACAGCAGCAGAAGCAGTAGCAGGAGCAGTAGTAGTAGTAGCAGTAGTAGCAGCAGCAGGAGTGGTGGTGGTGGCAGTAGTAGTAGTAGTTATAGTAGTAGTAGTAGTAGTAGTAGTAGTAGTAGTAGTAGTAGTAGTAGCAGCAGCAGTGGCAGCAGTAGTAGCAGCAGCAGTAGCAGAAATAGTAGTAGTAATAAGAGGAGGAGAAGAATAGTAGTAGGAGTAGTAATAATAATAAAAATAATAATAATAATAATAATAATAATAATAATAATAATAATAATAATAATAATAATAATAATAATAATAATAATAATAATAATAATAATAATAATAATAATAATAATAATAATAATAATAATAATAATAATAATAATAAAGAGTTGAAATAAATACTTTATTTTAAAAATACATCTTTGTAATTTTAATTCTGTACAAGTATTAAAAAATATTCCAATAGATTACAAAAGAATGAAAATTTATAGAAGATAAATATATAGGTTAGGTAAAAATATTTATAAGCATGCATGGACATATATATATACAGAGTAATATTATTCTATTTAATTAAAATATAAATAATTAAACGTAAAGCACGCATACGCACATTTACAAATCCAAAAATCACCTACAGCATTAACACATTCCAGAAGTATTTCTTTGAGAAAATAGAGGCATAGATAAAATGATAACATCCATAAAATTTTATGTATATTGCAATCTAGATTTATGTACGCAACACACATATAGGTATAGATTACAGTACACATAAGATATTGTGGCTGGTAGATAAAAGGATCATCTCATATCTTTGTTGTTATTTTAATTTGTTTTCTTCTCACACGAAGTAATGCAGATGTTTTAACATCACAGGTGATTTGTTTATTTATATTTACTTTTCTGTTGGCATTTGCAAATATATCTGTTTCTTACATGATCATGTTAAAGAGCTTTTTAAAGTTTAAAAATAATTATTGTAATAATATTGCTTCGATATAAAATTAAAATGCGCCAATTTATTAGCTAATAATATATGTATTGATTTAGTTTCATGGTTATTGTGCATTGTACCGGTCAAAATCGTGTGTATCCAACAAGATCTAGAATCCAAGATAAGTACAGCAATCTTGCATGGGCAATATACAGAAGTCTGGAACAATGCTAGACACTAACCTATTTACCTGTAATCCAAGGTGTATGACTATATGAGCAATGCTTTTGATGATACAACAAGCTTTTCATTACTCCATTCCCAGCAATGAGAACAGAAAGAGCAAAGAGACTTAAAATCAATTCTACTAAAATAATTGACTATAATGGCAACATGAAACAAAAAGTTTAATTGATAATAATTTGGGAGAGTCCACTAATTAAATGGGTATAAGGTAATTAAATCAATAAATTAACGCTAGAGATTAGAACACTGAATAGGAACATTACATAACAGATAAATGATATAACATAAATTTATTAAACAAATAAATAAGACAGTTGATTATTATAATGATATATATATAGAAATGTCCACACAATCATTATGTCAGGTTACAGAAATAAATATAAATATTGTGTTTAATACATAAATGAGTGGTTAGTACATGAAATTTGGTTGGTGTGGTTAATACACCAACAAACAATAATAAATTGTAGTTTAACCCTCATTAAAATATCATGAATTTATGTATAATAGATTTTATTACATTATATATATATATACTGTGACCATTAGTTTCTTCCGTGAAGAAACTAAAGATCGGTAAACTAAAAGCAATGTTGATTTTCAATAATCTAAGAACAGTTTTTTATAGAAGTTTTAAGTTAAATAAAATTTGATGTATTTTTATTATAAAGAATTAAAAAATCTTAGATCCTGATTATATAACATATAAACATGGGTATGTTTGTACTTATTCAAAATTACAATGTACCAGTATATTTAGAGGGAAGGGAGTTTTGTCTTGCGCGCTCAGCAAAACTTTAAATCAGTTATTTTATAAAAGTTTAAATGTAAAAAGTAGATAAATAATACATTTAAAAGTGAAAGTTAATATTACAGTTAGAAATTTAACTTGCTAATTATAGCGATTGCTTAATATTGAATTATAAGGGGGAATTGATCTTAAAATTTTAAAAATTATGAAATAAGTTTAATGTTATAGAAATTCGCTACAAGTATATTGTGAATTATTATTATTTATATACGCGTGTATGCGCATGTGTGTGATATATGAAATTTTAATTATAGAGATAATCGTAAGGTTTATATGTCATGCAATATACCATTCCATACAAATTTGAGAGAACAATTATTTATCTCATTTTAAAAGAAATTAATCATCATCTTTATTCATAAATCTTTAGTCAAAATTTTAATATATTTAATTTTATCGGAAGGATTTTTCTCTCAAAATTTCAGACAGTATTTTTTTATATTTTATTATTAAGAGCTGTTCAATATCTCAAGCACACACGTGGTATAAAATAAAGTTGTGAATAATTGGTGTCAAAATTATGGTTGATAAACCAATCAAATCATTATAAAATGGGTCAAAAGTGAAATAGGTAGGTCAGAAAATGATTGACATATCTAAGGTGTAAAAGCAATGATATTTGGGGGGAGGAGGTCTCTAAATAATCTGGTGTCAAGTGAACATGTATCAATTCTGCTTTCAATCATTCTCTGATTAAAATTATATTATTCTTTTAAGAAGTGTATATTGTGCCGGACAAAAGATTTTTGTTTCGTATATCTTGACCATGAGGGCGCCACTAGTCCCAAAACCGGATAAAGGAATTATTGAGTAGGAATGATAAGGAAGAAATAGATAAGGAGGACCAGAAGGTATTAGAAAATGTTATGGATAGAGCAGAAAAAGTAGATTATGAAACAGTATTGATAGGAGATTCACTAATTAGAGAATGTGGGGATATAATTGCAAGGGAAAATAGAAGTAGGTATGTAAGAGTATGTTTGCCTGGAGCTAGAATTAGGGATGTAGCAGATAAAGTTAAAAAACAAGGTAGTAGAGATGTATATGTTATGGTGGGGACTAATAATTTATTAGAATCATCAGAGAGAATAATGGATGAGTATGTAGATTTGATTAGGAATTTGATTATGATTAAAGGAAGAGTAGGAATAGTTGGATTATTACCAAGGTTTGACAAGAGTTATTTGTTAGATAGGGTATGTTCTATAAATGAGAGATTGAAAAAAATGTGTGAGAGAAATAATGTTATGTTTGTGGATGTGTGGGATTGTTTTATTGGAAAGAGAGGGTTATATAGTAAAGATGGGTTGCATTTAGGAAAACAAGGAAGTGAAGTTTTAGGGAGTTTGATTTATAAAGAATTTTTTTCGGGAAACTTATAAAGGGGGTGGGTTTTTAAATTGTAATATTATTAAAAAAAATGGATGGAATATAAGAAGTAAGCAAAAGGAATTTTATTTTGATATAAATATAGATATGGAGAAGGAATGAATTTGTAAAATTAATGGTAAGAAAGTAATTTATAAATGTAATGAAGAAGAAAGAATTAAAATAATTTATAAAAGAGTAGTTAGGAAAGAAGAAATTGTTAAAATTGGGTTTTTGAATATGCAAGGTAATAGGAAACCAGAAAAGTGGATGGAATTAAATAAAACAATTGAAAATGAAGAGCTTGAGGTATTAGCAGTAGTGGAAACACATTTAAGGAAAGAAGAACCTATTTTGGAACAGTTGGTATGGTAGGGTATAAATAGAAAAGAAAAAGAAAAAAGGGGTGGTGGTATAGGTGTTATATCAAAAAAATATTTAAATATTGTTAAATGTCAAGAACACTTGTGGTTTGAAATAAGGTTGGGTAGACAAGAATGGATGGTGGCTATAGTTTATATAGCTACTGGAGATAGTCAAATTATATTGGAGTGGAATAGTAACATATACGAATGTTTAGTTAAGGATATACAAAGTTTTAAAGAAAAGGGGAAGAGAATAATGGTTATAGGGGATATGAATGGACATATTGAAGAAATTGATGATGTAGATAATAAAAATGGACAGCTTTTGAAGAATTTTTGTCAGAAAGTGAATTTGAGTATTGGAAATTTATTAAATATTTATGAGGGACAATACACATGGTCCAGAAATAATACATTTCACACAATAGATTATGTATTGGTAGAGAAAGAGGGAATAAATAAAATACGGAAAATTAAGGTATTTGATAATGAAGAAAAAGTATGCACTAGTGATCATAATTTCATTGTAATTGAAATAGTTAGTAATGTGATGGAGAATAGAAATAAAAGTAGACATAATAGTGAAAGATGTGGATGGAGAGTAAATGATAAGAATAAGTTGGAAGAGTATAAAATACAAGTTGAAGAAATAATGGAAGAGTGGGTTGGGGATGAGTATAAGGATTGGTGTAAGGAAGTAGAAAAAGTTGCAAATAGGGTTTTAGGTGAGAATATTGAAAAGAATAAAAGTAATAAAAAATTAAAATTAGTAAAAGTGTAAAAGAAAGGAAAGAAGCATGTAGAGAATATAAGTGTGCTATTAAGAATAAGGAAAGTGAAAAAGATATTAATGCTAAATGGGAAAAGTACTTAGAAAAGAAGAAGTTGGCTAAAATAGATATTTATAGAGAGAGAATGAAATTGAATAGTAAATTGTTGGAGGATATTAATAAAAGTGGAAGAGATGGAAGTAAAAAAATTTGGAATTATATTAAAAGGAGAAATGTAGGGGAGAGAGAGTTAGTATTACTAGATGATGAGGGAACTGAGTGTAGTTCTAGAGAAGATTTAGAGAGAATCTTAAATAGTTATGTAATGAATATAGAAAAGATGTTAGATGTGAATGATAGAATATTAAAAAATATGAAAGAATATAGTAATGGGAATATTAGTTTTTCAGAAAATGAACTAAATGAGGTAGAGAAGAAATTGAAAAGTGGGAAGGCAAGAGGTTTAGATGGATGGGCAGCAGAGATGGTAATGAATTTAGGATATAGGGCAAAAGTAAAGTTATTATCCTGTTTTAATAAAACGGCACAGAATAGAGTTTTCCCAAGTAGTTGGAGTAATACAAGAGTAAAGTTATTATTTAAAGGAAAGGGTAAGGATCATAGAAAGTTGAATAATTATAGACCGATAGCGGTAACATCGGTTTTATATAAAGTTTTCTCGTATATGGTGGCTAGTAAAGTTGTAAAATGGATGGAAGGGAATAATGTAGTGGGTGAAATGCAAGGAGGTTTTAGATTAGATAGGCATATAGGAGATAGTTTATTTGTAGTTACACAACTTATGGATATGAGTAGGAATGCAGATAAACGGTTATATATGAGTTTTATAGATATAGAGAAGGCATATGATAGAGGAAATAGAAATAGATTATGGATAAGTTTAGCAAATTTGGGAATGGATGAAGCTTTAATAGATATTATTAAGAAATTATATGAAAATAATTATTATATATATCAATTAGAGAATATAGAATCAATTAAAGTTAAAAATGGTGTGGGACTAAGGCAAGGATGCCCTATGTCACCTATTTTGTTTGTGTTGTATTTGAGTGAAATGGAAAGAGCAATAGAAAGATTAGGAAGAGGGATAGAGATACCGTTAATAGGTAGTAAGGGAGTATATATTTTGTCAGGTCTTTTTTTTTTTGCAGATGATATATTTTTGTGTGCAGAAAAAAGAGAAGATATGGAAGTTATGTTAAGGACATGTGCAAGGGTGAGTAAAGAGATGGGGATTAAATTTAGTGAAGAAAAATCAAATATAATGATGGTTAATACTGAGGAAAGAGAATATGTAGAATTTTTATTGGGAGATATTAAGTTAAGTGTGGTGAATAGATATAGTTATTTGGGAATTATTTTAAGTAATCAAAAAAAATATTTGGATGAATGGGAGAAAAAATTGATAAATGAAGCAAAGAAAAGAAAGGGATTGATAAAGAAATTAACAGTATTTTCATATAATAAATATGATGTAGCTAGAATTATATGGAAAGGAGTTGCAGTAGCAGGGTTAACATATGGTAATGATGCATTATATGTTAGTAAAAAGATATTAGATTATTTAGAAAAAGCTCAAAGGGAAGTAGGAAGACATGCATTGGATGCAGAAGTATGGACAGCAAGGGAGGCAATTCAAGGAGAAATGGGATGGTCAAGTTTTCATATGAGAGATGCAAAAAGTAAAATGAAAATGTTTGGTAGATTGCAGTTTATGGGTAATAAAAGAATAGCTAAAATAGTATTTAATTGGGTTATGAGTAAAGGGCAGGTAACAAGATGGGTGAGAAAGGTAATGCGCTATGCAAAAGATTTGGATAAAGAATTTATATCAGTATATTTGTACAAAAGATGGTATGATTGTGTTAAGAGGATTATTGAGTGTTATAGTAGTAAGGAATGGGATAAAAGAATAAATTTATTAATAAAGACTAGGGAGTTAGAGAGATGGAGAAATAATATGGAGAGTAAAAAGAGTTTAAATATATATAGAAATAAACAGAATATTAGGTGTGAGTTAATTTATGATAATAGTAAGGAAAGTAGTTTATTGTTTAAGGCTCGAACGGGATCTTTAGCTACAAAAGAATATACATGTAAATGGAAAAATATGGGTGATTTATTTTGTAAATTATGTAAGGAAGGAATAGAAAATATTAGACATTTGTTAATTGAATGTAAATGCTTGAAAACAGAAAGGGTACATATAATTAAATTATGAAAGAATAAATATGAAAAAATTGATTATACAGAAAGTGAATTATTGTTTTTTATGCTGGGTTTGGGAAAAGATAAAGGGGATTTAGATATAAAAAAAGGTTATAGAGTTGACAAAGATTATGTAGTGGAAATGGGATGGAGCAGAATATGGGAAAATTTAGAGTGGGGAATGAAAAATAAAGTGGCTAACAGGTTTATCTGGGCATAATTGCTGAGATATTCTTGACTTTGTTTAAGGAGAAGCCACAATACATCACATCACATCATATCCTGTTTTAATATCAATAATGCGCTAGCATAAGAAAATGATCATGTGATGTTTAGTGGTTTAACACCAATCCTGCCTAATAGGATGATGGCTATGGTTGTTAAAGAGCCAATAGCACCAAAATGTATGGGTACTCAACTGGGTTCAGACCCATATGACTATATAAGCTATTGAGCTTAGATTGAAAATATTATTGTGTTTTCAATTTTATTCTTATAGTTTGGTAGTTAAGTAGAGATAAAACATGGCTGCTGGAGGGTTGCATTAGGTCCTAAGATCTAGGTGCAGTGCTCTGAGATCCAAAGCTTCTCACTGATGAAGGCCACAAGCCAGAAACTTAGTCTGGGGATATTGTGTGAGTAGGCACTAGATAGGGATTTTATGCAGAAGCCTTCTGGAAATCCATTGATTACTCTGCTTGGCACTGAGTGGCACTACTGTATGGAGAGTTTTGCCTGTTTTAATAACAGTAATGTGCTAGCATAGGAAAGTAATCATATGATGTTTAGTGGTTTAACAAAATTATTATTATTACCAATCTCCACTCTGAATGGGATAACATAATAGATAAATTAACAATGTATAAAATAAGAATAGGCATGACTGCAGATCAGAAATATAGATAAATAATAATAATAACTGATTACAGTTATTATCTTAAGAAAATTATCAGTTATTAATATTTATTGAGCAGGCAAGATTCTTACAAAGATTATTATTAAAATTTACTTTTAAAAGTTATTACAAATTATTAATTTGAACATTCATCATTTAGTTAGCTTTAGATTTAGGAATTAATTTAAAAGTTTAGTTTAATATTTTTATAGAGCTCTATGGAAAGAAATTTGCTGATCTCTTCTAGATGAGGTGCTTGATCTGGCACTTTCCATTGGGCTGGCTTGTTCGAAATCTTCTTGGCAGGCTGTGGGTCATGAACTCCATCTTCATCATAAAACAATTCTCTGAAAATGGAGGGGCAGTAGTTGCTCTACCCCACGGTTCTCATTGCAGAAAAATATACGAGTGAACCTTGTTGATTGAATTTTTGGGTTTTTATTAACTTTTGATTATCCCCCCTCACAAGCTATTAAAATTTGTTTACATTTTTAATTTTCAATTTTCAATCTTTAATAGCCAGCATAAATTTACTAAGAGCAAAAGATCTGGCTTGGCTATCGACAAGTGGATCTGGTTAATGATTTTGCCTTGCCCTTTTGAACTGTGTTTTAAATCTTTAAACATCTTTGGCTCTCAGTTTACCATTTAATTAGAGATATTTCTGAGAAACTGATGATCTTCATTCTCTCATTTTAAACGAGGTTTAAGCTGTCAATATTCCATTATATGCATAACACAGACACCTTTGTATTTAAAATTTATATGCCAATACCATCAAGTCTGTAAATTAAATAACTTAAAAATAATTTAGAAAGAATTTAGAAAATCTGTAATGTTTATTAAATCTATGAGATTACAGTTTCCTTCGCATATATACATAGGTATGCTCCCACACATAGAACGATGTTCACAACTTATTTTGATTTTATTAATTTTAAAATTATAAATGTGTATACATTATATGCTTACAAACATTAATATGACTATTATATATGAATGCACATACATGTAAATATATGCTCTTACAGCTCAAAATAAATTAGTGTAAGCTTATATACGTGGATTGGGATGGGTTTGAACTGAAGAAAAAGATACTACTATGGATCATAGTAGGTGAAACAGGATGATGGACAAATAATACTCTTTCAATATAGATAGATAGATAGAGAGAGAGAGAGAGAGATAGTAGATAAGTCTTAGATGTGTTCATTGATGTATTTTTTTGCAGTGATCATGGAGCACTGTAATATTCTTTTATTTTATAAAAAGCATCATAATTGGTTTTCAAACAGTTAGTTCATTATAAGGCGACTGCTTTTTGCTCAAAAAATGGATAAGTAAATAAGATGGTACAAGTATGGAAACTTATTATACCATTATCATCCACATATTGCCAAGATATTAAAAAAAATACGTATTTCTTCCCTATAGAAGAGATTTGGTATTGCAGTGAATTTTTTTAAAGATTTGTATCTTATAAATGTAGACACACGCAAGACTCATGCACACACACATAGTATAAATAGACAAAATATAAACTACATTTCCTCCATATGTTTTTCCATGTATAAAAAAAAATTGTAAAATATTATAACGACAACTACCTTATTTCTTCTTTAGCCATTCGCAGATATAATTATTATTTAATTTATCAAGACCTGTAAAATGAATCTTCTGATTTTCTCAAATTTATCATTATACACATATGTCTACTAAACTCTTAAAATATTATATTCATATATTTATATAAAATATTGACATATATATTTATTTTGTCTATTGTTTCAGGGCAGTTAGATTTTGAATACAATAACAATGACAATTTTTTGTGACATTTTTTTAAAGACCTAATATTAACTTTTGAATTATGCCTATGATAGCTAAGTATATATTTATTTATTTAAGAAATCTGCTTAAAAAAAATAATTAGGAATACACCTGGGTCTCATTTTACGCAATAGATAGGTTCCTCAGAAAACACGCACAAACGAAATCGTGCAAAAATAGACGTAACTTACATTGAAAAAGGGGGGATGCGGTCTGTGATTTTTCAAAATTTGCATAAAAGCAAAGCACCAATGTAAAATTACTTTAAAATTCACGCAAAAAAAATATAAGGAAATAAATTATGACTAATAAAAAATTTCAAATTTGAAAAAAAATTGATACAAGACAAACTTTTTTTAACTGTAATATTTAATTTTATCCAAAATAATATACTTTATGTATAATTTACAATACAGTAATTTACATTTTTATACACGTTTTAATTATTATAGCTATTTGCCTAAAAACACTTTCGTTTGCAAACAACTAGCCCAACTTCACACTCATGTTGTAACAGTGGTTTTCTGGTGACAACGTAATTAATCTTTGAGACAATGATTTTATTAATTGTTTATGAAACTAACAACTAAATATTAAATTCTTATTTTTGTCTTTAATTTTCAATTCGGTTTAAAAATCAAATTTCATATTAATTTCAAGTCGCAGTAAGTAATTTTTAAATTGTTAATTACAATTAAAAATCAGATTTTAATTTTTAATTGTGCCCACTGCTATTACTGACCTTTTAAAAATAAACTTGTGGACACTAAATGATTAATAATTGATTACGTTCTTTTTTAAAAAGCAAAAACAGAATGTGATTTAAAATGCAAAATTAACACGTACAATGTTTGAACAAATTTACATTATAATCTTGTAAAATTTAATGTGTGCATACATAAAATGTAGAAATCATAATTTTAATTTCATTATTGCATAAAATCTTACTATTATAAAGCACTGAAAATATTGAAATCACTAAGATGAAAGTCGAATTCCAATAATGTGCTATTACTTTCAATATAACGTAAGTGCGCGAAATTTATTATTTAAAGTAATAGCGCATTATCGGAGTTCATACACGTCGGTCTCTTTTTACGCGGACTTATTTAATAGACTTCGGTGAAACACGAATTGCGTAACTTCAAAATCGTGTTAAATAAATCCGCGTCAAAAGAGACCCAAGTGTACATTAAAAAAAGTGTAAATTTAACTATAAATAAATCTTTTAAATATTATTAATGGTCTTTGATTTCTTTTTATATTTAATTTTTGTAATCAAATAAATCTTTGACATTAGAACAGTATTATATATACTGTCATAATTTTTTATCACAAAAGTAATTATAATTAGAGGGGATTTGAACACAGACATTTAAGTTTTCTTCAACTCTCCACTCCATCTTATATAACCGATACACATGAAGACATGTATATATATGAAAAATATAAATGACCTCCAAAATATATAATTCATGCTGAACCAATATTTATCAATTGGTCCATATTATCATCTCTGATATATATATATATATAATCAGTGCTCAGCTTATATTAAGACAGAAAATCTGCAAACATTAATGAACATGTTTCAATCTTCTCCACTAGCCAACTCTTCAGCCATGTCCTTGTTGATTCCAATATTATTGTCATACCCATGTTGACTCTAAGTTACTTTGCCCCCTCATAAAATATGACAATACATCTTATTAATTATATAGAAAAAAGACAGGCAGATTTTAGGCTCAATCTACAATATTTGAATACAAGCATAATATATATACTGAAATTAAGATGTAATTATATCAAAAGTTCTCTATACTCATTATTCTTTTTTTTACGGCCATATATTCATTATTCTTGAATTTAAAAGTAATTATAGATATTCTGACAACTTTTATCGAGAATAAACATATCGTAATTTAAACATTTACCTTTTCAATTTGTATGGTTCTTATTACATAGTTGGAATATACTTCCATTTTCTGAATAGTCACTGTAATAACTCCGAAATTACAAGTATCTTTACAGGGCCAGTATTGCTCACATTTTAACTAAATAAAATAAGTAATAAAGATGAATAACATTAGTTTAAAATAGTTACTATATATGTAACTCTAGTACACTATTTTAAAAATTATTTATAAATATTAACGCATAGCATGAAAGTCTCCAGCCATTAACAAAAGTCAATTAATAAATAATGAAAGATGAATAAATGAAAACAATTTTAAAGTTAATTTTTCTGTAGAAGCTAACAAAATTAATCGAAAGAAGTTGTTGATTCAATACATTTACAGAACATTGAAATTTAATATTGACAATTTGAAATATATTTAGAACAATGAAGTCGAAATAAAAATGTTCTGAAAATTTTTATTAGATGACTACTAACTTTCGAATTTAAAAATAATTAATAAAAAAATTGTGAATATCTGAATATATTAAAAGCATTATTCTATTAACATTGCGTAAAAAAATATTATAATAAATAAAGCTATACAAGTTCGTCTTAATAACATTATAAAAATTGGTGAGTTTATATATTTTCTAAAGAATATATATATAATTTGATTAAATTGTAATTTACCATATTTCATTATTAACTTATATATATAATCACTAGATAAAGCTTTACCAATAGCTCCTAACAAGCTTTAAATGTCGAAAGAGTTCAAAATCTCTTTCGGTAGTTACGTAAACAAAGCTTGTGATGTGATGTATTATGGCTTCTCCTTAAACTAAGTCAAGAATATCTCAGCAATTATGCCCAGATAAACCTGTTAGCTTGTTAGGAGCTATTGGTATACCTCCATCTAGTGATCATAAAATGCAAGCTTAAAGGCAAATTATGAAATTTATAACTTGTTTTGATTATCATATATATATATATGAAAAATAAAAACAAGTTAGTCACGTAACCTGCTATCACTTGTTATTTATGAGACGCCATCTATTGATCATATATATATATATTGAACCAGAATATTATATAGCCTTCAATGTTTTTTTCACTAAAATAAAGGGACAAGAATTTTGAATTGTACTTTTTTTATTGTATTTAATTAATGGGTTTAGATATTATAAAATATATGTAAAGTCTTGATGGTATATGATTCAAATAAATTATTTATTAAACTTTGAAAAAAAAAGAAAAAACAAAAAATGATAAACTTTAAAAAAATTTTTTTAAAAAATATATTAATATAAAAATGTCTTTCTTTTGTGGTAACATTATGTCTGTAATTAACAAATAGGCAGTACATTTTTTGTTAATTTAATTTGTATGGATTTGGTCTTGTGTTCAGAAATTTTTGGCTATAAAATGTGTGTGTTTTTAACATTCTTTCTCTTTTCTGCTAGCAGCTGATCTAAAGTGAAGAAAAGCAAGTTATCACTAAAAAGAGATTAAAACATGACTATAATTTACTTTTGCTTATTGAGACTAAAACATAGCTCAATTGTAGAACAAGAGATGGAAAATGACAATTTCTATGAAAGAAAAGCTAAAATGAATGTGTAAAGCACAACTTTTATATATGGTGATCTTATTTGTTCAGCAGAAATGACATACAGATTGCTTAGAATGTCCTTTCCTACAAATATTTTTTATAAATAGTCCTCTGAAAGATAAAAATACCAGTAAAAAAGAAATAATCTCACAGCCAATTCTTTTTAAGAGAGCAAACCAGCAAACTAATTAAGGATTAGTAGAATACATAATTTGAATTGTGGAAAAGACAGTATTTAAAGCAGTGAAGTGGGCAGCTTCTGTTGTAAAAACACCAATCTCAAAATTAATCATAGAAATGAATTTTAAAATCATATATTAAAGTGAGCTTTAATATATGTGCACACATATACACCTGTCAAAATGTCTACAATTCTAGAGGAAAGAAAATTCCATACATACTTTGAACTGTAAATTGAAGTGATTTTCAAACAAGATGTGACAATACTCTAATTTCATTTATTACATTGATTATAGTAATATTATTTATTTTTTTATTATAAATGTCTTAGTGGCATGTATTTAAAATGATTTTAAATATTTTCTTCTTATGATTATGTAGTTTAAATAATTATTGTTAATTTCCATGTAATAAAGAAAATATTCTTCATTTCTAGAAATTGTGAAAGAGGTATTGACATACTTTTGAATATATACAAAAGGTGCTGTGTTTATTAGTGGATTAAGATGCTTATAGGGAATCCACGTTGTGGGCCAATTCTAAGTAAAAATGAATTTCCTAAGTATAAATTGAATAATTTCTAAGTACAATCTCCTTTGTGTGACCGCATTACCAGCCAATTCTAACAAATGGAAAGTTATGCTTTACTATGTTAATTTTATAAAAACTTATTAAATTGATATATAAAGTATTTGCTATCTTTCGATTGGTCATCCACATTGTATTTCAAATAGAACTAATACGGTTAGGAGAGTTTACAAATATCACATATATTATTGGACTGTTTAAGCTAATTATAACTTTATTCTAACAAATAAGAATTTTTATTCAAGTAGATGCACATCCACCTTATGGATTAATTGTACTATATTTAAATTTATATGGCATTTAAACACTTGCAGATTAAATTGCATGCCAATTGTAACATTTTGAGGATGGATCAGCGGATGCTTCATCATTCCCAGCTAACACTATTTCTAAAGCCTACTGGGATGATGATGATGGTACAGAACATCTATAATTTTAATTGCCAGGGTTCCAAATTGCAACTTTAATAAAATATAAAGGTTAAATCTCACTTCAATAATTTTCAGTAATAATATTTAATGAATGAGTTAATAAATAATCAATCAATTCAGAGAGTACTGAGAATGCATTAAAATTAATAATATTAATATTCCTAGAAATTCTTGGTTATTCTCAGCATACTACCCATTCACCATCATTAAAGCTACAATTAAAACTTTATTCTAATTACAAAGTTCTATATCCATCTCCACCTTCCTGATCCACTCCTCTATCATCTTCACATCCATAGGTCTATTACACTATTATCTATTTACCATTAAATTTTACATTCTGCTAGCTCATTTCTCCATTATAATCTCTTCTCAGGGTTCTTTAAAAAAATAGGTGTGGAAATTGAATAAGCTGCGGCAGATTATTGGTGATAAACACTCTTCTCATGATCACCTCCAAGGTGATCTTGCTTGGGTTGTCTTCAATGCGTTTTAATATCTATTTACATTAAAGCTCAGAATAATTTAAGCTTATTAAATCTTTTATATACACATCATAAACGTAGTTACAATTATAACAAAATTATAAAGAAGTGCATCTAGAGAGAGGGGTTTGAATACAATGCATGGAGATAGGATTTTATGTCCACCCCATGCATCCTCTATCACTCAATAACTATCCCTATTCATAATTTATATTTCAATTATATTAAATTATTTGGTAATTCTAAGTATCAGGAATTAACCATTTTAAATAATTTTACAGCATATTTATTTACGAAAATGAAGATTCAAATATTAATAATAATATATTGATGTATGATTGGATTGAGGTATCTAGATAATAATAACCCACATTGAGACATACGCAAATTTTATTTAAAACAAATAACAAATTTTATTGACAGACTATAATTTAATACACAACATATATATATATATATATATACTTGATAACTCGCATGGATGGCCCCTGTTTTACAACCATATTATGATATATATATATATAAAAATTTAAACACATAACTATCCCTAAATCAATGGATAATGTCAATAGGTTTAAAATATCAATATTAATTTCCTAATTATCAGGGAATCACGATTACCATGGAGTAAAAAAAAATATTTACCTTCACATATATTATACTTTCACTTTCATTCCCTTTATTATCCTAGATACAGTGAATTTTCCCGTGTTTAATGCTTTTTAAATTACTGATTTGTTTTGAGAGCTAATTTTTCCCATAATGAAATTTAATAATTTTATCTAATTAACATTCCTTCACAAATTTCTTAATCTTATCCTATCATTCTGATCGAACATCCTTTTGCCCTAATCTTTACAACAGAGATACCTTATGAATGGTGGGACTAAGTCAATGCAAATAAATCAGCATCTAGATCAATCATCATCATAGTGCACACACTCTATACTCACGTTCTTATGATATAATAATATTTTAATAATATTACCTTTCCAGCGAAGTTCTCAGCTGGCTGTGGAAATATTTATTAGATAATTTCATATACACATTGCTTACACTAAAACATTTGTAGGTTTTATTTAACCCTTAATTTAACGTTTCTTAACTTTATAACTCTTGGCTCTCATTGATAAAACAAACTAGATCAACAAAACAATATTCAAGTACACCAATCACACATACATTATCTGCATTCATCCTGACATCAAATTGAGTTTGCGACCTCATATCCGACATTTATAATGATGCTTAATAATAACAGCTATCTTTCATACACCCATAAGGAATATCCAACATCAACATGAGGCAGGGAGTGACCCGAATAAAAAAAACCTTTTCACTAAGGTTGAAATATGCTATAATTTTTTTATCACTAGTCAAACAAAAGACTTAGGTATACCTATTACCTCTGGCCATCAATAAAGAAACCCTCTTACAGTGTCAAAAATAATCAAGTGGGAAAACTCTTCCACTGTGTTCAAATACTTTATATATGTAGCATAAATATCTTAGTGAGCTAGACTTCACTGGCTTGGTAGAGACTGTTGTCCATCCACATTACATCCAGGTGGAAACATCAACTTCTACAAGTAAAACTTTCATATCTTTAATATTCTGGCAAATTAGTGCACTGGAATATGAGTCAATAAATTTTCCAAGCATTAATCAGCTTGTATCTGGCCTTAAATTTATGATAACAATAATAAGACATAATAAGAAATATGTATTAAAATTTTAAAACTATTTCCATGCACTTTTATAAAAAATGATGATGTTTTAGCTCAATAGTCATGCAATTTTATAAGTCTAAGCATTTGACAATAACTTCTGATATGATTCATTCAAAACATTTCCCTTAATAATGATATCTCTCGCTTTTTTTTTTTTTAAAAAAATGTTTTTAAAGCATTTTAAATAAGGCACATCAGAACGACATGATATCAATTTCACCTACCCCCAAAATGACAATGATAGCAAAAGCATTTAAAATAAACACATACAAAATCATCTGATATCAATATTTCTACCCCCCAAAATAACACAATTATAATTATAACATGAATTAATTTTAAAATGGATTTACATGATAAACATAAAGAAAGAATTTTTTTTTATGTTTGTAAATTAAATGTCCTACATAAATAGTGAATAATAAAAAAATAATACTTATATAGAGTTCTTTGAAAGTGTCCATAAAGTTCCTGGTTTCCATTTTTCCCTTTTCTTTTCCTCCTTAATTTGTTAGCGCATGAGTCTATGTAGCAAAAAGTTCATGTGATGGGGTTTGATTCTTATGCCATCAGATATACAAATTTATACCGCTGAAATGAGTTTCTCATTTTTACTTTTATGTAGATTACAGTTAAACATCGCTCATTTAAATTTTCCAAGATATAAGTGCATTTCTGATTGTCTTTTTCCCTCTTTAAATTCATTTTTACATTCAAATTGAACGCTTATATATACAATATCAAACTTCAGGGTTTTAAATTTTTAGCATTTGCTGATCCAATCATGACCGTTGATTAACTTCTGGACAATAAATGTGTGTGTCCACTTAAAATTTATTCAATAAACATTGTCTTTTCTTATTACAATGTTAAATTTACCAAAGTTGTTTTCAAGAGACAAAAGAGTAATAATAAACAATTTCTTTTTTCCAAAAGAAAAATTATTTCTTTCAAATTTTATTGCAAAGTTTCTCTATAACATCAATAAAAGAAAAACTTGCAAACAGAAAGTTTCAAATAGACTAGCCATCTTCTGCTAAAAAACAGAGATTTTATATAGTCTGCTTTTTTTTTACTCTCCTGCTTTCCCCTACTATAAAATTATATTGACCCTTATTCTGGTCATTCTCTTTTCTTAATTAATTGAATCTTGTTTCTTTTTGTCTCTGGTTAATTTTAACCTTTTGCTCTTTTAGAGAAACTATGCCAAATTTATTTCTGCATTCTAACAGATGACCACCAATTAATTTTACATTCAACCGATATAATTACCCATTAATTTCACACTCAAATTCCTTGGTGAAATTTATATCATTTAAATGGCTCTGATAATTTACTTGGTAATACAACATATGTGGTAAAACAAAAAGACAGAAATCTCTCTTTAAAATAAATAACAGAAATCTTTCTCTCCCCCCCCCCTTTTTACTTTTTCCATTAAAAAATATATATAGCAGTCCAGCTTCAAACCCAGTATTTTGAACTAATTTTTGGCTGCTAATAATAAACTATTCAAAAGTGACTTAATTTCTTTTTTTTTTTTAGATTTCCTTACAAAATGATAAGGAATTATTATTAATTGTGAACTTGACAATTAAAGTCCACAATTAGATTAAATACACACACACTTCACATGTGTACAATTCTTTAATTAAACCGATTTAATACTTTAATCCTTAATTATTATAACTATTATATTTTTATCATTTAATCTCATAAACTATTTATTTCTAGCTTATCAATATAAAATTATGTCCATTCATTACCACTATCTAACATAGTTTTAAGAGTCACACATCCCTCCTTTTCATTCAACTGTCAAATGATGTATAAACCTTGCTTTTCTAAAAATATATTTTTAATACTAAATTGACCCATAAATTAAAATAAAATAATCTTTTGGTTAGAAATATTTTAATGATAAAATTTCAGATTGCCTACCGAGTCAAATGTACACAATCATTATAAATATGGGTTTGAACCTAGTCTTGGCTAAAATTTTGTTTATTAGGAAAAAAATATAAACTATGAAGAAAATTTTTATTGAACCTTATTTTGCATAATTAACTCAAAAAATGGAGTCTTGGTCAAATCCAAGGGCTACAATATATATATATATATATATATATATATATATATATATATATATATATATATATATATATATATATATATATATATATATATATATATATATATATATATATATATATATATATAAAAGTACAGCTGGTTATTTATTTTAAATAATTTCATGAAAATGACACTTGTAATTTTTCAATTACAATTGTTTTTTAAGTAAATAACTTTATTCAACTAAAAGTAAGGTGTTTCCAATATTTTTTTTTTAAAAAGGAAAAACTCCAAAAAATTTTCTAGATTGGAAAAAATATACTTGCTGGAATGTTTTTAAAAACATTTATATGTAACTTATATTCTGACATATTTCTTGTCTCTTATTAGATTTAAGCTTTCAACTTTCATTTTGATATTAAACCATTATTATTTATTAGAATATAATAAATTTGATCATGTGATAGATATTTTTTTCAGAAATTAAATAAATTTTAAAAATCCCATTTGATTTATTGTCATGTCATCAAATTTCAGGCAGAGCTGATTTATAAAATGAAAAAAAATTTCTTTGTTTCATGTTTGATTTAAAAATGTGAATGAATTTTTTAATAACTACTAAATTTATCAATTTATGCTTTAAACTCTCAATGGAGGTCACTGACTATAGATGGTCATGGCTTCAATTCATTCTAAAACTGGTAATTTTTACATTATCATAGCAAAATTTACACTTACTTTAAGTACCATATGATGCTACCCTCTCTAGAATTATTGTACAAGTAAAACATCAATAATATTCAAATTTAAAGTTTTAACAATGGAAAAAGGCAGTCTTTCCTAGGCAGTGATTGGCTGTTGCTCCTATTGAAGACAACTGACCAGTAAATTTTCACTCAGAGCTCTGTTCATAAACTGTGACTTTCAATTCTTTATTTTAAAGCTAACTATTTACTAAATCTGCCTTACAAACACCTTTTCTAAAATATGCAAAGAAAGCTGTTAAATTCTAATGTTTAAAACTTGTCTGAATGTATAACTTGTAATATTAAATTCTCTTTTAAAATGTAAAACTATGATAATCTATTTTAAACTAAATGAATAATTTTCTGTGGTCTTTTATGCCTATTTCTAATCTATTCAATTTATTTTATAATTTTATCATTTTAATATTATATGTATTTAATATGCCAAATAACTCGAAACTGTGAATATTTATAAGTATAATTTTAGCTTATCAATCTGCGAAGATAACTTTAAATCTTTGCTATAATAAATATTGAATAATTAAATTATTATTTTTCTCACTCTTTGTTTCGAGATCATGTTATTATTTTACTGATTAATTTTAGGTATTAATATTCTAATAATCAGTCATTCTCTAGTTAAAATTGTAGTTTGCTTGACTCTAGTTATAAATTATAATTATTTATATATGTAACTCGTACATCATAGGAAATAGTCACAGAGACATTCTCAAAGCATATTTCTAATGTTTTATTCGTAATTGTCCCTCAAATATGCTTTGTCCTCCTTAGATTTATATATGTTGAGACACAGGTGATAATCTTAAACTAGGTTACTAATTAATTTAGTCCCTAAATAGTATATTGAAGTACTAAATTTGAGAACTGGGTTGTATAGATATGCAAATAGATGCTATCTATTTTTAAAGCATGCTATTATAATTTTATGTATTTGCATTATATATGTATAGGCTGTGGATGTGTCCTTACTAAGTATGCAATGTACAATTATCTACTTGATGCATGATTCTTGATGAGTTGCTGGCTGAAGTTTCACTTATCCACTTAGTTTGGGTAAAGCACTCTTTTAAAACTAGGGCACAAGCACCTAGATTATTCATAATTAATGCTTATCTGACTCCCTGAACTAATAATGTTCCTATTCATAGCAAGTTGAGCAGTTGTAGGGTGACCAAGCCTTTGAGGCTGAAGCCCATGAATAATGACCCATTCACATCTTCTAGCTTTATTAATATTTTAATATGTGCCATAGAATATAAAGGTAAACCTATAATAAACCAGTTTTCTCCCCCTTTATATTAAATGCTTATCTAGTGTCAGTGTATGTCCTAATTTAGGTTAACATGCTAACTTGTGTATCTCTGAGCCTAATTATGTGCTCAACTTAATTTTGTATAGATAGCCACCACAGAAGCACTATTAAGTTAGTAATATAACTTTGGCTATTAAGTTCCATATGATTTAGCAGACTATTCACACTGCACTTGATTAAACACTTGATGATGAGATAACATGTAACATAAAATTTCATTAGTTATGTGATGCCTGTGTGTGTAATCTTTCATGTTCTCATTACATAATTCTGTATATTTTTATTTTGCTATCTTTCATTTTATTTATTAAATTAATATTACTTAAAATATAACTTGTTTCCATATCTTTTTTGTCTGTGAGTTCAATTTTATCCAACTCTAGATTTATTTGCACATACATCATTATATCTATATGTAGGCCATTCTAATAGGTTTAATCACTTAGTCATATGTGTGTATATCTGACCAAATCAGTGTTAAGTTAGTTAACTTATGAGTCTCTTGTCCTACCGTGGGTGACTGCAGGATGTAGTTAAATTGAATGTCTGTGTAAGTTGAGAAATATCATCCATAAGACATTAGATCATTGAGCAGAGGTGAAAGGATTGAATGTTGGCCAGATTCTGGATCCCAGCATCCATATTCAATCAGCTTTAGTGTATTTTGCCTGTGTTCTAGATTTTGTTATGTGGATGGAGAATTCTTACTGTTAAACCATTGATTACTCTGGCTTGCACTAGTAGCACTACTGTATGAGAATTTTGCCTGTTTTAATAACAGTTATGAGCAAGCTTAATAAATGGTGATCATATTATGTTATATTAATGTTATATTTATGATGATGAGTCCCATCACTCCAGGTTTATCCCAAAATTTCTAAGAGAAAAGTTTTAGAGAAACATAAAGGGAGGAGATAAATAGATCAGAAAATACAAGTGTGCAATAAGAAAAAGATTCCTAACTTAGCTAATGAAGAGAGAGGAGTCAAATCTTAATTTGGTTACTGAAAAAGATAGAAGAAATTATTCATAACTTAGCTGTTGAAGAGAGGTCAGTTATGTTCTACTACAGCTGTGAATAAAGAAAAAAAACATTTTTACCAAGCTATTGCATGGAATAACAGATGTTTAAATCAGGCTATTAGCATACTATGAATTTAGTCACCAAATGGTTTGTACAATAAAAACCATGTGATAAATTTAGCTAAAATCTAGACATCATCTTTCTTATGTAAACCTGCTTTCATTGGAATAAAATGTAGAGAAGCTACCTCTTAAAGTAATCTGCAACCTTGTCTTCAACCAAGAGGATGTGTCTCTGTAAGTGTTAGGGTCATGTGGAAATTTTACTGAAAAGAAATGAATAATACTTTCTGTTTTTAAATCTGAAAATACTGCATAACAAGAAATGAATAAATTAAACATATTCATGTGTAGAAGCCTTCAAGAAGAAAACCCATTTGGACAAACTAGAAATTATAATTGGGAAGAACTCCACAGAAAAAAATAAAACCATGGTTAAAAACATTTTTTGTGCACACTTGCACATTTTTTTTTATTAATAGTAAAAAAATATTTTTTATATAAATGTAATATTTTTGTAAGAAATAATAATTTTAAATATTTTCATTAAGTAAATGTTTTCTTATTGTGAAACATATTTCTTTTTTAAACTTAATTTTTTTTTTGCATGTGAAACATTATTTTTCCCTTCTAAAAACTTAACAAAAGTTAATTAAGTTATATCAAAGATTGTTATCTTTGAGTTTAAAAATGCTTTTTCAACTCATAGTTATTTTATAGAAATAACTTAATTAATTGAAAGTTAATTTAGGAATAGAAATCAACTAATTTATTATAATTTTTATGAAAAAATATTTTTTGATGAAATGAATGTTTAAATTTTTTACTATTATGTCATTTTTGTTTATTGTTAATCAATTAGTTATTAAATACTTGTTCTAAAGATATCTTTTAGTCAATTTCTTTATTTAATTCCTGTTTCATAAATTGCAATGTGTGTGATCTTATTTCATGACAGATTAAAGTTTTAGGATATTTTTAAAAATGATCACAATAAAACTATTTTTTTTATAATAGGGTAAATGTAGGAATTATTTGACATAATTTATAATAAGATGCTTTATTTACTTTTTGCTCCCAGTAATAATTTATAGAGTTTGGGATTTCTGAGATACATCTGTGCATAATAGTTTGCTGAAGAAGGAATATATATTTAGTGTTATAGATATCCAGATGATGATGATCCTGGTTGGCACAAAAGGGATATTTTTTAAAGTCCATGTGCTACTTTTCATTCCACTTATATCTTTAGATATTTAGTTTATAGTAGGCCACAATATTAATGCTACTAAATGGCAAGAACATTGGTTATGGCCATGATGTTTTTAATATTTTAGCTTTATGTGACATTGTTGTATTTTGATAAAATAGCATCTAAGTACGTGCATTCAAATAATTATTGTTTGTATTCTTGTGCTAGGTTTGGCATTGGCTAAATAATTAGCCTATTCTACAGCGGACCACTTTCAAATATACTTACAAGATTGACTGTTGATTTATTATTATTGTTGATCATTCATGATTATGACTGATTATTACTTTTGTGGAATGCTGGTGAACTTATAGATCTGTGTTCACCACTCCTGCTCATGCCTTTTGTATATTATTTTATAATTGTTTTATTTGAAAATGATCATGGTTTCCCTTCTCTTCATAATTCAGCCTTAATGTGGTGTACTGTTACAAATAATACCAAATTGTGAGATCATGTAACCTCAGATTCTCTTTTATTATCCATTATTTCCATACAATTACAATTGTCACCTAACTTGTGGTACCATTATTTCCATAATGTTAAATACTGAACATTTAAGGAGCACAATCATATAAAGTACCAATTAACAACCTCAATAGTTTGAAGAGATATTTTTAATTAAATAACACATCTGAAGAAGACAAATTGGCCATTGCCTATGTGAGAGGATTCATTATGTAACAAATCAGATACATTCAGTAAATGTAAAAAGTCATTTCTGGAAAGTTACTGGACTGAAAAAATTTGCATCATATATTAAGTATCTCAGGAATAATATAAACCAGGTGAACCTTATAGTCAATTTTTTTATCAACAAGTTTCAAAATTATGAGGTTTGACAGGTCACATTTTATCATAAAGAACACAATTCACCTTCCAAAATGCAACATGTGTTGATCAGCACTGAATGATAGACAGATAATTGAGTTGAAAGCTAATTTAGTTAACACATTAGATGTGAGCATGTTACACAATAATCTTTCTATGGAAATATGGAGTTTTGGTTCTCAAAGGATTGCTATGACTAAGGATGGAGAATCATTTCATCTAAATGCCATTCATATTAAAGAAACAGGTTAAAAATAGGGTTTTATTATAGCCCTGAATATCAAGTTATAAAAAAACTGAAAGTGGATCAGATATCAGCCAAATGAATGAACAGAAACATCTGTCTTGTCATTCACCTATACCCAGTTACAGTCACAACATATTTAAAATGTAGAGAGAAATCTGATATGGGGTATGTTAAGCCAAAAAGATTTTCAATGGGTCATTTTTTATGTTGGAGACCTTATATTACTGTGAGGAACAAACAGAATATATATAAGCATTAAAAACCGCGTAGACAATTCCAATATAAATAACAGTGAACAATCTCCAACTGTTGTCATGGCAACCTCTTTTTAACAATAAAGATGGATATATATATATATATATATATATCTAACCTGATATGTATATGGAGATATTGAATCCCCCTATTTGCAAATCAAATTCGCTCAAAATTGAAACTTATTTTAGGATTGGAAGCAGAAGCACTATTAGACTCAAATAGCCAAATCACTGTAACATCAGAGAAAATATGTAAAATGAGTTATAAAGTGGATCATCAAATAAGTAATTTCTATTAAAGATACTCCAAGTAACTCTGGATAACAATAAAAAGATGAAAGTTGCTTCCAAGCAGGTGTGGAGACATGTTAAAATCAAACATAAAATGATGAATCATGTTACTTCTACAATGGGATATGATTTTTGCATAAGACTAACTGTGTGCTAGATTAAGATAAATGTCAGAATATTTGTCATGGAGAAACTTATATTTAATGCCTGAGATTTATCATATGCCACTAAATTTTTCTGCATGCAGTTAAGCATTTAGCAACAAATTATGAATAAAATAAAGTAGTCCAATTTTAAACAAGAATATTGTACCAATATATTATTTAAATTATTCAATCAATTTCACAAAATATTTTTAGAGATATTCGGGATGATAAGAGGATATGAACATTTAGAATCATGAATAACTAGCCATATCTATTGATCTTTTATCTGGAACTCCACCAGTATGGCACAATCGTAAAAATGGATTAGTAAGATTGCATATAGATGCTAGGTAGCTGAACTAACTAATGATCCCTGAAAAAATATTTTTCTGCCAATCTTTGGATTTTTAATAAAGTTTGATGAAAGTAAAATATTCTCCATCCTTGACCTGACATATGGCTATTGCAATATCAAGCTTCACCTAGAAGATCTTTAATATACAGCATCCAGATTTGACAATTACTAACATCACTTTAATTGGATACCCGTTTGAACTAGATAATAGAAGTGTTGTTGTACTGAAGAGCTTAGATAAAATACCAACCTCAAATGCATATTTTCAATGTATATTGGTGATGCAGTAGTTATCTTAGATAGTTAATGGAGAATATGTGACATCTAGAATTATTTTTTATTGGAGTGAAAAAAGGAGAAAAACGTTAATATAAAAGTCATATATGTACAGGTGTGTGTAAGCCTATACAGTGCATTAAATTACATATTGAAACAAAGTGCATTAAAGGTCTGCCCATCATTGCATATATATGTAAATGGATTATTCTTCAGCACATGAGAGGTCAGAATGAATAAACATCAACATGGGTAGGATGACAACCTTGGCACTTATTTGGGATTTGAACATTACATCGTCAGATTTTCAATGAAATGGATGGCTGAAGGGTTGTAGTTTGGAGTTGTTTGAAGCATGTCCATTAAAGTATGAAGATTGGCTATCTTAATATAAAGCTGAGCACTGATTGTTTGCAGGTTTAGCATGAAATATGTATATTCATGATTATTTATCTTTTCAACAGGTGTATGATCAGGTGGGTCAGCAATATGAGATGACATGGAGAGTTGAGCGTCAAGTGAAGTCTGAATTTGATTCCCTTATATAATACATTATTTACTAATGTAGTTTATTTTTGGAACACATTATAGGAAGTGAGAGTATTAATCCTCATCTTGAATAAATACTAGGAATACAATATTTTCATATTCGTAAAACAAAGAAGCAAAGAGAGAATATTAGTTCTCATCCTTAGTAAAGAAAAACAATGCAGTATCGTCCCATTCATTAAACAAAGATGTAAATATGATCATATTTAAGGATCTGCAATTTTAATATAAATTTTATAAAAATGTTGGTACAGATATGGATCTTTTATTACAGCTGTTAAAAAAAGATGGACTCTGGCTCTGTATTCATAAACATAACCAGGCTTTGAACAAAATCAAAAAATCAAAAAATCAAATTCAGTGATAATGTAATGCTTGTATTCCCAGTTATGGATTGGGAAAGATGCTATCCCAAACTCATGACAATGATCAACATGAGGTCCTGTTCTTTATTAGATGGCTGATAAGAGGACTGGAAATAAAGTATACCCTCACAGATAGTGATGCTCTGGCTGTAATATGAGTTTTCCAATTATTTTACTAATTTCTTTTGATATTGGAAATAACCGTAGTAACAGAACATAACTGTCAAGTTTAGAACCACAGCTATCTAACTAAGCTATTTAGATAAGTACCATTTATGAAGTTTAGTTATTCATTCCAGCACTACTACAGATCACAGAACATTGTAACCAATATTCCTGGCCAGAATTCTAGACAAATAAGTGAATAGCTTTTATGTGGAGACAATTTACAATTTAACCACTTTAGGGCTGGAGAATGATAACAGAATTAAGTTATTTGAAATACTTATGGGATTAGCAGTAATAAGATCATGGTCTCAATAAGTTAATTCAACACTGTAAAGGCATACTGGGTGTTTTGTACATAGAAAGGACATGTTTTTCAAAAGTAAACACTAGTATAAAATAGACTAAACCCTCAAATATTAAATATAATAAGGGGTGCATGGAAGATAGTTATTCAATTATCATCAAGTACACCTATGGACTAAATAGATATTGTATTAATAAAAAATGAAAACTTACTGGCTTAAAATGTATGCCAATATTATATCTCCACTCGATAATTGTGACATATTAGCAAACTAAACCAATCAATGGAACTTATCTAAGCCAATTACAAACATTTATTCCTGAGAGGCCTGGGCACATGATAGCTTTGGATTACTATAGGTATTTATAAAATATTTAGGTTGTCACTAATTACCTATTTTTCAAACATGTGAATGTTCTTCCAGTATAAGTCATTGGAAGGTCAAAAACTATTATTAATGCTAATACAACAGTATTTGTGTCTCCAGAATGACAAATATTGATATCAATTGGCAAGCTCCTAGTCCAATCATTGTAAATGCATTACATGGGAACTAGGATGGTTTATGTTCACTCAAATAATTGAGGATGGATCATTAAGGTACCTTAGATGATAAATTATATTAAATAAACAAAAATAATCTATTGGATTCACTGCTGTTTAGCTGAATTTTAGTAAACATATACTAATTCTATTAATAATATCATTACTCATGATAGGGAAAGAAGAAATTAATAGATAGATGGATGAAGTCAATGCTTATAATAGATTATTAGAAAAAGAAAAAAGAGGAAAGGAAAATATTAATTTTCTACTCACATATTTCAAATTGGTAATTAGTTTTTGTCAATTAGTCACCCAGATCAGTATTTTTATAAAAAAAAAAATCTATATAAAATTCCATTTTAGATCAGTGGACAGTAAGGTGGTATTGCTTTTTGGTTAGATGTTGGGAAAAATATGAGACATGTATAATGCTAGATTGTGGAGGCTCTTCTCAAAACAAAATGAAAAAGCAGAATAACTTGAAGTAAAATCATTTGCTTCAACCATTGGAGAAAAGTTTTGTTGTTTGTGAGTCTTTGGGGGTTGTGTTGAAGTTGATGTATGCTGAATTTCAAGAAGTCCAAAAAGGGTAAAAATAATAATTTGAGTGTATTTGATGATTATCATTTCTGAGAGAATCATATGTGAAGGATCTTTGAGCCAAATATTTAATATTATTTTTGTGATTACAAGGGATAGACCAGTAAATTGTTCAAAGAATTAACAACTCTACCTCTTTATAACATAACCTATCAAAAAGCACTGGGTTGATCATGTTTTTATTCTCAGTTTAAAGCCACAGCTTATTTGAATACCTTGTGCCTCGCGTAATTGCCTCGCGTAATGATCAAGTTCTAGATAAGAATGGTAAAATAAAGAATTCTCCTTTTGAGATATTTTTTTGTTTTCCTGATCTATGCTTTCTATTGATCACTTCAGTGTTCACCTACAATTGTAGTTCAGCATCAGATAAAGTCACATGCAAAATAAAAAATGTTTTTCATTTTGATTGTGGTGCCACTAATGATTATAATGTTCTAAAATTAAGGTAAAAACAATAAAATTAAAGAAATCAAGGATAAGAAAAAAACAAATAATACCATCATTTGATGTTTAAATTTAGGTTTTGATGGAGAATGTTTTGGAATTATAATGAACTAGAGACAGAAAGTTGAAGCGATAAATTGTATACAATGATTGGTGGTTACTTCCCTGAATTACCATATAATATTATTCATTAAGCACACAGTACATGCAAAAGGAAAAAGGGATATATTCAACGTAACATATGCTTGGTTAGAATGCTTGTGCCATTAAATAAGATTCATTGCAAATTACATTTTGTTTAAGGTCTCATTTTAATTTATAAAATATATTTCGTAATGCATAAAAAAGTTAGTCAAGTATTTATTATTAACATTGGGTATTGGACTCATTTCCATAATAATGCTCGTTTGAATCGGTGGTTTTATTCCGTCCTTGGTGTTAATTTATAGCCTGGGAGAGGATGATTTACTCCCTTTGTTTACATATCATTGAGATATGTTTAATTTAAAGTTTAATTTTGTAATTATTAATATTGAATTAATTTTTATCTGTATATTTCTGTTAAAGAAGAAGTGTTGAAATGTTCATAATAAATATTGTATATATAATTTGTGAATAATAAAGCTTTGAATTAAAAAAAATAATGAATAGAATAAAGTATTAATGATAAATAATATTGTAATAATAAAATAAATTTTATTATTATTAAACTTATTTATTTATTGAATTTCATAATAGTATTCATTTGCAAGTTAATATTGCTTTCTCCATCGATGGCTATGTATTTACTTATACATCAATATCTTATGATTGACTATAAATATTTGTTAACGCCAAACTAAATAATAATTTAAATATACTTACTCTTCCTGCTTCTGTAAGATTGCACAACATTATAATTTTTTCAACGTTTTCTTGCCAAATCATTCTCCAAAAATCATTAATTGTATTTTTCAATGGGCCTTAAAAATAAATATAATATTATGACAATCAATTTGTTTACCCTTTCTAATGGTAAATTTATAGTTTATATCTGTATACTTGGACAAATAATTATTGTTAAGATTAACATTGAAAACAATAAAAAATGAGTTTATCAGGAAGTCACACGATATTCTAAAGCTAGAAATAACAGATTGAGCTTTGACATAGGGAATGTTTACCATCCAAATAATTTTACCAAAGTATTCATTCACAAAAAGCACTAACAATAATAAATAAGGAAAATGTATTAGCAAGGCAAGTCAACATTTTAAGTGTGAATATTAATTTAATCAAAAATCAAATTACTATAAATGCCGAGCTCTCTCTCTCTCTCTCTATATATATATATATTCAATGTTTTCACGGTTATATGATATATATATATTCAATGTTTTCACGGTTATATGATGTAGATAAAATAATATTTTTGGGTACAAACGGTGTTTTATTTTGCATTACAATCTAATATTTCGACAGACTTGCAACCACCATTATCAAGGTTAAGTTTTGAAAGAACAATCGTTAGTTCTCAAAGAATAACGTGACTTAGTGTAAGAAGAGAAATGAGATTCAACTTGAAGTAGTTCAGCATTCACAATATGAGGCTTATCAAAATGTTTATTTCCCTCAGTTTTTTCACTTATTAATTTCAAGTTAATATTAGGTAAAATGAAAGGTTTCCACAAAGCTGGAATACGTTGTGCTTCGTCAGCCCAACTTAAACCAGTAGGTCTCTTTAATATTTCAATTGACTCTCTCATGGTTCTCAAATCATATCTTTTCAAATTAGCAAGTATTTTTGTATTGTCAATATTAGGTTTGTGACCAATTTCTAAAAAATGGGAAGTAAAAACGATGTGCTAAATTTTTGATTAAAAGCATTTATGTGTTCCTTAATTATGACATCTATTCGTCTATTAGAATGACGCACATAGCTTCTGGAGCACTGCAAACATGGAATTTCATAAACTCTTTGGTGTTTTAAAAATATTCTGTTTTTACGTTTATATAAAAAAATCACCAATTTTTTGCCAGTAATATTAAAACAAGATAGTCTTCTACTGATTTTATCAGTAATTCCTTTAATGTAAGGTAAAATTACTCTATTAAAAGAGGAATTGTCAATTCTATCCTCTTTTTTTTTTTTAGTATTAATGTTATGTAAAGCCTTAAAAATGATGTATTTATTATAATTATTAGAAAGTAGAATATTTTTTGTAAGTTCTGTTTCTTGAGTAAGATGTTCTTTATCCAATAAATTATAAGCTCTACTTAAAAGATTTTTTGCTACAGAAAAAAATGTGCAGGATGATGATGAGAATTAAAATCAAGATATCTGGATGTATGGTGGATTTTCTGTAAACTGATATTGATAATGTTTCATCACATTTTCTTGCAATTAAAACATCTAGAAAAGAAAGTGATCTGTTATTTTCCACTTCTATAGTAAATTTAATATTTGGATGCCAATTATTTATAAAAAACAAGAAAATAATTTAAGGCATCAATGCCATGAGGCCATATGACAAATATATCATCCACATATCTAAGCCAGATAGAAGGTTTTTTTAGTAGCTGCCAATGATACTTGACTTTCAAAATTATCCATGAAAATATCAGCCATTACAGGTGACAGTGGAGATTCCATAGAAAGTTCTTTAATTTGTTTAAACTTTTGAGAATTATAAACAAAAAATGTATTTTCAAGGCAATGCTTTGCTAATGGAATAATAAAATCAGGTAAATCATTGTATTGTGCTATTATACTTAATGCTTCTTCAACAGAAATCTTAGTAAATATAGAATAAACCTCAAAATTAATTAATAAATTAGTTTCAGTCAGTTTTAAGTTTTTAATTATAGAAATAAAATGACTTGAATTTTTAATTCCTGAAGGAATCCTGTCTGTCAATGGTTGTAAGCATTGGGCTAAATATCGAGCCAAAGCATGTGTGGGAGAACCTATAGCACACACAATAGTGCACAATGGAATCTCAGGTTTATGAATTTTAGGCAAACCATAAAATTTGGGATATAATGAAGAACCTTCTCTTGGAGAAATTTTAATTTTCATATCTTCATCTATACTAGAACGTTTGATTAGACATTTTGTCTTTTTTTCTAAATATGTCAGAAAATCTTTAATAATCTTTTTATAAGTTCCATCACTTAATAAATCTACAATTTTATTATTATAATCTAAATGATTAAGTACAACCGTCGAATTCCCTTTATCTGCTGGAATAACCACAATAGAATAATCTTTTTTTAAATTTTGAAGTGCAATAAATTCTCCTTTAGATAAATTATGTTTTGGTGGTTTCATATTTTTTAAGACATCACAAACGTCAAATTTAATAAGATCAGCTGTGTGTAAGTCTATATTTTTTAAGGAAGATTCTATATTGCATATAATATTTTTAACTGGAACACGTTTAGGAGCCAGTGAATAATTAAAACCTTTCACCAACAGAGAAATTTCATCAGAAAAAAGTTGACGATGGGATAAATTTTTTACATGTGAATCACTTACAGTACTATTAGTAAATTGTTTTTCCTTTCTACTTATTAATAAAGCAAATTTCTTTTTTTTCTTCTAAGTTTTAAATTCTGAATCTTTAATGGATCTAAAATAAACAATTTTATCAAAATTAGACCAAAGAACGGGGTGGATAATATTGCATACGTTATACGTTCTCTCAGTAAAAAAACAATCAATATAGTTTAGCTTCCTCCTAATATCTTGAATAAAAGAAATCAAATTTTTCTACTCACCACCTGTACAATGTTTCTTATTTTAAAAGAGTTGGAATGAAACTTTAATCTGCAGAATTTCGGAACTATTTCATTATCACTATAACGAATCAGAAATGTAAGATCGCACAATAACTTTTCTTTCTTCACGCAAGATTTTTCGAAAGTTCTTAAACGATAAAACATTTTCTCCCCATAAAGATTAATGATATTATATTTAATGTTTTTACGGTTATATGATGTAGATAAAATAATATTTTTGGGTACGAACCGTGTATTATTTTGCATTACAACCCGATATTTCGACGGACTAGCAACCGCCATAATCAAGGTTAACTTCTGAAAGAACAATCGTTAGATCTCAAAAAATAACGTGACTCAGTGCAAGAAGAGAAGTGAGATTCAACTTGAAGTAGTTCAGCATTCACAATATGAGGCTTATCAAAATGTTTATTTCCCTCAGTTTTTTCACTTATTAATTTCAAGTTAATATTAGGTAAAATGAAAGGTTTCCACAAAGCTGGAATATATATATATATGAAATATATTATGTAAATAAAAAAAAATAGCTTAGATATAAAAGTAAATAATCATATTCTACATGAAACATAAACTAATATGAATATAAAACAAACAACAAAAATAACCGTTAGACTACAAAGTGATCAATATTTAGGAGTGTCAGAATAAATATTTCAAAGTATATTATTTTATAAAATATTTATTCATTTAATAATATATTATGTCAATTTACAGGATTTATCAAGTAAGAAACCATTCATTTTCACAAATAATTTAGTTTATTCCATATCTGTTTAATTAAATTTTAGAAGCTAATAAAAATAAGTAATTTAAATGTAATTATAGAAGATTTGAACACACAGACTTTCAAGAATCCTTCAATTAGCTACACTATCTCATCCCACTAATACAAATGACCATACACATGAAGAAAAGTTAAATAATCACCAATATATGTATTTTGTGCTGAACCAGCACTCATCAGTTGGTCCAAATTATCATCTCCCCCCATATATATATATTGAAGCTGGAAATATAGTACATATTTCTGCTTCACCTAGTGCTAATGTCATCAGCACTAGTATGGGTTTGAACCCATACTGGTATATTAATGGTCACCCACCTCATAATAGGTGGTAGTATAATTATAATTAATATTATAATCTTTTATCTAATTAATTTGTATTTTAACATTTAACTAACCTTTTTATAATAGTTTATTGATTTTATAATATTTGTAAAACTGTATATTATGTTTATTTTATTAAATTGGCATTGATATGTAATTTAATGGTAGATATCTATAAAATGTTACAAATATTTTAAATTCTTTTAATAAAGTTCATTTTTCTTAAGTTAATCAGTTGGTAACATTTTATATTTATTTTTTGATAAATATACATTAAAGAATCAATTATATTTTGTAAATTTCTACTTAAGTTTAATATCAAATATTAAATTTGAAAGTCATTGTACCAAATTCCTAAAATTTTTCTGAATGAAAGTTACATTTTTGTTAATCTAAACATTAATTAAATAGGCTTGTTAATACAATGACTGATAAACTTAATCATGCTTGTTGCCATTTTCTTTTAATTAGCAAATGAACCCTTGGGGGCATGCTTAATGCAGGATGATATATTTCCCTCCAAAGCAGGCACCAATCTCAGAGAAACACTTAGAGTGATTGTCACTGTAGATTGAATCCTATAGATAAAGCCAGATCAAATAAATAGTGAAAATTTTTGATAAGAGAGATTATTATTGATTATTATTTATTGAAAAAGAGTTCACTGAAGAGAAGTGATTAATATATATATATATAGTACATCATGCCTAAAGAATGACTGGCTAAAAAGATCGACCGTTGCTTTCTGGAGCTCTGTCCCACCAGCTCATCAATGCCTTTCCAGTGCTTTCAACATCTAGCTGGAGACTGTATTGTGTCAAGGAAGCCTGAAATGATCTGACTGTATAACTGCTTGCTTCAAGCCATGGAACATCTCCTAGTAGGTATATTATTATAACCTCCAATTTGCCACAAGCCACTGATTCTATTTTACTTGTTTTCTAAATCAATGTTAATTTATATTTTATATAAATGTGTAATGTTTATACAACTTAATTTTAAAATGTGTCTTAATTTTTTTCTCTTAAATTTAAAATATCAATTCTTCTAAAAATCTCACATTATTTTGATGCTGCAAATTAAATTAATTTTTTGTTGGTTTATTTAGAATATTGACTTATATAGAAATAAAACAAACTAACTCCTTCTTTTTAAAACTTGATTTATTATGACTATAATCATGAAAAAGGAATCTGACATTTCGACTATTTTTTATAGTCTTTTTCAAGGCACACTAAAATAAAATATATATACACAATAAATATCACATATTCCAAAAAAACAAAAATTAAATTAATTAAAAATTACAAAATATAAAATATATCCATAACCAAAATTTTCTTTTTTTTACCTTATCTCACTCCCCTTACCTATTACAATCACAACTAATTCCTTTTTAAAAATTCTATATATATGAAATAAAAACTTTTTAATTAAAAACCTATTATTTTCTTTTATCTTTTTCTATTAACATCCTATTCATGATTATAGTCATAATAAATCAAGTTTTAAAAAGAAGGAGTTAGTTTGTTTTATTTCTATATTAGATATATATGAACTATTTTGAAAAGAAGAACTGTGTGTTGGATATATTAAAATATTGACTTACTGAAATTGCCAAGTATAGAACTCAACAAGAAACTAGCTTTAAACGCTCCCTCTTATTTTCTCCATTTAAAAATCATTATTGGAGACTTATTTCCCCTAAATTAATTAATAGAAAGCTCATTTAGTTTTGTACTTTTTATATTATAAATTTGTTTTAAATGATAGAAATTATTTTAAAAAGTAGATGTGTTATTATTACCTCCAATTTAAAATTGCCCCCGTAAATTTTTTCTGAAAGAATAAAGAATTTTAGTAAATCAGTTAAGTAAATCTATTACAATTTCTGTAAAACAAATGTCTTGAAAGAAAATGGTTTAAAGCATTTTATCAGTATATGTTTCATACATATATATTTTATTTGTCAAAAATAGTAAAAAAAAATTGATGTATAATTTATTATGCTTTATATTGTCAAACTTCACCAGAAGTGAGTTTGATATTCAATGCTCTGTCTATGTTAGTTAAAAGACAGTCTTATTTTGTAATTACCAATGATAAACTATTTTATAACTTATTAATAAATAGAATATTTGGAAAGTGTGGAAAACAATTTATATTTTAGTTTTAATTCTTGCATTTCTTTTTATATTATAATTTATGATCCATTGAGTAATGGCCTAAGGTTTCTGGGGACTTTCTATCACATCAGGGAGCCAATTATTTCAACCAGAAATTAAGTTATTAATTTTGTTAGTGATACACTATCTATCTATATATGTCTAGGACATTATGTATTTATAGCTACAACCATTCATTTATTATTATTACTTTGCATTGCTAATTACCTCTTAGGACCTTCAGAATTTTAAATAGTCCAACCTTTCACACTCCCTCAAAGTAGATGTAGTTCATACCAAGGGATTCTTTTTCGGGCATTGCCATTAAGATGTGTATGAGAAGTCCAGCACATCAAAAATATTATTATTATTATTATTCAGAGACACGTTTTGGCTGAAGGGCCAGAATTTCTCATCATCTATCTGTATATACCAGGGATTTCTTTTAGTAAAGCCACCCAGAGGTTCATGACAGACCTCATTTATTTTTGTTGTAATCTATAACAGCATACTGCCCTTCATCATTTTATATCTTTATTTAGCAAATCTGAAATGCTCTCTACTATGATGGCACGTCTTTCACTAACCAATCCTGTAATTAGTTAAATATGATTATCTAATTTATTTAAAATGAAATATCTTGCTTTCCACACTCATTGTAGAAACTGATTTAAATGTAATAGTGTTTTAAATGCACATCTTTCATATCTCGTAATATATATAAATAAATTTATTTGTAATATTTTAAAGAGGGCTAATATTTTATTGCTGATTGGTTCTTGGCAGACCAATTGACAAACTTTTACTTTGTTCTTAAGTGCCTTGCATTTAGCTGCATCAAAAATGAATGCAAGAAAATAACCAAGTTGTATAAACAAAAACTTAACTTATTTTGTAACTCAATTTCTTAATAAATTCCTGTAATATTATTATTTTAAATAAGCTTCGTTTGTCATCACTCCCAATCTCTAAGGTTAATTACTCTGTTTATTTATAATATTTCTTTGATTGAAATTTACTTCTATGTAATGTTGCCATAAAGAATTATCATTATTATGGTTCAAACCATTAGTAATCAATATCCAATCAATTCTGTACCGTTCTGCAATTCACTAAATCAAATTTTTTATATCAACCCATTATTATTTGAGTCTCTTTGTGAACCATGACCTCCAGCTGGGATGTAATAAAAACAAGCACTGCTCATGTCATCACAAACGTTATCAATTAGTCAGAGAGGCAATAGTTCAGGCAAATAGGTTAGGATTCATCCTTGCCCTGACATCTGTATCTTGTGCATGGTTGGATTCAAGGTACTTTTGCTTGGATTATTGTCTTGTTGAATGAATACACAATTTTGACTGGCACAATATATATATATATATGTAAAATTAAGAGCGTGCTAATAACTCTAAACAAGCTTTTTTTTTTTTTTTATTTATGATAAATGCTACTACAAGAGAAGGCATTCAAATCATTTTTATCTTGGATTGTCCCCATCCCCAGACTGGTTTTGACTTATATATATATATATATATATATATATATATATATATAGTAAGATTTGGTTTTATATATATATATATATATATATATATATATATATATATATATATAGTAATAGAACATATATGAAATGCATGAGGAAATGACATAGCCCCAATCATTAGGAGGCCAATGTAATAGAACAACCTAATATATGAATAAACAGAAAATAAATTACTTCAAACATGGGAGCCAAATGTAATGAAAATATTTGTCACCAAATGTAATAAAAAAACATTATGCAAATAAAGAAAAAGAAATTGTTAAATATTGAGCAGACAACTGAAATAAATGTGTCATATGTTCCATTGCTTTAATTAGTTGTGTAAAATGATAGAATGTAGTATCCAAATAAAGAAAGATAAAATTATCCTAATCAGTGGACAACAAGTATAATATAACACTATTTACATATGATGAGAAATGAAATGGAATATACCAGAAAACCATACTCATATAAAAAAAAGAAAATGTAATAGAATGTCCCTAACTAACTACATATAAAGTAAACTTGGATACTACAAAGCATAAATAAGACCTATCAAATAATTATTCTCAGGGTTAATTTAACCATTTATTAGAATATATATTGGAAGCAAAGGGAATTTTGTTGAATCCAATATATATGTTCACAAACAAAATTATATGTTATTTAACATTTCAATTAATGATAGCTTAAATAAGTAGTTGACTAAGAGTTAATGGACTTAACTATTGGATCCTACACTAAAAAGAAAAAAGAAAAAAAAATATTAATAAATTTTAAATAAATAAAAATCAATGTCATTCTTTTTATATAACAAATGATGTAAGCTTTATTTCAAGGTAATGATTGGATCTTTTGAAATATCATAAACATATATGTGTGGGGAACACACAAATTTGAATTGTTTATCAACTGTTCATATATATATATATATATATATATATATATATGAATCTATTTATTTTTTGCTATATATATATATATATATATATATATATATATATATATATATCAAGCAAAACATTTACTGATAATAAACATAACTTGAAATCTATATTTTGTATAGGAATTGGATAAAACAATTATAAATTTACATCAATGAACAAATAAATAAATAAATTGGTGATAGCTTGTTAAATTAATAATTTGAATCATAGAAGTATTTTTTTAAAATTGGGCCAGCAAACATGATGACACCAAAGATTATATTAAGAGCTTCTTCCCACAATGCTATACAGATTTATCCACCTTACTTATTTTGAACTACTCTTTTATTATGAATATCAACCACTTGGGCTTCTTATCAATAAAAGGCTTAATTCCTAGTCTGCAAAATCCAACATTTATTCCATAACTCTATTAATCTAGGATTTAGTACACCTAGCACAATATATATATATAAAGAAAATATTATATGAGTCCTTATGTATAAGTAACATATATATTATATATAACAAGAC
The DNA here is from genome assembly GCA_028023455.1 of Epiperipatus broadwayi. Taxonomy (NCBI): domain Eukaryota; kingdom Metazoa; phylum Onychophora; class Udeonychophora; order Euonychophora; family Peripatidae; genus Epiperipatus; species Epiperipatus broadwayi. The sequence goes on from JAQFVV010000016.1 coordinate 11,931,312, forward strand.
AGCTTCTAAATACAAATGTGGGGATATTAATATATAACATCAATATTTACTACTATAAATTGACCCAATGCCACACAAAATATATCTAATAATAAAACAATTAAAATAATTGAAAAGTTAAGTAAATTACTAAATAATAATAAAATTTATACATAACCCCTATGCAAATCAAATTTTTTTATTTGTTTCTTTATTTACATTCCACATAACATTTATTAATATATATATATATATGAAAAGTAAGTTACTGCTAACAGTAACTGAAATAATTATAGAAAATATACAAACCATTATACAATTACAAATATCCAGTAATGCCCTCTGTTTAAAGTTCTATATCTCAATAATAGCAATCCGTAAAATGATTTTACGGTTTGCTATTATTGAGATATAGAACTTTAAACAGAGGGCATTACTGGATATTTGTAATTGTATAATTGTTTGTATATTTTATATATATATATATAATGTGAATTAAATACAATTATCTAAGGATATTTAATATATATATATACAATTGTTATTTTTTTAAAATTCACATTTACTTATTTATTTGCACAATTTAACATATAAAGTTTCTGACAAAAATACATTTATATTAACTAATACAATCAAATTATATAATTGATCAATTCTACGTCACAAAATCAGCAATTTTATTTTTTTAAAATAAGTGTTATAATAAAAAAAAATCAACAATTGAATGATATATTGATTAATTTTAGTTATCACCATATCTGCAAATTTTTCTTATTTCCAGTCTCTTGTTTACATTAAAAGTATTTGATTATAACTCATTAATGCCATAGTATGAAATGACTTTGGAATATGTATACATATTAATGATGCATAAATATTAAAAATGCATACATTTGTAGATATTTGGCTGAAGCTATTAACCTTTGTCAAGTTCCTCATATTATTTATATTAACAAATTAGCTGAAGTAATTTATTGATTTAATACTTAGGTTAAAATTATTAAAAAAAAATTAGTAAGTTAAAACATAGCTATATTTTTAGTACCAGATTTCCAACACTTGCCCAGTGATTATTAAATGTTTTCCCAAGCTGTTAATTAAGGATATGCTAGGAAAATGTATAGGGCAAAATGCCTTGTGATAGCAATTAAGTTCTTAGCCTATCATTCTAATGGTAAATTCCAGGTCTGAAACTTTATAATTATGCTAGAATAAGAAATTGTAAGTAGATAAAGTACAGCTCTGATCTACTCCTCTCCTAGTTTTAATGGTGATTTTTTATTATCTTGTTTCCATAGTGATCTCTTCCTATTGTTTAAATCATTTTCATTTTTCATGTGCTAACTTTTTTTTTTTAAACAAATTTTTAGTAGAACAATTGTTAACATTCCTTTTAACTTATTAGTATATAATATAGTAATTTAAAACATCAAAACAAAATAATATCAATAAAAATATATTACATTGAAAAATGTATTTTACTGTTTACCAAATGAATAAATAAATAACCAACAAATAACATTACATCTTAAATAATTCTCAAAAATAAAAGTACAATCTACTAACAATTTCGATTCTATTGTTTGTAATTATTTATATTCATATACATTGCCATTTAAAATCCCACCATCAGAAAACTAAGCACATATCATAAATAAACAAAAATGAATCAAATAATAATAACAACAACTAACAACAATAACAATTTAAGTACAATTCCTTATATAAAAACTAGATCAAAGAGAATTTTTATAGAAACCTAAATGGCACTTACATGGAAAAAATGGATCTTTCAATCTTTACAATACTCCCCTGCAAATAAAAAATATCTTTGTATATGTACAAGAATACATATGAGGGTTATCCCCACCATAAGGATATCTTCTACAACTACTTCTTCTACCATCATATCATTTAATATAATTTTTCAAATTTAAATTTTATTTTTACTTTCTTAACATTCTAATATTTGTCAAGCTTTTCTCTAATAGATTTTATCTCAATTATCTTGAGCTTAACTTTGGCCTTTCCAGTACCTTTTGTCTCATCAAGAATTTCCCTATGAAAATGCATGTCAAATATCTTTTCCTTTAACATTTTAAGCATAAACTTAGCCTTACTACCATAAATCTCTTTGTCAATCATTTCCTTAAGAACATCCACATTAAATAATCTTTTATTTCCTTCTTTGAGTTTAACTTTCACTTTTCCCATGTTTCTCATTTGATCAAGATTATCTATAAGTATGTTATCTGGGTTTTCTTTTCATTCATTAATTTAAGTTTTACTATTGCTTTGCATACTTTCACCCCTCTATTACAATTTTCATAAAGAAAATTCACTTTAAGTTTCTCTATATTCTTAAATTTCAGCTTTGTTTTTACTTCACTAAGATTTCTATTTGGATCATTCTCTCTTCTCACAAATTTTAAATTGGAGACTAAACTATTACTACTTTTGAATAACATCTCTTCGAAAATACCAATCTTGGGAATTTTATTTAAATAACTGAAATTGCATTTCAAACTTATATTCTCTATTTGGTATATTTCTTTCTTCTTGAAATTGTTACTTGTAATATCAGTAACTTTTAATAACTCATTTGCCAAAATTTCTGGATATTTTACATTTACAGAAATTAATTCTACCTCAAAAAATTGTTTACTTCCTATATTTTTATTAAAGCCTTTCTCAATATCTGTTATTTTTTCTAGAGTTATATCTTCAGACATACTTTCATTTACATTATCAATTATTATCCTTATAAATTGATTATTGTCTATCTCCTTCTGGAATAAAATATTATTATGACCGACTACATCTACATAATCTTGTTCCTTTAAATTCATCTGTAATTGTATCTGTATATCTGCTATGTGTCTGCTGTTTATTAACATAACTGACTTAATTTCTTCAACTTGGACACAGATATTCACAACATCCTTCTTTATCTCTGTCTGTCCACTATCTTCAATTTCATGGAACTTCAGATTTTCCTTAACCTCTTTCATCCCGGTATCCATTTTTTGAAAGCAACTTGAAATGACATTATTCATTGTTTCTATTTTCTCATTGAGATCCTGTACCTGATTATTGATAGTCAATTGTATAACCTTTTCATAATAGTCTTTATTAAGCTGAATAAACTCATCTTGCTGTAAGTTAAGAGCAACTGCAACTTCTGACTTTACAACCACACAAACATTTTTGAGTGAAGACTCAGTTTCTATTTTTAATATTTGAAATACACTCTGTAAGGCTTTATTATCATTAACAATTCTTTTCTGTAAGTCTCTACACTCCTCTCTGGACTCTTCAAACTTAGCTAGTATCTCTTGAGTCTCTTTCTTCAGTTCATCACTAGACTTATCAAACATTGCTTTCAGGGAAATAGCTTAAATCCTTGATTCTTCTCTATAAATTTTTAACTCTTCAGTAAACCTGGTCTCAACTCTGTAGACCTACTATCTACCATTGTCTTTAACTCTAGACTCATCTTATCAGAATAAGCTTTCAACTCAGCCTCCATTTTAATAGAGTTCACTTTCAATTCATCAGTATTAGCTTTTATATCAGCTTTTAATTTTTCAGAATTCGCTTTTAAATCAGCTCTCAACCTAATCTCCCTGTTATCAGAATCAGCTTTTAATTTTTGGGAATTATCTTCCAATTTAGCCTCCAATTTTTGGGAATTATCTTCCAATTTAGTCTCAAATTTTTGGGAATTATCTTCCAATTTAGCCTTCAATTTTTGAGACATTTTATTTATCATGTTCATTAAGTCTTGTAAATTAACTCTAGCACCATTGGGTATTTCATTAACATTATCCATATTTATATAAATCTAATATATGTTCTTATATGATTACTATTACCATCCAAGGCTTGCCACACCTTGCTTCTATCCTAAAACATAAATAATCACCTAAGCAAAACACAAACATTCTAATTTTACCATAAACAATAGCCATCCAGTAATTCAAATTTCACTTCTTTAAAATCATAACTTTCTCGGTTTATAAAAGACACTAACTGATATTATGTTCTTACTAAGCCATATATATATATATATATATATATATATATATATATATATATATATATATATATATATATATATATATATATATATATATATATATATATATATATATATATTAAAATTTTACAACTTTTTATATCATATAAGTTCAGCCTCATTAATTGTTTACCTTAAATGTAATAGAAAATATTGATATGTTTGTTTTTCATGCCCAAGTTGGTTGCACCAATTGTAATGGAAAATACAATGTCCCCAAATGGTAGTGCCAAATGTAATAGAATGTATGCCACCAACAATCATCAATTAACATTACCCTCATGATGGCACACCAAATGTACAATGAATGAAGAAATGACATAGCCCCAATCATTAGGAAACCAATGTAGCCTAAATGTAATGGAACATAACATATGAATAAACAGAAAAGAAATTACTCCTAATGCTGGAGCCAAATGTAATGAAAATACTTGTTGCCAAATGTAATAGAATACAATACACGAATAAAAAAAAAAGAAATTGTTAAATATTAAGCAGACAAATTAAATAAATGTACTATATGTTCCATTGCTCCAATTGGGTGCGTCAAATGATAGAATGTAGTATCGAATTAAAGAAAGATGGAATTATCCTAATCATTGGACAACAAGTATAATATAACACTATTTACATATGATAAGAAATAAAATCAAATATAGCAGAAAACCATACTCATATAAAAGAAATAAAATGTAATAGAATGCCCCTAACTAATTGCATATGAAGTACACTTGGATACTACAAAGCATAAATAAGACCTATCAAATAATTATTCACAGGGTAAATTTAACCATTTATTTGAATATATATTGGAAGCAAAGGAAATTTTGTTGAATCTAATATATATGTTCACCAACAAGATTATATGTGATTTAACATTTCAATTAATGATGGCTTAAATAAGTAGTTAACCATAACACAATATTACTATTTAGTTGATGAAGAGTTAATTGACTTAACTATTGAATCCTACACTAAAAAGAGAAAAAAAACATTAATAAATTTGAAAAAAAAATCAAAGCCATTTTTTTATTTTACAAATGATATAAGCATTATTTCAAGGTAATGATTGGATATTTTGAAATAGAATAAACATATATGTTTGTAGAAAATGCAAAATTGATTTGTTTATCAAATGTTCAATTTTTATATATATATATATATATATATATATATATATATATATATATATATATATATATATATATATATATATATATATATATATATATATATATATATATCAACAAAAGATTTATTGATAACAAACCTAACTTGAAATCTATATTTTGCATAGGAATTGTATAAAACAATTATAAAATTACATCAATAAAAAATAAATAAACTGGTGATAGCTTGTTAAATTAATAATTTGAATCATAGATGTATTTTTTTAAAATTGGTCCACCAAACAGAATGATACAAAAGATTATATTAAGAGCTTCCTTCCACACTGCTATAAGGATTTATCCACCTTACTTATTTTTAACTACTCTATTATTATGAATATCAACCACTTGGGCTTCTTATCAATATAAGGCTTAACTTCTAGCCTGCAAAATTCAACATTTATTCCATAACACTATTAACCTAGGATTTACTACCCTTAGCACAATATATATATATATATATTTATATGAGCTGTATATACCCTTAGCACAATATATATATATATATATATTATATGAGCTGTAATATGTATAAGTAAAACATATATATAACAAGAGAGCTTCTAAATACAAATTTGGTAATATTAATATATAACTTTAATATTTACTACTATAAATTGACACAATCCTCTGCAACATACTTTTAATAATAAAACAATTAAAATAATTGAAAAGTTAAGTAAATTACTAAATAATAATAAAATTTATACATAACCCCTATGGAAATAAGATTTATTTATTTGTTTATTTATTTACATTCCACATAACATTTATTAATATTTAATAGAGGTATATATATATATGATGTGAATTAAATATAATTATTGAAGTATATTTAATATATATATATATATGTCCCCCACAAAACCCCCCCACTCAACATATTCACATCCAACAAAAAACTAACCTCATTACAATTCCACAATTTTAACAACTCACCCAACCAAACTAACACCATTCACCACCACATACCTCTCAATCTATATCACAAGAACCCAACATTTATAAACACCCCCCCACCCCCATATTTCAAAATCACATCTACCCCCACAATCCCACAAGAACACCCCCATTACCCACACACCCCCCCAACCAACACAGAACCCACATTATCCACAGATCCACCCACTTTCTTTACTCCTATCACAGACTCATACCCCCTACCCACCAATTTTCCCGTATTTTTTCCCCACAAACTTCCTTATATATATATACAATTGTTATTTTTTTTAAATTGACATTTACTAATTTATTTGCACATTTTAACATATAGAGTTTCTGACACAAATAAAAAAAATACATTTATATTAACTAATACAATCAAATTATATGTGTATTTTATTTTTTTTAAATAAGTGTTATAATAAAGAAAAAAGCAACAATAGAATGACATGTTGATTAATTTGAGTTACCACCATATCCACAATTTTTTCTTATTTCCAATCTCTTGTTCTCATTCAAAGTATTTGATTATAACTAATTCCATAGTATGAAATGACTTTGGAATATGTATACATATTAATGATGCATAGATATTAAAAATGCATACATTTGTAGATATTCCACTGAAGTTATTAACCTTTGTCAAGTTCCTCATATTATTTATATTAAAAAATTAGCTGAAGTAATTAATTGATTTAATACATAGGTTAAAATTATTAAAAAAAAAATTAATAAGTTAAAACATAGCTATATTTTTAGTACCAGATTTCCAACACTTGCCCAGTGATTATTAAATGTTTTCTCAAGCTGTTAATTAAGGATAGGATAAGCAAATGTATAGGGCAAAATGCCCTGTGATAGCAATTAAGTTCTTAGCCTATCATTCTAATGGTAAATTCCAGTTCTAAAACTTTATAATTATGCTAGAATAAGAAATTGTAAATAGATAAAGTACAGCTCTGATCTACTCCTCTCCTAATTTTAATGGTGATTTTTTTATTATCTTGTTTCCATAGTGATCCCTTACTATTGTTTAAATCATTTTCATTTTTCATGTGCTAACTTTTTTTTTTTAAAACAAATCTTTAGTAGAACAATAATTGTTAACATTTCTTTTAACTTATTAGTATATAATATAGTAATTTAAAACATCAAAACAAAATAATATCAATAAAAATATATTACATTGAAAAATGTATTTTACTGTTTACCAAATGAATAAATAAATAACCAACAAATAACATTACATCTTAAATAATTCTCAAAAATAAAAGTACAATCTACTAACAATTTCGATTCTATTGTTTGTAATTATTTATATTCATATACATTGCCATTTAAAATCCCACCATCAGAAAACAAAGCACATATAAATAAACAAAAATGAATCAAATAATAATAACAACAACCTACAACGATAACAACCTATGTACAATTCCTTATATAAAAACAAGATCAAATATATTTTTTTATAGAAACATAAATGGCACTTAAATAGAAAGTATGGATCTTCCATCCTTTACAATATATATATAATCAATGCTCAGTTTATATTAAGATAAAAAATCTTCACACTTTAATGGACAGACTTTAATCTACTCCAGCCTCCAACTCTTCAGTCACCCATACCATTGAAAATCTCAAGATGATAAGCCCAAATTCCATGCATAACAATCATTTTGACATCATCATTGGGTTTGCGCTTTCCATTTTCTAATTTTCAATGATATGAATGACTGAAGTGTTGGAGGTTGGTGTAGACTGATGTCTTTCCATTAAAGTGTGAATATATATATATATATATATATATATATATATATATGATAATCTGGAACAATTGATGAGTGCTGGTTCAGCACAAAATACAATATATTGGTGATTATTTATTTTTTCTACATGTGTGTGGTCATTTGTATCAGTGGTATGAGATAGTGAAGATAGTTGAAGGGTGCTTGAAAGAAAATGTTTTATATTTACAATTAAGCTCCAGGTACATGAAAAATGCCTGTATTTCAAACATTAATTTAAATGTGTAAAATTAACTATTGTGAATTTCCCCAGTAGTTTCTAATAGCTTTAAAAAATTACAATTCCTTGCATAATTACAAAATATAGATACAATTATGAAAGTTTAAGCATGTATTATGTCTTTGTGATATATTTCAATAATGAGTGATGGAATGGAAGTTTTAAGTGTACCTATTTACCTATCCATATATATATATATATATATATATATATATATATATATATATATATATATATATATATATATATATATATATATATATATATATATATATATTCCCAGTGTTTATTATTATGCTCAAACAAAATAGCAAAGCATGTTTCAATATACATGGATAAATAATAGTGAATGAGAGACAGATCTTGCTTTTTGTGATAAGGGTAAGTTAAGATAGAATAGAATAAGAAATGAGAAATTCATTGATGTGATAAGAGTTGGTTATGATAGAATAGAATAAGAAATGAGAAATTCATTGATTAAAAAAAAACTGAAAAAGTTTGAATATATATATGTAATAATAATATTATTTGAGGTCTGTATTTTTTCAAAGCCATATATATATATACATACATATATATACAATTAAATATTTATAAATACAGTAATTAGTTAATTAAAAATTTTATCCACTTAGGGGTGCTTTTGACTATCCTAATAATCTTTCTCAACTAACATTCTGAAAGACTAACCTTCCCACAATTCCGTAATATTAACGTTTGCTGCCTGCCTGTTAATTAAGTCATGTTTGTATTTGTATATTAGCCTAACTTCCTTTATTTTCCTTTTATTGTTATTTTTTTCAATTTGCAATATTTTTACATAATTAAAATTGAAGTCAAAACCACAAATACATTATTTATTATGGTCTTAAAACAGATGCTGAAATATTATTATCTACTTTCCTATTTTGTTTCAATTTCTGACCCTGTTTTAATAAAAGCAAGTACTCTTTAGTTCTTTTTTTTAATATAATCTCAATTCACCTATATATCCACTACCATACCTACATATCCATTTATAAATGAATCCATTTTTATTTAGATATGAGGATTTATCTTTAGAGTTATTTATTAATTTGTTTAATGTAGGAAGTGTGTAAAATGCAGTATCACATATACTTTTATAAATTTTCTTTATAAAATTTAATTGATCATTCGAAATTTATGGTATTGATATCCATATTTCGTATTAGCTGGAGTATCAATATTATTGTTAAAATTGTTATTCTTATAATTTGTATTAAAATCTCTAATAACATTATATATATATATATATGATTATAATTGTAGTCAACAGTTAACAATTCCATGGAAAATATTTTAATATTTTTGCCTTTATCCAATGAATAATTGCAAAGACCATTATTTCTAAATAAGAAGGTCTTCAAACCTGTCATTTTGTGTGACATTGGAATTCTTGATTTATATGGAATATAATCTTTCTTTACTAATTGTTTAATAGCCATACAGTAATCCAGCATACATTGATTTCTAGTTATTTTAAGATCAAGGAACTGAATGCACATTAAATTTTCATCTGTTTTTAGCCATTTTAGGCTTTTTAAACCATTTAATTCTTTAAACAACTCATTAATTATATTTCGTCTGCCACATACAAAAACATCATCAACATATATATATATATATATATATATATATATATATATATATATATATATATATATATATATATATATATCAATCCACAGTAGGATGAAGGTCCTTACAAGTTCAATCCAACTTATCTGATCTTTAGCTTCTCTTCTGCACATCACACTTGCACACATACTTATTTCATTCATCCATCTCACATGTGGTCTCTTTCTGGGTCTTTTACAATCTCTTGGAATCCAGTTTAATATTTCAATTGTCCATATATTATCATCTCTTCTATCAATATGTCCAGTCCACTTCCACTTCAGTCTTTTAGTTTTTTCAATGAGGTCAGTAACACCTGTTTGTTCTCCAACCCAGAAATAGCATTTTTGATCTCTTCTTGTTACTCCCAACATGCATCTTTGTGTAATCCTTTGAGTGATCTGAAGTCTCTGTATTTTTCTTCTATTAAGTGTCCAAGTCTCTTATCCATAATTAAGAACTGGTATTTATTTAAAAATTCCTTTTCAAACCCATAGGCATATTTCCTTTTAGTATCAAGTTATTTCTACCAAAAGCACTCCAAACAAGTTCAATTCTATGATCAATTTCACCCACTATGTTTCCAACTGTATTAATAATCTGACTATGGTATTTATAACTGTTTACTTCTTCTAACTCATCATAATCAATCTTTATTTTCACATTTTGAGAAAATCCATTAAACATTACTTTAGTCGTTTTAGCATTTATCTTTAGTCCTACGTTCATCTGATAACTTCTGCAACATTACCTACAGCTCTAAAGCATTATTTGCAAAAACCATTATATCATCTGAAAAATCTAAACGACTTAAATAATCTCTATTTACTTTCACTCCTTTAGCTTCCCATTTTAATTCACAAAATACTTCTTGCAGCACTGCTGTAAAAAGCTTTGGATATATGGAGTCACCCTGTCTTACAACCTTCTCAATGTTGACTTTCCAAGTATCATTATGTAATCTAATTGTTGTTGTTGCATTATTATAAATATGCATTAAAATATGACAATATCATGGATCTATACCTTGATGATCCAATGTTTTAATCACTGAAGAAATGTTTATAGAATCATATGCCTTTTCATAATCTACAAATCCAAAGCATAATGGCATCTCATATTTATTTGTCCTATTAATACCTGGGTATGATCTACTGTACTAAAACCACTTTTAAATCCAGCTTGTTCTCTTGGTTCATGGATATCCAATGTTATCTGTAGACAAATTGTAATTATTTTGGTAAAAATTTTGTACAAAACTGACAAAAGGCTGATAGGTCTGTAATTTATAATATTTTATTTATCATCTTTCTAAAATATTAATAGTAATACTGCATTCTTCCAATCATCTGGTCCATATTTATCATTTAGTCATTTGGTATGTAACTTTGCCAAAATTCGTTCTATTTGTTCACCTGCTTCTTTTAATATATCAATTATAATTCCATCATTATCTGGAGCTTTGTTTTTCTTCATACATTTAATTGCATGTCTCACATCTTCATTTAAAATTCTGGGCAATTTGGAAGATGTAATAGATATAGTAGGTACTTGTTCTTTATATAGTAGGTACTTGTTCTTTATTACTATATAATTCTTGATGAAAGCCATCTACCCATTTCATGATGTCATCTCTCTTTTTAGTAATAATTCAGTTTATTTTATTGCAGATATATATTTCCTACCAATACCAAAATGTTTTACACTCTTGAGACTTTTATTCTCTTCTACAGCTTTCTTTGCTATTCACAGTTATACTTTCTTATATCGTTTTCAATTATTTTCTGCACCATTTTACAAAATTCGAGATATTCAATCGTTTTTAATGCATCGTTTTTGTATATCTTCATATTCCTTCTTTTCTTCATAAATTCTCTAGTCTCAGTAGAAATTTTATTAGTTAATTGCTGCTTTTTTATTAGCTATCTTTATTGCAGTTTTTAAAAGTGTATCAGTTATTTTCATATTAATTTTATTGAAATCTGTATCATGTCAAAATGTACTAATACTTGAAACCCATTTGCAAGTTCTAATTTAAATTCATTAGAATCTTTCTGAAGATTAGGAATGTCAACTGTAAATATTGTTTTTTTTTAATAATTTTTGTCTCTCTAGTTTTGCATTAACACGTATCCTACTTCTTACTAATTCTATGATCACTTCCTGTGTTAACTTTATTAAGAACACTACAATCTTGAAATATGTATTTTTTGTTAGTCAAAATATAATCTAATTCTGCTATACCTTCATTTGGATGCTTGCATGTCTATTTCCTTTTAACATTTTTCTCCCAAAAAATTCATAATATAAAGTTTTTCATTTTCTGCAAACTGCACAAGTCTATGTACTCTCTCATTTCTATTACCACAACCAAAATTACCTACAGCACTTTCATCTTTCATTTGTTCACCAATTCTGTCATTAACGTCTCCCAAAACAATTTAAAAATGTTGTTTACTCTGATCAAAAGCTTTTTGTATATCCATATAAAAATCTTCTACTACTTCGTCACTATGGAAATTTGTTGGGGCATAAACCCGAATTATCTGCATTTGGTATCTGCTATTAAGATGTATAACTACTCTTGCCACTCTGTCTGATACACCATCAATCTCCATAATATTGCCCTTCCAATTTTAATTTATAATGAATCGTACTCCACTTGTATTAACAATATTTGTACTTTTATAATAGAGTACATGTCCACTTTTTAAATCAATTGTCTCTTCACCTTAGTCCAATAATGTCCCATTTAATATAAGACTGTTCTTCTAATTCTTGCAATCTTCCTTCACTTGCAAGTGATCTGCAGTTGTAAGTACCTAAATAAAAATTCATCATTAAATGGCAGTTTGGGTCGGCAATCAAGGGATTCTTAGCACCGTCTGCCTTCAGCCACTGACAGCTCGTATGGAGTGGACATTAAGAATTTGCCCTCCTCCATTTTTTAAGGTCTCCGAGGGGAATCAAAGAGTTTCCTTTCAGTTAATAGAAAAACTCCTTTCTGCAGACAATATATATGGAGGAAAGACATTTAAATCATGTATTTTGTATTGTAAACTTTCTAAATATATTATAATGACCAACTTTGCTATCTCTGGACACTCAATTTGTTTCTTCCTAAAATGAAACAAGTGCCTATGCATTTATGTATCTTACGCACAGGTAGTAGAATCTTACTCTAAATGAACTGTTTATCAAGAAATAATCAGATAACGAGGGTGTATTTTAAAGGTATACCTTAGCAATATGTAAGGAATTGTATAGATAAGAAAATTGATGTACCCTCATAATATATCATATACTTTTAGCATAGAACTGGATTTTTGATTTATTATCTGGATGGTTCATTTTTATCTCAGTATTGTTTTTAAAATAATACTCTATAGAAAGCAATTTAAATAAAGTTATATATTTCATTATTATATGAATATTGAATGAGGTATATAAAACTCTAATTCGCACCTTGTTTATCATTTTCACTCAGTATGCAATGTCAAAAACCTTACCTATCTTTTCATTATTTGTAATAGACTTAACTTTTATTTTCAATTCATGTCGTAATATCTTAAATGTTTTACAATAATGCGGATGCTGACAAAACATGAAATATATTCAAATTTATTTACATTTAAGCATATTTTTAGTTGAACAATATTAACTACTATTTCAACAAATACTTTATTCGAATCTTTAAGTAAGTAAGAAATTTGAATTTATTTTATAAATGACAATGATATTTTATTGTATTTTAATAACTAAGAGCCAGAATAATTGTGACTTACTAAGATTTAAAACACTGATAGTATATCTTAATTATTGATTGGTAATCATCACGTTCATGAACACTTTTTATTCTTATAGCATAAGCTTCAAGTTTGAATAAATATTTCATTCAGACAGATGATCGATTCAGAAAAGTCTAACCCAATGTCCAAATATCACATAATCATTTTTTTATACTTACAGAAACTGTTAAAACAAAGACGTGATGCGATGCATTGTGACTTCTCTTTTTTCGGAGTCAGAAATATCTGAACTACTATGCCCAAAGAAACCTGTTAGCCACTTTACCTTTTCTTTTCCTTTCCAATACTAAGTTTTCTAATATTCTTCTCTATTTTGTTCCATTCTATTTCTACAACATAATCTTTGCCAACTCTATGACCTTTATATCTAAACTGCCTTTATATTTTCATTAACCCAGCATAAAACCAAGAAACCACTTTCTGTGAAATCATTTTGTTTATATTTATTCTTTCTTAACTTCATTATTTGTAACCTTTCTGCTTGCAAGCATTTACATTCGATTAACAGATACCTAATATTTTCTATATCTTAATTACATAACTTGCAGACTAAATTGACCACATTTTTCCATTTAAGTATATATTCTCTTGTAGCTAAAGATCCTGTTCGAATCTTAAACAGTAAACTACTTTTTTGTTATCATTATAAATTAACTTACAACCAATATTCTGTTAACTTATATATATATATATATATATATATATATATATATATATATATATAGATATATATATAATATATATATATATATATTTGTGTCCTTATCTATAGGTCATAATAGGGTAGAATGGTCAATTGCTAAAAAAAATTTTAAATTTTAAGATATGTTTGTAATATATTGATAATTGTATGATCGATTAGATCTTATAGTACAATTTAAGGCTGAAAATACCTGGTATAAAAGTGTAATGAATTATTTTAAAGAAACAGTTAAATAAAGCTTAATTATATCCTTGCTTATGGTTATAAAAGCTGGCCATATAAAATAACACAGCTATAAATAGTTAAAAATATATTAATAATTCGAGTATGATATTTTAAAACTAATAAATTAAATAAATGCTATATGTAGTGTTATAATTATATTTAATAGTCAAAATTAATAGAGTATATTTTAAAATAAACTTTGGGATGGTGAGAATTATATTTAGTTCTACAAGTTTAAATTATTTTCCAAATTTTTTATAAAATATATCAGTTTTGGTAATTTAGACCGAGACGTAAATTAAAAAATCATCTGATAAAGTTAGTAATCATGTGACTGTATATTATATACCTTCACACACACGCTTGTTAGAATATAATAATAAAGTGTGTGAAATATAAAACTAAATATAATTGCTATCAATCGTTAAAGTAAAAGTTGAAATATTAAATGATATTTTAATAATTGTTTTAAAGTTTAAATGATTTTGATAAAAATATAATTGAGTTTAAAAATACTATTCTAAGTAATATTTGAAACATGACGTCATAAATTCTTTATTTTAAAGGGTTTAATCTATTATAAAACTGAAATGTGTAAATTTGTTCGCGCTAAAAGTCATTAACCAATCAACGGAGGTATTTTAGCAGACAAAATATAAGAACTAGACAGAGCAGAAAAAAAAGTAATGTGTAAGTGAAGGAGGAAGTAACATTTTTTTTAGCTGAATAAGACCGTAAGCTAGAAAAGTGATATAATTTTAAAATTTTATATTTATTTTAAAAGTTTTTTTTTAACATATAATATTTTGACTGCCTTTACATGGAGGGCTAATTTTTAAAAGTTTTCTTACCAGTAATTTTATTCAAGTTTAGCCAAAATCTTACAGTGAAAATGGAAATACTACAGAAAACAGTATATAAAAATATTGTTAAAGGAAAAATATTTGGAAAGTGCTTTGATACAGCTTTATTTATGCTCAACCAAAAACTTATTATTGTAACTCAGAGGAATATAATTAGGACGCTATATGGAAAACTTAAAAGAGAAGTTATTTGCCGTCAGGAAAAATTATGATGCACAAATTTATAAGGCTACTCTAAATTTTTTTTTTATTATTCTTCTCTATGGAAAAATTAAGATGCTGTATATTATAAAAAAATATGTAAAAGTTATAATGAGTAAAAAGAATGTTTATCTTTTTAAAGGAAACATTACAAAATATATAGTACCAGAATTTTAAAAGAAGGAAAAAAGTTACAGAATAATAAGATGAAAGAGCTATTGTGTTTTATGGAAAAGTAACAGAAAACTTTCTCTAAGAAGAATTGAAAAAATATTATAAAGTGTTCATTGGAGAAATGCTTGATTTAGAAAATATAAATTTAAATTAATTAATGAAAATGGATCCATGGAGACAGAAAAATTTACTGAATATTTAAAGCAAAGTACCTAGAAGATGCATCATAAAAGTCGCGCGGGAAAATCTTAGCAGAAAATATTAGAAGAGAATATGTAGACGTTTTCTTTACGGGATTAACTAATATCATAATTAATAATTGTATTAAATATTATGAAAAACCAAGGATTGTCATCTATGAATATTTATTAAACAGAACAATAATTGTTTTGCCTTAAAATTGAACAAGAAGTGACTGAAGAAGAAATAATAAACATTTTTTTTTTAGCTTTAATATGAACGGTTTTCAAGAAAGTTTGATAAAGAAGTACAGTAAATATAGTTTAAATATTTTACTAATTTATTTTAGAATATAAAATGCTATGTGAGATTAGGGAAAACATATAAACATAAATTTAGTAATATTGAGATTTAAATATAATAGCTTGATAAAATTATTAGAAGTATTGTTTAAAAATAAAGTGTATGTATGTGAGTCTTATATCTACAAGAATCAAATGGATGGTGAAGCCTACGGAACGTGATCGAGAAGATAAAGATCATTTGGTAATATTGATATTTATTTATAATGCATAATGTATTTTTTTTTAGATCATCTATTGATTAAAAATGAAGTGTGAAAGTTTAAATTATATGTACACATTTTATACAATATTTTTAACATATAATGAGATAGGAGTAATTCGAAATATGCATGCAATAATTTATTTAAAGTATATTAATAATATAGTTTAACAGAACAATTGTGTGATTCTTTTGAACTTTCATGTGATAAAGTATTCAGATACTTTAAAATAGTTTGTATATGATTAAATATACGAGGAAAGTAGTAAAAAGATTTTCTTATAGAACAGTGGAATAGTTTTGAAATAAATGAATTTTATTATTGTTAGAAATGCAGATATGTATTTGTCGATGTACAGTATAGAAAAATCTTGAGAAATAAGATCGGATAGTGACTTGGAAGTACTAGTGGAGAGGAAACCAAGATGATGTTTTTTTTTAAGAAATAGGAAAAATAAAGGATTTGGATCATATTTAGTTTTGTGTGATTTCAGTATAGTTAACTAAGCCCTATGACTGAACACATAATGTTTGGACAGTTTTTTTTTTCATATCTTTAAACTTTTTGATGTTATAATAAAGCTGAAGAAATAGCTTTAGCATCGTTCCTATAATAGAGGTTGGTAGACAGGTAAAGGTCACTCCTCTATAGTGTCTTTTAATTCACTGTGCCATGATTGTCATGGTTTATGACGAGTAATATTCTAGTTATATTTTGATCCTATGCATCTATCTTCGCTATCCTTATTTCGTGAATCTGCATCGGTCAGAAATATATTTTCAGAGAAATAATGAATAAAATAGAACTGAAGATAAGTTATCATTTTATGTAAGAATAGTTTATTTGCTGGAATGTATAGAATTGTGTAACTTTAAAATTGAAAGTCCAAAATATCATAAAGAGAGAAAGAATCATATAATACATTGTAAAATTAATTCGGAAATGAATATAAGATTTTTGAAAAGAAATCTAAACCAAGTATTTAAAAGTGATAATAAAATTTGAATGAATTTTTTGTTAAAATAATATTTAGAAAATAAGTATTGCATATTTATTGAGAAAATAGTTCAATAAGGTATAATAAACATATACTTGTGCATGGTATATTAATAGTTGTAATTATATCATCTGAAGTAAGGCTTGAATGAGAATATTAGGATTAATAAACATTGGATAATGAATAATAAAAACATAATACCGAATGTAGAACAATGTTTTGACTTTGTAAGATTCCATACAACCAATATAAAACTAAAATTTGTTATTTTGTAGAATTTTACTACGAATGTAAATTTTGTAATTAAAAATATAATTTTAATAATATTAGGGATGCAAAGTGTTTGTGATAAGCATATAAAAATGCATTTTGTAACAAGCTAACCATGATAATAAATCAAGTAATAATACTGTATTTTCTTAAGTGTTTAAAAATAAGATTTAACTAGGAAAAGTAATTACTATTTTGATTTCATTTATAAACTAATAAACTAAGTGAGATAGGAGAGTAAGGGATATCCAATGTACATAGTGTAAAAATATTGTTAATTTATTTATGTTGTTAATAAACTTTGTTTTAAATTTATTTTAAAGTTTTGTGTCCGCGTTGTTGTTTCTCCACATGGATGCATGAAATCACGATACATTTATAATTGAAACAGACATATAGTTTTTGCACAAAAAGGTAAACATAAAAGTGTTATAATAATTTTGAGAATTTATTGGTATGTTAAAATTAAAAGATCATAAGTTTATATTATTTATTGGTCATAAGTCGGTTGCCACAATATTACATTAAATTATATGCTAATGTTGCCACACGTATTCTGTTGTCAGATTATTAAAAATACTACCACATATTTATTTATTTCATTTAGGAAGAAATAAGATTATATCATATTTATTATTGTTATTATTATTCTTATTATTATTAGTTGCTGTGTAGTAGATTATGATATAAAAATTCCCTTTTCATATTTTACTACCGTAATTTTAAATCAGTTAGAATACAATTTATGAACCTGAGATTTTATTTTATTTTATTTTACTTCATTTTATTTAATTAAGCTAGATTCTTGTTATAAAGAAGATTAAGATATGATTATTATTTTAATCGTAGTGCATAGAGCTTAGAAAGTCGGAAGAATACTATGAATTAGTTATTTTGGTATAGTAAAAAGGGGGAATAGTGTTCTTATGCCATTGAGTTAGTATCGTGTGGATAATGTCTCAATGTAGTCTATCTCGTTCCCCGTATTGTCACCCCATGTCTCATGAAAATAGTAAATATTTGTTAATTCATTTTAAAATTGAACCATATTTGTATTTTAGAAATTAGAGCTAGTAATCATTTTAATCAATGCTGAATATTTCATTTATTTATTTGTTAACTGAGCTAGAACCCGGAATATTAGTTATAAACAGTATATTTTTGGGGTGAGGACGCACGAGGGGAGGTTAGAATATATATATATATAAACTTTTAACTCTCCATGTTAGTTCTACATTTCTCCAAACTTCCTATTCTTTATTAATGCATCCATTCTTCTATCCCATTTTTTACCATTATAACATTCAATAATTCTCGTAACACAATTATTTCATCTTTTGTATAAGCATACTGACATAAATTTTTTTATCCAAATCTTCTGCATATCATCCTACCTTTATTACCCATCTTTCTGTCTGACCTTTATTCATAACCCAATTAAATACTGTTTTGGTTATTCTCTTATTATCCATAAAATACAATCTACCTAACATTTTCATATTGCTTTTTGTGTCTTTCATATAAAATGTTGACCATCTCATTTCTCATTGAATTGCCTCCTTTGCCATCCACATATTTTCATCTAAAGCATGTCTTCCTACTTCTCTTTGTACTTTTTGTAAGTAATCTAACACTCTTTACTAACGCATAACACATCATTGCCATATGTTAACCCTGCTACTGCCACTCCATTCCATACCTTTTTAGCTGTATCATATTTATTATATGAAAACACTATTAATTTTTTTATCAGTCTCTTTCTTTTCTTTGCTTCATTTATCTTTTTTTCTTCTTTTATTTATCCAAGCAATTTTTCTGATTACTTAAGATGATTACCAAATAAATATAACTATTCACCACATTTAACTTTATATCCCCCAATAAAAATTCTTTGTCTTCTTTTCCCCCAGTATTAATCATCATTACTTAAATTTTTTTCACTAAATGTAATCCCCATTTCTTTACTCACCCTTGCACATGTCCTGGGCATAACCTATGATGTGATGTACTGTGAGTGACTTTCTCTTATACAGAGTCAGGAATCTGTCAGCAATTATGCTCAAAAAACAGTTTGTCACTTTACCTTCCATTTCCATTCCCCCCTAAGTATTATCATATCCTTCTCCATACCATTTCCACAATATAAACTTTGTCAACTCTGTGGCCTTTATATCTAAATCTCCCTTATTTATTTCCAAACCCCACATAAAAACCAATAATCTACTTTCTGTAAAGTCACTTTGTTTATATTTATTTCTCCAAAACATAATTATTTGTATCCTTTCTGCTTTCAGGCATTTACATTTCATTAACAGATGCCTAATACTTTCTAACCTTACTTACACAACTTGCAGACTAAACCACCCACTTTTTTACATTTCTGTGTTTATTTCCTTGTTGCTAAAGATCCCATTTGAGCTTTAAACAGTAAACTATTTTCCTTGCTATTATCATAAAAATCTCACACCCAATATTTCATTTATTTCTATATATATTTAAACTTTTTACTCTCCATACTAGTTCTACATCTTTCCAATTCCCTATTCTTTATCAATATATCTACACTTCTATCGCATTCCTTATCACTATGACATTCAACAATTGTTTTAACAAAATTATCCCATCTTTTGTCAAGTATACTGTCATAAATTATTTATCAAAATCTTCTGCATACTACATTACCTTTTTCACCCATCTTGTTGCCTTCCCTTTATTTATATCCCAATTAAATACTATTTTGGCTATTCTTTTATAATCCATAAACTGCAATCTACAGAGCATTTTGTTTTTGCATCTCTCATATATAAAACTTGATCATCCCATTTCTCCTTGAATTCCCTCCTTTGCCAGCCACATATGTGCATCTAATGCATGTCTTTTTACATCTCTTTGTACTTTTTCTAAGTAATTTAATACCCCTTTACTAATACATAACACATTCTTACCATATGTTCATCATGCTAATGCCACTCCCTTTCATACAATTTTAGCTAAATTCTATATCTTCACCCATTAGTGCCATCTAGTGCAAGCTATACTATTTTATAGTAATGCATTCTCATTTTAACTAGATAAAAAGCCTTTTAGCTAATGGATTTTTTTGTATTTTATTTAATTAATTATAATAACTGAAATACAGGCTTATTTATACCTGTGTCTATATATATGTAATATTAGAGTATGAGCACAGACTTTCACATGACCCACCACTCTCCACTCAATCTAATAATACTGATACACTTAAACACATATATGTTGAAAAGATAAATAATCACCAATATACGCATTTCATGCTAAACCAGCAATCATCAGTTGGTCCAGATTATCATCTATACACATATATATTATAAGTGCTCAGATATATATTAAGATAGACAATCCTCATACTTTAATGGACAGGCTTCAATCTACTCCACACTCCAACTCTTCAGCCGTCCATCCGATTGAAAATCTGATGATGGAATTATAATATAAAAATATATATATAAAAAATAAAAGGTTTTCTTAATTAACCAAACCAAAAACAATTATACAAAACATTATTCGTCCAATCCAATTTTCATCTATACTTATTAACATATCCTTTAATTAAAGAAATAACCCAGAATGATCTAACTAATCTAAAACAGTTTATTCCCTAAGGAACAAAAATCCCCCTTTTTACTTTTAAATATTGAGTAAATAAAAAATGGAATGTATTCCCTTTTCTTTTTCTGACGTCACTGTGTCTGTATAAAATATTTTTGACATACAAACACTTATGTATATACACACAAATGTAATTTTGAATCTATTCTTAAGGGTTTATATTTCTAATTTGTTAGCCAACATATGATTACTTTGATTTTGTACTGCTAAGTATAACTATATTTTATACCCTCATTATTATCACATTTACATGTGTGACTTTGAAACTATAATGAGATATTACCTGTATTGTTTTAAATAAAATTCAGTTATGATAAAGCAAGTAAGCAACCAATTATGAATTGGACTGGTAAAATGAAATAGTCTTATCTAATAATAATATTTATTTATATGAACTCCAATAAATTATTATTTCCTTATAATGAATCACAAAATTAAATACTATTCCTAGTTGATGTGTATTGAGCTTTTATTCCAGATTTTATGTGATCGGCTGTTTAGTTCTTATTGGAAAAATTCTATTTGAAAAATATATAAAAATTCCATTAAAACTTTCACTATTTATATTTAATGATATTGAAAGGTAAGGATTTTTTGTATAATATTGTCATCTAATTTTAAGCTATACAAATTAAGGCTTTATTTAAAAGACACTTAAAAATTCTCAGTTAAATTTTAATATTCAATTTAATACATCATGTTTATTTCAATAGTAATTGAGTTATTACTCTAGATTTCAACTGGTCTCTTTAGTAGGGGATTATAGCAGTATTATTAATATGATCCTATATTCTGATTGTGGTTAGCTGATATCTTTAATGAAATGTTTTTACATAATAAAACTAAAAAAATTCTATAGAGGTTTCAAATAAATTAATATTGAATTGAACTTTATGAGTCTACTGAAATAGAATTTGAAATACTATGCTTGAAGTGATCAGTCCTCTGAGTAATCTTCTGAAAGAGATTGATTAAATTTTTTAACAAATGTCGCATAAAGATATTGTAAATTGAACATGTAAAAAATAATGTTATATATATATTAATAATACTACAAATCAATTTCTGGATTTCTTCAAAATAATATACATAAAGTTATAAATAAATATTAGAAAATACAGTAATTAAAATTTGTTAAAAAAAACAAAAAATATAAACGTCATTTAGAAGCGCTTTCATCTATCCTTGTAGTTTTTGTCAACTAATGTCAACTTTTCCATAATTCCGTGATCTTAACGTTTGCTGCCTGCCTATTGATAAAGTCTTGAAACAAGACTTAATCAATAGGAAAGTTAAGATCACGTAATTATGGAAAATTAATGTCAACTTTTCCATAAATATATTTATATTAATATATAAATACAAGCAAGACTTAATCAATAGGTAGGAAACAAACATTAAGATCATGGAATTATGGGAAAGTTGACCGCTCAGAGTATTAGTTGACAAAGACTACAAGGATAGTTGAAAACGCTCCTAAGTGACGTTCATATTTTTTGTTCTTTTTAACAAATTTTAATTACTGTATTTTCTAATATTTATTTATAAGTTTATATATATATATATGCTGTAATACCAGCATATATAAATAAATAATACTATGTACAGTATACAGCAAGACTGCCATTCTAAGAATTATATTCAGGATGGCAGTAGCTATTATTTAATTTTATATATTTGTATTTAAAATTTGTAGAGTTTATTTCAAGGTATTTTGTTTATTATATATTATTTTACCGATTTTACACACAGACATATGGATAGATAAAATTAAAATCTTTTTTTCTCAAAATGTTAATGAAGATATCATTTATTGGTTTACCTTGTGTTGCAATATACGCATTTTTCTTCAAATAACCCTATTTAAAAAAAAAATCGATATAATTATTATTTATGATAAATGAATTATTGTTTAACAATATTATCAATATAAAACATGCATAAAATTGCTGTTATTAAATTTAATTATTAGTTTGTGACAAAAATAAATTTGCATTCTCTAAAACTATAATAATGTAATAAATATTCAGGGTATTTTGCATTAATTAAAATACAGTTTTACTTTGGATAAAAGGGCAATTCATTGCCTAGAAATCAACGTAATCAAAAATATTATATAAATGAAGGTATTTTAATACGTGGAAATATCCGTTTATCCATAAGAAAAAGCAGTCAGATGTTAATAAAATTTTCAGTATAAAATTATAAATGAAAATTCCCACATATTAAAATAATTTCATCAAATACAGTAGCCAAAATTATTAAACTCTCTCTCTATATATATATTACTGAGAAAGTTTTTTTGTTGTTGTTTTTAATGCTTAACTTTTTTTCGTGCAAAGTATATTTTGACTAAAACTGTTTCCATTTTATTTATTATGAATATGCTGTCCAATTAAAAACAATTATTCACAAAATATTTTTCAATTGGTAACTATAGTCAATTATTTTAATAACATAACTAAGTAACTCATTTTTGTGAAGATTATATATGTTTACAAAAAAACATTTAAATTAGGCAAGAACATGAATATGGAATAGTAAATAATTTGCCTAATACAAACTTTTTTAAATTTATTTTTTACTGTATTTTATCAATATACTTGACCACAAGTTTTAATTATATATGTAATACACTAATTTGTTAACACATATATTTTCAATTTATTTTTTATACTTAATTCCTAAGTATTAACATGTTTGTTAATTACATAGTTTAAACTATTTTTGATGAGATTAATGAATGAGGTTATTAAATTGAAAATAATTAAGCAAATTGTGTTTTGAATACTTTACACATTTTAAATTAAATTTAATATATATTTCTATTATATAAAACCAGTTTTTTTTTTTTTTAAAAGTATGTTATGAAAAAGAAATTGGTATGAATATTGTTCTTTTATCTTATAAGAAAGATATATTACTTTATAATATGATAATAACTGAAACACAGGTTTATTATATACCTGTGTCTATATATGTAATATATAGGATATACGAGCACAGACTTTCAGATGACCCAACACTCTCCACTCTATCTAATTACACTGATACACTCAAGCACATATATGCTGAAAAAATAAATAATCACCAATATACGTATTTCATGCTAAATCAGCAATCATCAGTTGGTCCAGATTATCATCTCCCACACATATATACTATAAGTGCTCAGATATATATTAAGATAGACAATCTTCATACTTTAATGGACAGGCTCCAATCTACTACACACTCCAACTCTTCAACCATCCATCCAATAGAAAATCAACATGGGTGTGACAAGAATCTCGACCTCAGGGTGGCCTTCGAGCATTCCATCATAAGATATATCCTGAATATATATTCTAACTAGTATGCCATGAATAAAATCCATAAAATTAATTACTATATTATGTGTAATTCATCAATTTTGTTACATATTTTAAGTATTTGACATTATTTGGGTATGGATATATATATATATATATTACAAATCGATGTCTGTATTTCTTCAAAATAATATATGTAAATTTATAAATAAATATTAGAAAATACAGTACTTAAAAGTTTATAAAATATATATGTAACCTTCACTTAGAAGTGCTTTCAACTATCTTGTAGTTTTTGCCAACTAGCACTTTTAAAATGTCAGCTTTCCCATAATTCCATGATGTTAACTTTCCCATAATTCTGCGATCTTAACATTTGCTGCTTACCTATTAATTAAATCTTGCTTGTATTTATATATTAACATCTCCTCTTTAATTTTTCTTTTATTATTATTTCTTTCAGTTTCCAATATTTTACATTGCTATAATTAAAATCTAAACCATATATACATGATTTATTATGGTCATAAAAGACAGAAACTGATAAATTATCATTATTTTTATAGTTTTGTTTTCTATTTTGAACCCTTTTTAATAATAATAAGTGCTCTTTTGTTTTTTTTTCCAATGTGCACCTCGATTCACCTATATATCCACTGCCACACCTACATGTCTATTTGTAAATGATACAGTATTTATTTGTCAATAAAGTTTTATCTTTTGAATTGTTTAGTAATTTATTTAATTGTAGATGGTGCATAAAATGCAATATCACATATTCCTTTATAAATTTTCTTAATGAAACTTGCCTGTTGATTCGAAATATATGGTATTGATATCCAAAATTTTTTATCAGAAGAATTAGCATTATTATTAATATTTTTATATTTAAAATTAAAATTTTTAACAGTATAATAAACACAATCATAATTGCATTCAACATTTAACAATTCATTATAATAAATTTCAATAGTTTTAGTTTTATCTGATGCATATTTACAAAGGTTATCATTTCTAAATAAGAAGGACTTCAAACCTGCTATTTTATGCTACATTGGCACTTTTGATTCATATGGAATATATCCTCTTTTTGCTATTGGCTTAAGATAATTGAAAGCATTTCTAAGTGACGGTTATATATATATATATATTATAACCTACACTCCCAACACCGCTGATATATATTACATGAACGAAATGCCCAAGCACCAGTTCTATTAATGAATAGAACAATATAACAAAAGATATAATAAAATTATTACTGAGACTCTATATTTAAGTTTATGTTCAGCTCAGCTCAGTGGGAGGCTATAGGCAGTTCATAAGATATATGATAATAAATGAATAAAAGAAGAAATATTATAAAATATTCAATGTAATGTAAATTCCTTTGTTAATTAATTGTATGATAAAGAATCATAATGTTTACTTAGTACAGTCTATTAAAATATACTTTAAACTTAATTTCTTCCTTCATCCAAGTATAACATATATCAACTTGCTATAATTATACTCTTAACAATTCTATGACTTGGCATATTATAATCTAAACATCTACTTTAATGCCAATCAAAAAATAAACAATAAGATCTCAGGGAATTTAACAAACACAGTTGAATTAAATAAACTACATTGGCCCATAAGTTATAATTATAAAGTATGATAAAATATAATGAAACAAATTGACTAAATATTTTACTGTGTTTCAATAATAAGATGACAGAGATAGGGTATTTTAATCTCATATCATCATCTTGCAAATATACTGACCTGGCAACCTTTCTAATACATTTATCAAGTGGCAAGTACTCTTTATAATGTTTGGATTAAGAAATACAATATTGTCAGACACTAGCAAATTTAATATTATAACTCTAAAATAATATATATGTTTTATAATAGATTTATGAAATATTGAGATGTGGAAATGGAAATACGAATGTACACAAGAATAACTCAAGACACAGTTCTTAAGATTTTAAATAACTAAACAAATTATTTATTATAACAAATAAACTTGGTCTAACATAATATTTACAAATGGACTATTTGTTTTACAGACTTTTAAATTATTAAATGAATCTTTAGCATCAGTTTGGGATTATTCCTACTATCAAAGCAAATTAAAAACAAAGTTTAAATATCCTGACTTCGAACACAGGCTTTGCCTATATGTTTCATCTATATGGCAATAAATAAGTAAAATGTTATATTATTAGCACAAAAAAATAGATACTTTCGAGAGGATATTACTGTTGATTGATAAAATAAATCAAATTACTTATATTTGGCTTTCAACAAAACAACTTTCTCTAATTGACTAATAATCACTTTCAATTACATATACCTTTCATTTATAGCAACAAAATCATGTTTACTCTGATGATTTGATGATTTGTAACATTTATTTAAATAAATACACTATATTTTAAAATATTTATTTCCCATTTTAATCTTAATACTTTATACTTCTATTAAATGAATGTAGTATATTTTAAAAGCATTTATTTTTCATTTTAATTTCAATAATTGTATACTTTATATATGCGATATTATTTATATTACATGTGTGTGAGCACGTTCAAGCAGCAATAATGTAAAACAATCTTTTCTATAAACTCTCCATTCATTAAGAAAATATCATACAATTATTTTATTTCGAACAATGTCGTAATTCATCAATAAAATATGACACTAATACTACATCAAGAGTTAATCTAACAATTTATCTAGCCACATATTAATTAACACAAAGCTATATTTTATGATTATATATACTATATGTTACAAGGGGAATCTACATAAGGAGCAGATAACTCTTACCGAACACTTCTACAATAATTCATTACCAAGAATCCAAGGAAAACGTCACATAACTTCCTAAACATCATTTAATCATATTTCAACAATAACTCATTTACTTCTAAATACATTATTGGTGGGGATTTAATTCCTCATCACCAGGGCCCTAAGAACATCACTTCAAAAAGATATTATTAATCATACACATATAAAATAAACTAAACTCATGGAAAATTATTAACATATACTAAATAAGCAAGATCTTTTATTCCTACAGACATTATAACACAAAGATTTCTTTTTATTATCATAGCTTCTCTAAATATCAAACATTATAAATACACACTAGCAGATAAATACATACAGATAATATACCAATCCATTCAACTCAGTAGAATATGACAGTGTACGAAATTTATGCATAAATCTATTCACAAACTATACTTTATCAAACAAATATTATAATTGTGCAAAACAAACACACACACATGAACAAAAAGTATATATAATATTAACTCTAAATTACACACTAAGCAGGTAACATGATAATTAAATATTGCATTAAGGCATAACTTTTAATTTAATAAACTTTAGGTTAATTTTTTAAAATTTAACGGTTCTAAGTATTACGAACAAACTTTTTTCATATCTAACAAATTATTTCTATTATAAGTTCATTGAGTTAAACAAAGAACAAAATTTTCACTTTGAGATAATAAAGTATACAAAATAAATGTAAACCTTTCTAATAATATATTAAAAAAAATATTTCTTTCACATCCTCATTTAAATACGCTTCAGAAACGTTCTTGATGGTCAACATACCCAAATTATAAATAACATAATAATAAATAAAGCCTATCTACCTATAATATAAATTAATTATGACAAGCAATAAAAAAAAATAAAAACACAAAGGTTATTAGTTTATAACTTAAAATGAAAGTCCACTTGCAAAGCTCGGTTCCAGGTTTACGAAACAATATGGAACACATTCCAAACTGAATTTAAACTAAAATGCATTTCTGCAGTATACTTAAAAAATATAAGCATAACTTAAATATGCCTAGCAGCTTTCAGTGTTCATAGCATATCTATTTGAGGTACCAAATCACACACAAACAGTTAATTTCTCCTTTATTATACTGAAAATATACCAAATTCTCCATTGTAGTTCTGGACTAAATACGCAATTATCCTTAGTATTTTCTGGGTAGCATTTAACACTTTAAAATGTCCTTAGTAATTCCATAATTAACAATGCTTTGTTTTATATTCCATTCTTATTGAAGAGAACAAAAATTACTCGCATTTCTGACCTTCCATTCAATTTAAACAGAAGTAGCTTACATTTTATTTCCTCAATTTAAAAATATGTATTAGTTCCAGAAATATCAAATAAATGAATACTGTTATCTCCTTACGATGAACTTAAACATACTATGATCTATCAAAATAGACATGTCCTTAAGTCTATGTATAATTTTCACAAAAACATAACGCGAAAAATAGTGAGAAATTAATGTGTATTCCTAGTATAGTTCTGCATGCGTTTTCCACATATATATAAAACACGTTGCTTAATGATACAACAATAACATTTATGTAAACCATTCTTATTTAAAATGGCAATTAAGTGAAATAATGTAGACTGGACATTATTAACACACATTTTTAAAATAGTAATAGTTATAAAGGGATTAATTCAGAAATGTTTAAATCGAAGAGAGTAAAATCAAACTGACGTACCTTTTTTTTAAAACCTTAGAATTGCATTTTTAATTAACTTTTTCCATAATAAAGTTCTGAAGTTCCTTTGGAAGTTTTTACTCTAAAGTCCTTTCAAAGTCAATTTGACTTCAGCAACTGGCTTTAATTTTTACAATACATGAACCACTGTTTACTGGTTACAATTACATTACAAAGGGCTAATTTTCTACTGGAGATCTTTGTTAAAAACTCTCTTTAGCAAAGTTCATTTGCCTTTCCCAAGGTTACTCCCATGCATCTTGCTAACTAACTAATTACATATGCAAAAACAAATCTTTTAAAAAAAATCACTTTGATTTTTAAAACTAAATGAAGACAAGAAAGAAAAGAAAAAAAATACAAATAATAAAATAAATAGCTTTTACAAACTTGAAAAAAAAAAGAATATTAATTAACTATCAAAAAAAATATTAATAATTTATTCAATTTATAAAATAATTCATTGATCTAACTATCTATTAATCATTGGAAAGAAATATATATTTGTTAATTATTTAAGTTAACTACTGTAATTTAAATGTTTTTATTGTGAATGTAGTATTGTTTGCTGTTATTAAAGATGAAAATGAAATGAAACATAATGCAGAATCATACATGCATACACATGTACTACAACCTAAATATTGAACCATCTTAACTAAATATAATTGAAACTGCTATTAACTGTTGACAACAAGATAAGAATTAATGAATAAAGAATATTTGAAACCATTCAAATAATATTATACTAACACAGGATAACTTTGCATCTTTTCAAACAAGATGTATCAATTCCATTAATAAACAACTCCCCCTTCCTTACATTAAATACCTCATTAACCACAATAATACTAATAAATACTTACAAAGTGGTCAATAAACTGCATAAGCAACCCATATTTAAGCTTTAAGCAATCTCCAGAAAATTTTAAAATTCTAAGGCTATTTCATTTTTTTTTAATATAATATAACCATTTATTTAAGATACAAAGTATCTTAAACCCTTGTGCCCATTCAGATGGCCACAATATATATATATAAACTTTTAAGTACTGTATTTTCTAGCATTTATTTATAAATTTACACACACACACACACACACATATATATATATCAAATGAATTTTAATACTTAATAATACTAATTAGTTTATTATGTGAAAAATATATTTAAACTAAAATGCTAAAAATTGCTTATATTCTGTATTATAAGTGATTGTAAAAAAGTTATATTTTTGGCAATATTGCTGTTCATAACTCATGTATTATTTCATTTATAAGATAGTAAATATATCTTATATTATATTATTTTGTTCTTTTAATATACTAATGAAAGCGAAGTCGTGGGTAAAGTTCTGTATCATAGTCCAAACTTTAAATTTGTTCCTCTTTGTTTGTCTTTCTCACATTCTCTTGTTTTTTTAAATTTGAAAAATACTATTACTTATATATAAGAGAAATCTATTCTAAAAAATACATTTTTAAATTGGCAAAAATTTGGCATGCATATACAATTAAAATTATGTTGAAATTTATAAAAATATTTGTGATTTAAATGTCTAATAACATAATTACTTTGATATGTTAATATAAAAATATCTTATGATTTAAAAAATATTTTAAAATACATAATAAATATATATATATATATATATATATATATTTTAATAAAAAAGAAATACTACTTACATCTATATAATTAGCATTAATATAATCTGATGTTTCTTCTTTGTTTATACATTGAAGAATAACTCGGCAATGATCATCTAATATAGAAATATATGTATAAATTAATTAAATATCACCCAAATTAATAATGTAAATAAATTATATATATATTGTAACGGTAACACACTATTTTAACTAAATGATAATTGATCAAAATATAAAATGTTCACGAGTAGTCTAGGGGAATATGAATACCAAACGAGTGAAGTGCATAGGGTAGAGTGACTATACAATTTTTATTCTTTATTGACTAATTTATAATAGTCCCGTATATAAAACAGACCAATTCCACCAAAAGGGCAAGAATCCAGGGGTCCAGCTATGTTTTCTGACCGTTATCCTCTCTTCAGTAATAATATTATTATAAGACAATGTAAAATAGTCTACTTGAAATTCAGATGAGAAATAAATGCTTAACAAAGTTATTAATAGTAACAAAAATTTTAATTAACGAATATAAAAAAATAATAATTTAGATTTACATCGGTGTACTAATAGAATATGCTTGACAAAATATCATTTTATTTATAACAATTAATAAATGTTTTATAAGGTTTTTTATTAAGTTACCTATTTTCTAAGGAGCTGAACTCAGTTTTTTTCACATTGGAAGAATTTTGAATCGAGATATATGTATAGCCATAAGAATCCTTATTTATTTTCAATTTATCCGTGGTTTATTTCCATTAAGTTCCTTTCATTGTAATTGAGATATCATATCTACATAATTAAGTAATCCATTTACGATAGGATATTTTGAACGACAAACAATTAATTGGATATCAGATTTTATTGTGTGATCAAGTGTCAAGTATTATTTGTAATCAGTTATTATAATGTCTGCGAGAATTGATGTTGATTCCTAAGGTATTTTTATATTTACACCTCCATAATAAGCTACATCAATGGAAATTTCAGGGGGGGGCATCCTGAAACCTTTCCACTCTAATTGCATTATATCCACATAGATAAGCATTAAAATGGTTTTTGGCTTTCATTGCATAAGCAGCACACAGAAGAAGTGAATATTTTCTCATATTTTAATTGAAAAGTTGATTATGTAAAAGTTTTTTTTTTCCTTTTGCAAATAGCTTCCAAAGTAATTTGTTATTTTCAATAGTGAATTTTATTTTACAATAAAGAGTTTTAATAAAATTTTAATTTCTTACAACTTACTTTACAAAATTTTAGAAGACAATAAAAAATGCACATACATTTACAAAAAACCCATATATGTAAACCCTTTCACAGAGAATACATTTTTTCCTTCTTCGATTTAGGAATAAAACAGAGTCCACTTAGCATAAACATTTCTCAATTTTATTTCTACTCTAATTTCTTTTCTCTTAAAATAATATGCTTATTCACACTTTTTTAAAAATGGAATTACAAGCTTGTACAAATATAACAAACAAAATGAAATTTTGGTCTAAGCAGTATTTTCTAAATTCGATCATATTTGGTGTATGTATTTTCTTTTCTTTTTGTAAATTCTGTTGAAGTTATTTATTGTGTTTGATCATCCATACATAATGCTTGTGTGAACAAATAAATCCCACTGACAATGAATATATCATGCGACATGAACATCAAGAAAACTATTTCAAGCACAAAAGAACATCAACCAATCCACATATAAATGAATACCAATACATTTAACTAAAGCCTGGCTCACTTTTGAGCTTAGAGGTTACTAAACATATATCACCTCAGAATTATGTCTGAATCATCTTTAAAATTTAGAGGCTGACGAATATAAAATTATGCCTGGTCATTTTTGAAATTTAGGGACAGATAAATATAAGTATATAATAGTTCAGAACTGTTCTGAGATGAAGACAAGAATTATGAAAATATTGCAGCCTCAAAACAATGAGAATCTCTCCATTCATTACCAACACAGAAAATAACACAATCAAGTTTCAACATACTCATGGAATTAATTTTAGTTTACATTTTATAGTAGTCATTCTTAGTAACACAATTTATTTACCTTTGTAATTGATATTAGATATTTATTTTTCAATTATCTTTATAACATTTTCCTATTAACAAATCCAGAGTCATCAATTAAAAGCCATCTTTATTAATAGATTAAAATGTACTCATTTCTAAATATTTCTTATTAATGTTCAAGCTCTCACTTGGAATGACTTGAATAATCTTTTGTTTACCATATATATAGTCATTCTGGTTCATTTAAAAAAATGATTTTTTTTATTTCTAGCTTTCTGAATCTAATTATTTTCATGTATTGTTGCACAATGAATATTTAATTTTAATGATTTATTGGACAATCTTCTTAGCATAATTACTTCTCCAAGTTCATTCGTTTTCTAATTTTCCATTTATATCCCTATTAAGCAAAACACTTATATTTAATTCATCTATATCTATTATATTTACATATCTTAATTCATTTTCCAAATTAGTAATTTCTTCTCATTCGCTTTTATTTACATTACTTGTACTTTCAAACACATGATAAATTACAACACTGCCATCACCCTCCAAAGCTTCAGTGTCAACTCTAAATTTATTTATACTATCGATATAATGATCATTTTTAACTAAACCTCTCTAGCAAAACCATTAATTTTATTGATTTGATCTAACTTAGATCTAGTTTCAATTTCTTATGATTCACAAATAAATACCACAATTAGCTTCTTGTTTATTAGTTTATTTGATTTTTTTTGTATCAGCTGAGTTCTATCATTTTTTATTTCTATACTAAAATTTTACATTTGTTTTAATATTAGATCTTCATACTGCTTCTCCGTATATTCTTTAAAATCTTTATTTTGGATTTCAAGATCCATTTGATCTTTTATTTTTTATTTTGGGTTTTAAATTCTCCCATTTAGATTTTCACTTCTTTATTTTGTTTTTTAATTTCGCGTTCATAAACGTGTTTTTTTAGCTTCTATTTTCACCTTAACTCTTGCAATCATAGATATAATTGTTATATAAGAAAAGTAATAATATTATTAGCTGCTAACTTTACTAAAAGAATTAAAAGATAAAACTTACAACTAGTACTATACTGCAAATAATAGTAATTCGTAAAAAATATAATAAAATGGAAATATTCACGAATTAATACTGTCTAAGGGAATATGAATACCAAACGGACAATAACGCACATGGTGAAGTGACAATACAATTTCCATTCTTTATTAACTGATTTATAATAGTCATCTAAAGGTCAAGCCTTAATGCAAACCCCGTCATGGTTGCTGGATGTAATCCTCTTCACATTAATAATATTATTATGAGACAAAGTGAAATAGTGTACTTGGAATTCGGATTAGAAATAAATGAGCTACAAAATTATTAATAATAGAAATAAATTTAATTACCGATTATAATAAAATAATATAACAATTTATACGTATATATTTACATCAGTTACTAGTTTAGAGATGAGTGTGACAGAAAATCTTTTATTTTTATTTTTATAAAACCTTGTTTTCTATCCGGTTGAACTCAGTTTCTTTTTGAATCGACATATATGTTTGCCACGAGGATCCATATTTCATATTTTCAGTTTATTCGTGGTTTATTTCTATTAAGTCATTTTTCTTGTGATTGAGGGTATCAAATATATATATAATTTATTAATGCAAGGGAGTTTATTTTCGTTTGATAAACG
The DNA here is from genome assembly GCA_028023455.1 of Epiperipatus broadwayi. Taxonomy (NCBI): domain Eukaryota; kingdom Metazoa; phylum Onychophora; class Udeonychophora; order Euonychophora; family Peripatidae; genus Epiperipatus; species Epiperipatus broadwayi. The sequence continues at coordinate 11,966,025 of JAQFVV010000016.1, forward strand.
GTTAATTGGATGGCACGTTTCCTTGTGTGATAAAATGTCAAATGTCGTTTTAACTGTCTGCAAACACTTATTAGGTTGGGATAATTGTTATGGATTTCTAAAGCATTTTTATATTTACATATTCATAATAAACCCCATCAATGGAAATTTCTGGAGGGAGCATTCTGAAATCTTACTCCTCTAACAGCATTATATTTACATAGATAAGCATTAAAATCTTCTTGCCTTCCATTATATAAGCAACAATAAATAATAAGTGAAGTTTTCTTCATTTTTAATTTCTTAGAATTATTATTTTTTTAAACTTCTTAATAATTAATTTTATACATATGATTTTTACCACATTTTAGAAAACATAATAAAAATGCAAACGTTTACCAAAAACCATGTATATAAACTTTTATCACTGAGGTTTATATATATATATATTGTATTAAAATGAACATTTTCACAGCTGCAGATATAAATGAAATATTATCTGGGTACATCCATGTATAATTTATTTGGAATATATATGTAAACCGACAATTTTATATACAAATATATTAAATGCCGTCAAATCTGTGGGCATTAAATAAAAACCTATTACACTTTCTTTCTGTTACAAATAGTGCAACCGATTACAGACGCATTTAAAAACTAAATGATAGAGGTTAGAGTCTCACACATATTTGTAGAAGAATCCAGAGTCAGACCTTTTATATAGAATAAATATTTTCTATAAATAGTTGTAATTCATGAAAAATTTTAAAGAATTTATTAGAATAGTAGACAGAGAAAGTGTTTTGAAATGCTTTAAAATGAATACTGTGGTTGTAACTTTTTTTTTTTTGCAAGTATTTTGGTAAGCTGAAGGTTAAATGGGCAAATATTTTGTCATTAAATAACAAAATAATTTTAAATATGTTTATATTTATCTATTTGAAGATATAAATATTATTTCTGAGATAAATAAACAATTTTAAAAGTTAAAGGTAATGAAATATTAGTAGGACTGAAAGTGGTATTCAGAATTAGTTTAGAAAAATGATAAGAAATAAAGAATCGATATAAAGAATTAAGAGAAAACATAATTAATAAGATGAATAACCAATATAAAGCATTAAAAGAATAAATAAATATTAAGTTTAAAGAATTAAGAGAAATAAAATAGAAAATCATAGGGTGTCAGAATAGGTTCCTTTGGAAGCAATAACTATGATTGAAAAGTTTAAAAAAGTAAAGATAGATTATTCTGATGATGTAGTAGAGAAAAGTATGTAAGAGAGCAGAAATCTTAGATATGAAACTATGTTGAATCATTACAACAAAATAAAGAAGTAAAGACAAAAGGTAATCAAAGAACCATAAATAAAATATGGTTAGAAAATAAAATTATTTCTAGAGGGATCAAAGATTTAGATAAATGAATTTGATAACAATTGTAATAGATTAGATTATAATGGTAAACTCTTATTTAACGTTTCCATAGATATATGCAACAATTGTAATGAACTGAATCTATGCATGAAAAGATAAATTTTAAGCATGAATAAAATATGATCCAATTATTGATTAACAATTGAAATATTACCTATACGACTAGCTGTATATAAAATATATATAGATACAAAAGAGCAATAATAAGAGATAAGAATTGATTTACTCTCATGGTTTAACATGACCAGTGAGATTTAATTACTCACCAAAATATAAATTAGAAGCAAAGTGAATTTTATTAAATCCGACCTATATTTGCAAGTGGAAGCTTATATGCAAAACAATATATTAACTAGTGATGGCTTATGTAAGTAATTATAAAATTGAATATTGGAAAAACACAAAATATATTATATAATTAAGTTTCAGTCTCGACCATTGCCTAATGACCTTTGTACTATAAAAGAAAATAAATAAATAAATTTCAAATAAATCACAAAGGCGTTTTATATAAAACAAATGATATATCCTTCATTTTAATTGTGGTTTAAATTTATTTTCATACGGCAATAGTAATATTCAAACAAATACAATATTTGTTAGTTTTCACACTTTCATTTTAATTCAATATTATTCAAATTGACAATGTTTGCTAACAATAGGCATGGATTGATGTTTGTATCTAAATAAGAACAATCTACTCTTTAACATAAAGAAATATGCAATAATAGAATAATGAAAGTTATAATAACTTCTTAAAATAGCTGTTCAGAATCATAGACATGTTCTTTAAGGTTAAATCATTTAACTTTATACAAATTTATCAGTATTGTGTTCATACTGTGTTGGATATCTATATGCCTCATTTTCTATTAAAATTATACTCCTTTTTTTAAACAGAAATACAAAGTCCTGAGATTTATTATCTATAATAGAGCTTTTATTATGGACCCAAAACTTAATATCTTTTTTATATCATTATTAATTCAATAAACATTTATTACTTGATCACATAACCCTTAGTATATCAAACTTCTATGAATAAAAAATATAAGAACAACTCCCAATCTCACATATAAAGAAATATGCACATGTAACACAAATATAAAATATCTACAACCTGGTCTAACTTTTTAAATGTATCTTATGATGAAGTTATGAATTAATCTTTATAGAAAAATATTAAGTAATTATATTAAACATTATATATTAAGTACTAATATAAGACATGATTCTTATGAGAACAAAGACAATACATCTAATTTCTAGCATTCATTGTGCATAACACACACACACACACACACACATATATATATATATATATATATATATATATATATATATATATGTGATATATATATATATATATATATATATCATCAACCATTATCAATCCAATAAAGGATGAAGGTCTCTCCAAGTTTAATCCATCTTCTCCGATCTTTAGCTTCTCTTTTCCACAACACCCCTGCACATTTTCTTATTTTATCGATCCATCTCACATGTGGTCTCTTTCTGGGTCTTTTACAATCTCTTGGAATCCAGTTTAAAATTTCAATTGTCCATCTATTATCATTTCTTCTAGCAATATGTCCAGCTCAACTCCATTTCAATCTTTTAATTTTTTCAATAAGGTCAGTAACACCTGTTTGTTGTCTTACCCATACATTGCGTTTTCAATCTCTTCTTGTTACTCCCAACATACATCTCTCCATACTCCTTTGAGTGGTCTGAAGTCTCTGTATTGCTCTTCTATTAAGTGTCCAAGTCTCAGATCCATAAGTAAGAACTGGTAAAACACATTTGTTAAAAAACATTCTTTTCAAACACATAGGCATATTTCCTTTTAGTATCAAGTTATTTCTACCAAAAGCACTCCAACCAAGTTTAATTCTATGATTAATTTCCCCCATTATGTTTCTATCTGTATTAATAATCTGACCTAGGTATTTGTAACTGTTAACTTCTTCTAATTCTTCATAATCAATCTTTATTTTCATATTTTGAGCAAATCGATTAAACATTATTTTAGTCTTTTTAACATTTATCTTTAGTCCTACTTTTCTACTTTCATCTGCTAACTCCTGCAACATTTCCTGCAGCTCTGAAGCATTATTTGCAAAAACAACTACATCATCTGCAAAATCTAAATGACTTAAATACTCTCCATTTACTTTCATTCCTTTAGATTCCCATTTTAATCCACAAAATACTTCTTGCAGCACTGCTGTAAAAAGTTTTGGAGATATGGAGTCACCTTGCCTTACACCTTTCTCAATGTTGATTTTTCCAGTATCATTATGTAATCTAATTGTTGCTGTTGCATTTTTATAAATATTCTTTAAAATATGACAATATCCTGGATCTATACCTTGATGATCCAATGCTTTAATCACTGAAGAAATGTGTATAGAATCGAATGACTTTTCATAATCTACAAATCCAAAACATAATGACAACTCATATTCATTTGTCCTTTCTATGACTTCTCTCAATACCTGGATATGATCTATTGTACTAAAACCACTTTTAAATCCAGCTTGTTCTCTTGGTTGGTGGAAATCCAAAGTTCTCTGTAGACGAGTTGTAATTATCTTGGTAAAAATTTTATATAAAACTGATAAAAGGCTGATAGGTCTGTAATTTCTAATATCTTCTTTATCACCTTTTTTAAATATTAATATTATTACTGCATTCTTCCAATCTTCCGATACATCTTTATCATTTAGACATTTGGTATAGAACTTTGCTAAAATTGTTTCTATTTCTTCACCTCCTTCTTTTAATATATCAATTATAATTCCAGCATTTCCTGGAGCCTTTCCTTTCTTCATACATTTAATTGCATGTGTCACTTCTTCATTTAAAATTCTGGGCAATTCGGAAGATGTAATAGATATAGCAGGTACTTGTTCTTTATTACTATATAATTCTTGATAAAAATCTTCTACCAATTTCATGATGTCATCTCTCTTTTTAGTAATAATTCCATCTTTTTTTCTTATTGCAGATATAAATTTCCTACCAATACCAAAATGTTGTTTAACATTCTTGAGACTTTTATTTTCTTCTACAGCTTTCCTTGCTATTTCATAGTTATACTTTCTTATATCATTTTCAACTCTTTTCCGTACCATTTTACAAAATTCGAGATATTCAATCCTTTTTAATACATCATTTTTGTATATCTTCATATTCCTTCTTTTCTTTATAAATTCTCTAGTCTCAGTAGAAATTTTATTAGTCAATTGCTGCTTTTTTCTACCAGCTATCTTTGTTGTAGTTTTTAAAAGTGTATCAGTTATTTTTATATTAATTTCATTCAAATCTGAATCATGTTCAAAATCTCATAACACTTGAAACCTATTTGTAAGTTCTAATTTAAATTCATTAGAATGTTTCTGAAGATTAGGAATATCAACTGTAAATATTGTTTTTCTCAATTTACATTAACATGTAACTTACACCTTACTAATCGATGATCACTTCCTGTGTTAAATTTATTAAGAACATTACAATCTTGAAATATGTATTTCCTGTTAGTCAAAATATAATCCAATTCTGCTGTACCTTCATTTGGATGCTTCCATGTCCATTTCCTTTTAACATTTTTCTCAAAAAATGAATTCATAATATAAAGTTTTTCTTTTTCTGCAAACTCCACAAGTCTATGTCCTCTCTCATTTCTATTACCATAACCAAAATTACCTACAGAAATTTCATCTTTCATTTGTCTACCAATTCTAGCATTAAAGTCTCCCATAACAATTTTAAAATGTTGTTTACTCTGATCAAAAGCCTTTTGTACATCCATATAAAAATCTTCTACTACTTCATCACTATGAGAACTTGTTGGGGCATAAACCTGAATTATCTGCATTTGGTATCTACTATTAAGTTGTATAACTAATCTTGCAACTCTGTCCGATACACCATCAATCTCCACAATATTGTTCTTCCACTTTTTATTTATAATGAATCCTACTCCACTTGTATTTCCAATATGTGTGCCTTTATAATAGAGTATATGTCCACTTTTTAAATCAATCGTTTCTCCACCTTTTCTTCTAACTTCACAAAGTCCAATAATGTCCCATTTAATATAAGACAATTCTTCTTCTAATTCTTGCAATCTTCCTTCACTTGAAAGTGATCTGCAGTTGTAAGTACCTAAATAAAAAGTCGTTATCAAATGGCAGCCTGGGTCCACAATCAGGGGATTCTTAGCACCCTCCGCTTTCATATATATATATATATATATATATATATATATATATATATATATATATAGTGCATTTAAATTAAAAGAAGAACAGAGTGTTTTAATGACAACATATAAGATATATGAATTAAAGAACAACATAAAATTTTTAATAATAAATGTCATCTGGCATTAATAAAATTTTTAATAATAAATGTACGTCATCTGGCATTTATTATTAATATTAATGAGTCAAATGTTGAAAACAATTTACTTATGTTACATATGTATATATTGCATATGCTTCAAAATAAAACAAAAAATTTTAATACTAAATGAAATCTGACATGTTGTTATTTATAATGATTGATTAAAATTTAAAGTTAGTTTACATATATAAATGTTTAAATTTAAAATAAATCGTGTACAAATAAAAATTGATCAAATTAATTGCCATTTAATCTTCTTTGTTTTTTTATCCATTTTAATGTTTGACAACAATTTAATATGGCTGTTTCCAATTTAGCATAGATTGAATTAATATGTAAAATAACTTGAAATGACAAATACTCATGAGCTATTTGTAAATGATTGTCTCAGAATATATTGTATCTCAGTTAGGTCGTAATGGATCAATTGAAAGTGACATACTGACTTTGGATACCTAGGTAATATTATATTGATTTACTATATATGAATAGCTATTCATTTTTCTGGTTGGCTTCTATTTAAATGCATGCTTATCAATAATTTACTACTCTTCCAATGTATGTTACTTATTGGATAATATAAAGACAGAGGGAACTATATCTCATAGATCATAATTTACTGTTTACTCTACTATTTCTAATGATATCATACCCAAGAGAATATTGTGATTATGCAAAAAAAAAATACTAAACAGCAGCAAATTTTGCTTTTTTATCCTAATGGTAATAGTCAATAATCTTTTTTGTTGCTATATAGTTTATCTAAGTCTTTCATATGCTTCTGATATCAATCCCATTATTACAACAATCATCAATTTTAAAATATTAAAGTTAAAAAAGTATACTCAGAAATGTGCTTTACAGTTTACAAATAAATAAAGGATAAAAATTCCATTTATATATATTTATTGTAACCATATATTCGAGCCCTCTGGCTAAATATATTCTATAATGCGTTCAAATTTTTTTTTGGCTATATTAAAATAAATATCTTTCTTGATGTTTAATTATAAAGTCTTAGCTAAATATTTTATATTATTGATTACAATAATTTACTTAAGATATTTAAATATTGATTACTTAAAAAATACTAATTAGTTTATTTATTGTTTGATTAAAAACAACATAATAGTTTTAGATCTAATTTAAAAATTAGTTTGGAGCCTGTTATGTTTTAAGTATTGGCAATGAATAAAGTTGTTTTATTCTGTACTAAGTATTGTCAGTGAATAAAACTGTTTTATTTTGCACAAAATATGGCTATTTAATTAGGATATTTGTTTGTTAGTTTTAAATTACATAATTTTAAAATAATAATTTATAAAATGTTAGTTCATGCAACAGTTATTTAAAGACATAGTTTGAAAATGTTGAGTGTAAATATGATTAATTGGGATAAATTTCAATTGAAATAAGTTTTAAATTAAATAAGTTTTAATAGGTAAATATGAATTTTTTTTTTTTTTTAGAATAATGGTTATGACTAATATATGTGTATGAGTATTGGTTCATGTATTTAAATAAATGGTTTATTTAAAAGAGAATTATTAAAGTTCATATATTTTTTAAAATGGGTACTTTTAAATAAAGATAATTAAAAAAACTCTTGAAATAAACTAAAGAGTGTATTTTGAGTAAACAATGTTAATTTAAAAAAATAAGTAAGTAATTTTATTAGAATTAAATAAACTATTTATTTAGTAATTAAATTGCAATTAATACATGTTTATTATTAAGCTAGACATCACATAACTAGATTATTTAGATTAAAAAATTCAAGGTCATATTATTTGATTATGAAATTTTACACTAAGCAAATAATTGAAATGGTAATTATAATGTAATCGGGCTTGGCTACTTGATGGCATTGTTGGCAGTCAAAAACAATACAATGTACGGTTTACGGGGCTGTGTGATTTTTAAATCGGTTTTTTTTTGGTTATTAATTTATTGATTGCTATAAATTTTTTTTATGCTTTTTTAATTTTGTATTTACTAAACGACAACCTTTTTTTTATTTTTACATCGCTGTTTTTGGACAAATTATCATCATTTTTCCTTTTTAGTTATTAATTGATTGATTGCTAGAACTTTTTTTGCGATGTCTATTTAGCGATGTCTTTCACTTAATTATTGCTTTCTACATAACAAAACAACTGTGTAGGGTTAGAATTAGGTTTAGAGTTAGTTTTGGGTTAGTTTAGGATTAGTTTTAGGGTTAGTTTTAGGGTTAGTTTAGGGTTAGGTTTAGGGTTAGTTTTAGGGTTAGTGTTCTGTTGTTTCTAATGCTAAAATAAAAAATATCAAAATCATAACTGTAGTTGGACAAAAAAAAGAAACTCAAACCTTTTTAAACAACAAACACATATAAATGTCTTCTTTACTTATTAAACGTGTTTATAAAATCATGTATATTTTTATTGGACAGCAGAAATACTCAACTTCTGTTTTCGGCAACTGCGGAAAAAGTTATGCGATTACCAGCCATTTCATAAACTACATGGTATTTCATGTGAAAATAAGATTTCGCATGCGAACTCAGCCAAATTCTGTTTACATACCTTCGGCAAGCTTTTACACATTACACCTTCTCTAAATAAGGGTGTGGCCATTTGGAAAATTACTATAAAGTCAGGTTTCTTAAATTCATTACAAATACAACGATTGTGTCATGTATATTGTAAAAATTTGACTAATCAAACTACACACACATATATATCAAACTGTACATGAAAAATAAGTGTGTGGATTCACAGTAATTGTTGCAAAGCAGAAATAGGCCATATTATTTCTGCATTATGTCATCATCAATGGCCTTCTAATGGCTAAGACAAACATTAGATGTTTTCTATAGCTGTAAGTCATGCCTTGTAAATGGCATTTGTTAGGTGTTTTGGTGAGCCAGAATGCCATCAAGTGGCCAAGCCCAATTAGGTTATAAGTACCATTTAAATATCCTGCTCCATATTTAAATGGGGTTGGTTGAACTGGGTCACCTTATTGAAACCATGGATACAGGTATTTTGATATAAAAAGGAAAAACAGGATATAATTATAAGTGTATGTTGAAATAATTATTGAAATTATTACTGAAATTATTTTAATTGATTGGAACTTGTTTCACTATTTTAAATCAGTTTAAAAAGTCTTAATTAATGATACTTTTATCATTTCAAATGTTTTAATAAAAGAGTAAAAACAAAGGCCAAACTCTCCTTACAATTATCCTTCTGTTTTAACAGCTTGAGCAAGAATAAGAAATGGTGATCATGTGATAAAAAGTTAAAAGTCATCCATTGCAGTACTACTCTTGAGTATATGTTTGACTGGCTTATTAAGCAGTAAATCTGAGAAAGATGCTAAAAATACTACTGAATTTTAATGGAAGTTAATGGAAACTAACTACCTATTGGAGTCCATGTTGATTTTACATTAAAATGTTACCTAATTTGAATATTGGCTATAACAATTGCTTGTTAACACTTTACACATATTATTATAATTTGTTATTAACATTAATCTTACTTATTAATGAAGGATGCATTACATGTTTGGTAAAATTCTGAATTAAAGATGAAGCATTGATGAATAAGTTATGAGTGATAATCACTTATAATTTATTTTGGAAATGCACATAAACATTTATATTTTTTTCAAATTAAAAATATAAATAATAATAAGTTATTGTAGAAGTCTTGATTGCATTAAGATTAGAAGGAATTGTAATCATTGGGAATTGCATTTATAATTTAAAGAAAAAACTGTCATATAAATAATCTTCTTCAATATTTTGAAGAAAAGGCTTTATTTATTTATTTTTTAACTAATGCAGATAATCTAAAATTGAATTGAAATAAATATCTATTCTGAATTCATTCTTCTATTCATTTAGAATATTTTCAAAATTCCTTACTTGTTTTTGAAATATATTAATTTAAAGTAAAAAGAAATGATTTAAACTTAAGTCATACTTAATACTATTTAAGCGTATAAACTTTATAATATGAAACTTTACAAATAACTGTTATTACTTAGGATCCTCTATATCTCATATTTCCCCAAATTTGTGCTTTAATTATGAACCTCATTTTAAAGAAATTCTTTTTCTTAATTATGATATGTGTATCACAGTATTTTTTGAAAGATACAAAATGACTTGAATGAAAAGGGATTATTTTTATTATAAGATAAAAAGAACATAAATCCTAAATCTTAAATAGTAAAACAAAATACTTACCAATATATATAAATATTAAAAAATACAGTAATTAAAATTTGTTAAAAAGAACAAAAAATACAAACATCACTTAGGAGTGCTTTTGATTATCCTTGTACTATTTTGTCAACTAATATTTTGAAAAAGTCAACTTTGTCATAATTCTGTGATCTAAACGTTTGCTGCATGCTTATTGTTTTAGTCTTGCTTGTATTTATATATTAATATAGCTTCCTTGTTTTATTATTATTATTTCTTTCAGTTTGCAATATTTTTACTTATTATAATTGAAATCAAAACCATATATATATATATATGATTTATTATGGTAATAAAAAACAGACACTGATAAATTAGCATTAAAATATGAAACAAAATTATAAAGATAATGATAATTTATCAGCTTCTGTTTTTTTATGACCATAATAAATTATGTATCTATGGTTTTGATTTCAATTATAATAATGTAAAAATATTGCAAACTGAAAGAAATAATAATAAAAGAAAAATCAAGGAAGCTATGTTAATATATAAATACAAGCAAGACTTAACCAATAGGTAGGCAGCAAACGTTAAGATTACGGAATTATAGAAAACTTGACCTTTCAAAGTATTAGCTGACAAAGACTACAGAGATAGTTGAAAGCCTCCTAAGTATTTCTAATATTTATTTACAAGTTTACCCTATATTATTTTGAACAAATATGGACATTGATTTGATTTCAGCGTAAATGAATTATTGTATCCAAAATATAACAGCTGTTTTTATATATTTGTTATAAATGGTTGTGAACAAAACTATTATGAATGTCAGTGTATGTGAGAATTAAGATAACTTATAAAAACTGAATATCTCAGCATATACATTGTGTTAGGCCAAATGGAGGCGATGCATGCTTTTGTATGCATGTGTAAGACGTTTATTTATTACCATTATCAAATCCAAACCTTGTACTGTTCGCGGTATCGTTTTGACAATGTTATGTGGATAGCATATTAATTTTGTATGCATTTAGACCTCAATGAGTGTAAAGCGTGACTCTCTTCTTTGTTGGCACTGCTTGAACATAATTACCAGCTGCCTTTTCGTATTTTGCTTATTCACAGTTTTCATTATCCACTTTGCCTGGAATTTAATATAATGCGCATTTTGTTATGTTATAATATCTGAAGGCATATCTTTATAATATACTATTAGCTCTGTTACAATTTAAAATTAAAATATATTGTGAGCATTGCGCATATTTATTTCCTCGTCCCATTATAAATATTAGTAACATGATTTTGCATAAACTTTTTGCTATCTTTATAAATCTATACAATGTGTCTTCGCACTGATTTTCGAATTTACTTAGCTGTGTAAAGTATATAATATCTTATTGCTGGCCTGAATATAGGCATATATGTGTTGTTTTACTCTGCATATACAATATTTAAAGAAAGATATGATTAAAAAAAGTGGGAACTTTTGGGTGATAATAATTGCTCGTATTCTAAATCCTTTTGGAATGTTAAATGTAAAAGGATATTTAAGTGTAACGTTTATTAATATTTTGTTAGTATAATTTATTAAATTAAAAAAAAAGATACTTATTGAAAATACATATTTATTGTATAAATATTATTATATGCTGTAAATAAATATTTTTTGCTATCAATTAAATACATTTCTGTTATTTATTCCTATGTTACATTATGACCTTCCTTACTCAGAAAATCTTATTTAATAAAATTTTATTATTAATTATTTTAGAAGAGTACATTTTAATGGTCGCATAAAATTTATTTGTTTACTTTGCTTATTGTTCATTTCAGCTACATTAAAAGGAATAAATACTATCTTTATTTGTTTTATTTCAGATGTACATCTAATGTAGTTGATAGTACAAAGTATACTCTTTCTACCTGCTCCATTATCCCATGTTGGTCCTTATTGAAAGTTATATGAGAAAATATAAATTTTTAGTAATGATTCTAGGTGCTAGAAATGAATATAGTCTTCTCTTAGTGTGTTGAAATGGCGAGAGGGCATACTTTCTATGCTAACGCACAGAAATATATCATTTACGTGACCCAATATTTCTGTGCTTTTGCATAGTGTACAACCTATACAACAGTTCTGTTCATATTAGCCATTGCAGGCTTATATTGCATTGCACACCAATATTATGGCCTGCTGATGTGCTTCATGACACTACGCAAATGCTACACTTAACAGATCGCTACCATATATCTTGAGGGTGTTTGGAATTCAACTGGTCAAAACTCTTGTAATATGCCTTCATAATGTTGATCTTATACCCTAACTGATATACTAGTGCATACTAATAATTGTAAGCCCATCCCTGCACTTCCCTACACATCATGGAATATTAAAAAAAATGCAAAAGGGTCAGGCCAAGCACCATTTCACACAAATCACTCGAAAAGACATTTTTGCTGAGAACAACTATGAGTCAAATGAAATAGCAGAAGTTGCACGTTTGGAAATCGTAAGCTTGGTTTGATCAGAGTATTGCTTAATCTTTTGGACAGATTAAGAAAAGATATGAGACAAATAAAATGTCTGAGGTTGCACATTGTTTTGCAAATCATAATCTTGGTTTGATTCAGAGTACTGCATCTTTTGGCCGATGCTTCGGACCGACAATACCATCGCCTCCCCCCCCCCCCTCATATTCTAACACGATGCCCTGACATATCTAATGTACTTTAAAATGTAATTATTGTATTTTAGAAAATAATGATGTTTTATGTAAATTGAGTACTGCATGTTTTGGCCGATCCTTTCGACCGGCAAACCCCCCCCCCCCCATGCACATTCCAGCGCTAAGCGCTGACTTGTGGAATGTAATTTAAAATATTGTAATTATTCCATTTTAGAAAATAATGTTAAAGTTGAAAATAAAAAAAAAAGATCCGGTAACGTTATATTTGTGCTTCTTTACATAAAAATTATACCCTCACGCGGTTTCAACACGCTAAACTACCGAAATGAAATAGTTATACTTTAAGAACTTTAAAATATTTTGAAATGTCTTAATTTAATAGCTATAGGTTGTTTAAATATTGAAATATTTCCTTATTTTGTATTCACATTTATACTGACTTAAAATTCAAAATGTTTAGTGATAAAGCTAAGAGAAGAAAATAAAATGTTTACAGTGTAACTTCAATAATTGACACATTTTAGAGATTTAAAGTCTATTACTATTATCATTTTCTTATTATGAGTGGATTTTAATTTTGAACCCTGAGATATAGACATTTTAGAATCTGAAATGAATTGTAAGAAGAACTTAAATTGTAAACTTTTAAATAAAATGAAACCTGAGATAATTTAGGTTTATATAGGAAATTGGTATTTTAGCAATTATAATTAATTATTATGTTTCCTATAAAATGTCTCACTCTGTGGAAAATCCATAGTTATTATGGTGCCCATGTGACCTGTCCTGGAGTGAAGCATCTTATGGAAAGCTATAGTATAATATAAAGTGGAAGAACAATATTTGTGAAGATTGATGGTGTATTAGACATAATGGCAACATTAGTTATTCAACTTAATATCAGATACCAAATGCAGATTAATGCCCCAACAGGTTATTATAGTGATGAAGTAGTAGATGATTTTTTATGGATAGAAAAAATGATTTTTATCATACTAGACATTTTAAAATTGCTATGGGGGACTTTAGTGCTAGAATTGGCAAACAAATGAAGTATTGTAGGAAAATTAGATTATGGTAATAGAAATGAGAGAGAACATACATTTGTGGAGTTTGCAGAAAAAAAGCCCTTTATATTATGAAATCTGTTTTTGAGAAAAAATGTTAAGTGGAAATGGATATGAAAGCATCCAAATGAAGATACTACAGAGTTGGATTATATTTTGACTAACAGAAAATACTTATTTCAAGATTGTAATGGTTTTTATAAATTCAACACAAGAAATGATCATAGATTAGTAAGCTATAAGATATATACTGATGCAAAACTAGAAAAACAAACATTATTAAAAAAAATAATCTTTACAGTTCTCATTCCTTATCTTCGGAAACATTCTAATGAATTTGAATTAAAACTTTCAAATCGTTTTCAAATATTAGAAGATTTTGAACAAAATTCAGATTTTGATGAAATTAATAGGAAATAAGTGATGCACTTTTAAAAAACAAAAACAAAGATAGATGGTAGAAAAAAGCAAAAATTGATAAATAAAAATTCTACTGAGCTAGGACTATAGAAAAAAAAATAATATGAAAATATATATTAAGAAGGAGTGAATATCTCGAATTTTGTAAAATGGTGTGTAAAAGAATGGATAATGATATAAAAAAGTATAATTGTAAGCTAGCAAGGAATTCTGTAGAAAAGAATAAAAGTCTCATTAATGTAAAATAACATTTTAGTATTGGTATGAAACATATCTGCAATAAAAAAAAGATAAACCTATTACTAAAAACAAAGATGACATCACGAAATGGGTAGAAGAGTTTTATGAAGAATTGAATAGAAATAAAGAACAAATCCCTCCTACATCTATTATATCTATTGAATTGCCCAGGAATTCAAATGAAGTGAAACATGCAATTAAATTTATGAAGAAGGAAAAATATTCCCTTAATGATGAAATTATAATCGATGTATTAAAAGAAGCAGGTGAAGAAATAGAAAAAAAAATGGCAAAGTTACGCACCAAAGGTCTAAATGATAAAGATATACTACGTGATTGAAATAATGCAGTACCAATATTAATATTTAAAAAAGATGATAAAGAATATATTAGAAATTACAGATAAGCCTTTTGTCAGTTTTATACAAAATTTTTACTATGATAATTACAACTCTTCTACAGAAAACATTTGATTTTAATAACCAAAATAACAAACTGGACTTAAAAATGGTTTTAGTAAAGTAAAGAAAAGACCAGTGAATATGAGTTGTCATTACGCTTTGGATTTGGAGATTATAAAAAGGAATTTCATTCTATAAGTATTTCTGCAGGGATGAAAACATTGGATCATGAAGGTATACAGCCAGGATATTGTCATATTCTAAAGAATATTTATAAAAATGCAACAGCATCAATTAGATTTTATAATGATATTAATGAGATTAACATTAAGATGGGTATAAGACAGGTGATTCTATATCTCTAAAACGTTTTACAACATTGCTGCAAAAAGTATTTTGTGGTCTAAAATAAAAAGCTAAAGAAGTAGAAATAAATAGAGAACATTTAAGTAATTAATATTTTGTAGATGGTGTATTTGTTTTTGAAAATGATACTTCAGAGCTTCAGAAAATGTTGCACAAGTTATCAGATAAAAATAAATAGTAGGACTAAAGGTAAATGTTAAAAAGTCTAAAGTAATGTTCAATGGATTTTTTGGAAAGATGAAAATAAATATTGATTATGATGAGTTAGAAAAGTTAACTACTACACATACCTTGATCACATTATTATTACAGAGAGAAACATAATGAATAAAATCAATCATAGAATTAAACTTGCTTGCAGTGTTTTTAGTAGAAATAATATTACAAGGAAAAATGCATATGTGTTGAAAAAAAAAGGTTTTTAATAAATGTGCTTTACAGTTCTAACTTATGGATCTGAGACTTGGACATTTAGAGAAGAGCAATACAGAGATTTCATACCCACAAAGAAGAATGGAGAGATGCACATTAGGAGTAACAAGAAGCGATTGAAAATACGATACATGGGTAAGAAAACAAACAGGCATCACTGACATCGTTGAAAAATTAAAATACTGAAGTGGAATTGAGCTGGACATATTTCTAGATGATAATTCATGGACAATTAAAATCTTAAACTGGATTCCAGTAGTTTGTAAAAGCTCTAGAAAAAGACTATATGTTAGATGGATGTTTGAAATATGAAACTGTGCAGGAATGATATGGAGAAGAGAGGCTAGAGATCGAAGAAGATGGATTGAACTTAGAACAACCTTCATTCTGCAGTGAATTGATAATGTTTAATGATGGTGACATTATATAAATATATAAGTTTCAAAACAATAAAATAATTAATACAGTAAACAATTTTATTAAAAAAATATCAACTATAATTTAAATAAAATTCCTTTGATTATCTAAGTAATCGTATATACTATATTTATATTCGATTACAAAAATCATTATAAATGTGTTAAAAACAATTATGTTGTACATCAATTTTCCCACAATTCAACAATTTTATATAAGCAGCTTGTCTATTTATTAAATGTTGATTTCCATTTTTTTATTAACATAGCATCTTTAATTTTATGTTTATTGTTATTTCTTTCAATACATATAATCCTAACTTTATTAAAATCAAAGTCAAAAACATAATTACATGTAAAATTATGATCAAAAAAATACTACAGATGATAAGTCATTATTTCTAACACTCTCTTGTCTTGATTTTTGTACATGGTTATATAGCAATAAATGCTCCTTTGATCTTTTCTTTAATATATAATGAGATTCACCTATATATGCTTTTCCATAAACAGATCCATACATTTGTTGCATGTGAAATGTACCGTTCAACTGATAGATTAAAATCTATAAAAATATATTAGATGCATTGATGGTAAAAACAGTTGATGCTAAAAAAGTAAAATTTATAAATGATGTATTATGTTTTATTGATAAAAAATATATGCTATGTTTAATGAAAATTTTTATAAAATGGATTGTAATTGGTCTATGGGTCTTCCAGTAGTTTCACTAATATGTAGTTTTTGTATTATCAAGATATGAAGTCATAATTCTAAATAATAATATATATTACCAAGGTATTAAAATATATTACAGATATGTTGATGATGTGTTTGTTTGTGGAAGTTTAAATGTTATTTGATGAATTTAATAGTTTTAGAAGGTTTAAAATGGAGTAAATCTTGTGGAGAAAAAATGGCAATTCAATATTTGGATCTTAATGTTACTTCTAATAAAAATAAATTAGATTATTGTATGGTAATAAAAGATATCGAAAAAGAGGATATATTCCTTGGAATTCAAATGTGACAATGGTACACAAATTGTCTGGTTTAAAATAATTTTTGTTTAGAAATAATAAATTATGTAAATATAATTCTAATAAAATAAGTAATATAAATGTATTTACTAAGGATTTATTTAAATTAATTTTAATAAAAATTGTAATATTTCAAATTTTAAAAATATTGATAAAATAAAATATTCGTGGATATCAATACCATTTATCAGTAATGAACAAGTAAAATTTATAAAATAAATTTATAAAAATATATGTAAGGTTGCATTTTATACTATTCCTAATTTAAATAGATTGATAAATAATTAAAGAAATAGATTAGTATCTTAAATCAAAGTTGTGTAATATGTCAATGGATTTGTGATTGTGGAAAAGCATATATAAGTGAATCTGGGTGTACATTAGAAAAAAGATCAAAAGAGCATTTATTACTATGTAAGCTTGTACAAAAATCAAGACAAGAGAGGGTTAGAAAAAATGATGTATCACATTCAGTATTATCACATTTTTACATGTAATTATGTTTTTGACTTTGATTTTAATAAAGTTGGGATTATAAGTATTGAAATAAATAATAATAAATGTAAAATTAAAGAAGCTATGTTAATAAAAACTAGAAAGCAACATTTGATAAATAGACAAGCTGCTAATATAAAAATTAATGAATTGTGGGAAAATTGATGTATGCCTTAATTGATTTTGCACACATTTATAACGATTTTTGTAATTGAATTTGAATATAGTTGATAACGATTATTTAGATATCGAAAGTACTTCTATTTAAATTATAGTTGATATTATTTTAAATTTGTTTGCTGTATTAATTATTGTATTGTTTTGAAGAATTATTATATATATATATATATATCATAATAATTGGAATAGACATTGATTAATAACTTATATATATATATATATATATATATATATATATATATATATATCACATGATTAAATTATACACTTTTAGATTTCATAATTTCTTCATTATTTACCAATATAACATTTTACAATTTGATAAATGCAGTATGAAATGTATTTTGAGATTATTTATGTTTTCCAGATAACTTTTTTTTAATGTGGTCACGTATAATATTTAGAAATTTTAATGTTTTATTTGTTTATTGAAATTTTTTATAGGGTATGTAATTGAAGCCATATAAATATAGAATTGTTAATTTTATTGTAAAAAAATATAGAATTGTTCCATGAATTTTACTATATATATATGTGTCTGTGTGTGTGGGTGATGAGGGTGCGTGGGTGGGTGTGGATGTGTAAATACATAAACATCAATTACTCACAAGCGATTATATTTCCGTAACGATTTTTTGCTTTATTTTCAGGCAATTTGGCTATATTCCACGAAGCGATTATATCATTTGAAACAGTCTAAAAAAAGCAAAATAAATAAAATAAAATTAGTTGTTAAAGTATTTATTTACATAAATAATATATACACATATATGGTGGAGAATGAATAGGCTGAAAAAATCCTGAGTTCACATCTCTCTATTTACAGATATAAAAAACATTCAGTATAAGCAAATTACAAACATCCTTAGGATTACATAGTGCTTGGGAAATAGATTACATTTTAATATAAGTTTAGTTTATCCTTCTCCTATTACGGTACATGGATACATAATACCTGATAACATGAGAGCTTGAACTGATATATTGTCTGCATAGGTATAACTATAACATCATATCCAGCAAGGAATTTGAATGTACCATCATGTTTTTTCAATGTACATTTGAATAATTGGAAGGGTGAGAAGATTGAAGCCCGTTCGAGGAATTGTTATCTTAATATACACCGAACACTGATTGTATATTTGTGTAGGAGATTATGATCTGTCCCAACTGATGAGTGCTGGTTCTACCAGAAATAAGTAAATTGAGGATAATGCATCTTTTTCACATGTGTTTGCTCATGTATATCGGTTAATTAAGATAGAGGGAAGAATAAATAGATGGTAAATCCTCAGTTCAAATGTCTTTTTGTTCATATATAAAAAACATTCATTATAAGCAACTTTCATACACCTTTATATATATATATATATATATATATATATATATATATATATATATATATATATATTTACTGATACAAATTTATCCCGATCAGACATCATTATATATTATATGCTATTTTAATTATGGACAAACATTAAACATTTCTAAGCATAAGTAAAAAAAATGATTGTAAATAGAAGGTCATCTCCATTGATAATTTGTTAAAACTGAATATATAATCTAAGTAAAATAAAATAAAGTAGTAGTAATACATCACATTTAAAAGTGAATTTTAAATGTGATTTACCAAATGAAAGTATTTGTAAATGGCAATTATTGTAAATAAAATATTGTAGTTATAAAAAAAATCGCTCCTATGCACTATTTAGTGAATATTCACTAAGGAGGAGTACAGAAGTAAATAACTTACATGTTCTTAAAAAGAAGATGAAGGAGAAATCTGATTTATAAGGAAAGATAAACTAAAGTCAAAATTAGATAAGGTAGGCATAGGTTTCTTAAAGTTCATATATATATATATATTACAAATCGATGTCTGTATTTCTTCAAAATAATATACGTAACTCTATAAATAAATATTTGAAAATACAGTAATTAAAAGTCAATAAAAATTATATGTATAACTATAACTTAGAAGCGCTTTCACTACGTTGTAGCTTTGTCAACCATCACATTTAAAATGTCAACTTTCCCATAATTCAATGTCAACTTTCCCATATTTCTGTTATATTAACGATTTCTGCTTGCCGATTAATTAAATTTTGCTTGTATTTATTTATTAACATCGCCTCTTTAATTTTTCTTTTATTGTTTTTTATTTCAGTTTCCAATATTTTTACATTGTTATAATCAAAATCAAAACCATATATACATGATTGATTATGGTCATAAAAAACAGAAGCTGATAAATTCTCACTATTTTTAAAATTTTGTTTCATATTTTGAACCCTTTTAAACAATAATATGTGCTCTTTTGTTTCTTTTTCCAATGTGCATCTCGATTCACCTATATATCCATTACCACACCTACATGTCCATTTGTAAATGATACAATTTTTATTTGTCAATAAAGTTTTATCTTTTGAATTGTTTATTAATTTATTTAATGTAGGTGGTGCATAAAATGCTATATCGCATATTCCTTTATAAATTTTCTTAATGAAACTTGCCTGTTGATTCGATATATATGGTATTGATATCCACAACTTTTTATCAGAAAAATTAATGTTATTATTAATATTTTTATATTTAGAAGTAAAAATTTTAACAGTATAATATACACAATCATAATTCTATCCAATGTTTAACAACTCATTATAATAAACTTCAATATTTTTAGTTTTATCTGATGCATATTTACAAAGGTTATCATTTCTAAATAAAAAGGACTTCAAACCTGCCATTTTATATGACATTGGTACTTTTTATTCATATGGAATATATCCTCTTTTTGCTATTGGTTTAAGAGTCATATATGACTCTTAAATCATTTCTAAATAAAAAGGACTTCAAACCTGCCATTTTATGTGACATTGGTACTTTTTATTCATATGGAATATATCCTCTTTTTGCTATTGGTTTAAGAGTCATATATGACTCTTAAACCAATAACAAAAAGAGGATATATTCCATATGAATAAAAAGTACCAATGTCACATAAAATGGCAGGTTTGAAGTCCTCTTTATTTAGAAATGATAACCTTTGTAAATATGCATCAGATAAAACTAAAAATATTGAAGTTTATTATAATGAGTTGTTAAACGTTGAATACAATTATGATTGTGTATATTATACTGTTAAAAATTTTACTTCTAAATATAAAAATATTAATAATAACGTTAATTTTTCTGATAAAAAGTTGTGGATATCAATACCATATATATTGAATCAACAGGCAAGTTTCATTAAGAAAATTTATAAAGGAATATGCGATATAGCATTTTATGCACCACCTACATTAAATAAATTAATAAACAATTCAAAAGATAAAACTTTATTGACAAATAAAAATTGTATCATTTACAAATGGACATGTAGGTGTGGTAGTGGATATATAGGTGAATCGAGGTGCACATTGGAAAAAAGAACAAAAGAGCACATATTATTGTTTAAAAGGGTTCAAAATATGAAACAAAATTTTAAAAATAGTGATAATTTATCAGCTTCTGTTTTTTATGACCATAATCAATCATGTATATATGGTTTTGATTTTGATTATAACAATGTAAAAATATTGGAAACTGAAATAAATAACAATAAAAGAAAAATTAAAGAGGCGATGTTAATAAATAAATACAAGCAAAATTTAATTAATCGGCAAGCAGCAATCGTTAATATAACAGAAATATGGGAAAGTTAACATTGAATTATGGGAAAGTTGACATTTTAAATGTGATAGTAGACAAAGCTACAACGTAGTGAAAGCGCTTCTAAGTTACAGTTATACATATAATTTTTATTGACTTTTAATTACTGTATTTTCAAATATTTATTTATAGAGTTACGTGTATATATATATAGTAAATCTATTTAACAACTTAATTAAATTTAAATTCTCTAAAAAGAAACAGTCAATTAAAGAGAATTATAAGATTTAATATTAAAGATAGAATGAAAGAAAAAAAAAACATTGATTTTTGGTATTTAATATATATAAAAAACAGAAACAAAGAAATAAAAATAGCAACAAAAATGAAGCAGAGGTTGATGGGAAGGGATATTTTTTAGGCGGGCATATATATAGAATATAATGTAAGAAGTAAAAAATAGATTGCCGTCAAAGGCACAGTCAAAATATTGTGCAAATAAAAAATTAAAGAACTCTGCCTAACTTGAGAAGAATTTGAGTAACAGTTATCTCTCACTGCATTAAGTCAATAGCCGTTGCTTGTCTTTAAATCATGTGATTGCCATAATGCGTTTTAGTATTAAACTTAAAGATATCTTAGTACATTACAGTACAATGGAAAACGTGGAATACATGAGCTAAGTAATTGACGTGCATCAACTGAAGCTCGAACACTGTAGCTCTTGTAAACATAATAAATGCTTACAATAAGCTCCGAAGTGATGAAGAATGTTATACATAGTTTTATTTATCTATTGGTGAACAGTTTTCTGATCACTTGCAATGGCATAAAATGCGTATTGAAGAAAAAGATTAATGACTCTAAGAAGCAATCAATTCGAATTAATCATCTGACATAGAGTTGAAATGGACGTAATCTCAAATAATAGTGAAGACTAGAACTGTTTTTTTAAGTTACTATTGAAGAAATAAAAAAATATCTTTAAGACTAAGCTTAATCAGTTATTAAAGAAGATGGGAAAGACTTTTTAAATTTATATTTATGTATTTAAGAGGCCATAACAATTTAAAATTTTCATTGGCATTTTATTATATATGTTGTTGTATATAAAAGTATTTTCTTAAGTTCATTTTATATATTTATGAATATTAATTTTGGAGAGTAAATAGATATATTTTATGTAAATAGTTAGTTATATTTAGTCATTATTAATGTTTTATTCATTATTTAGTTGTATTCGTAAACCTAACTATATTACTATTGTATGTAAATATGTCGAAAAGGAATAATTAAAATAAAATGGGAAATTGAAACTTATCTGAAATATATTAGCTATCTTAGCAAGTTACTTCCAACATAGATATTTTTAAAAGAGGTTATGATGATGTAGGTATATATAATTTCAATAAACATCAATTGCGATTGCTTTAAATAAACCAATTTTATTTATTTAAAATGTTTAATTGTCGACACCGTTTTTAACTTCTTGGTTTTATTAGAAATGTGTTTCTAACAATTTAGTTTTCTGAACTAAGAAAAGATTGTGTTGTTTCCAGAAAACAATTCAGATGCTACTAACTGAGAGTACATTATCCATAGATATTTTTTGAGAAAAAAGTGGGATTCCAAATTAGTTACCATAATTTATATCCATTTATAGATGAAATTTAACTTATCCTATGAGGGATAATTTTATGTGTGATGATCTGGAAATATACCTGGGCTAACTTATTTAAAGAATTTATGATTTGTTGATCATTATAAATATCAATTCTGATTATACATAATTAGAGAAATTTCAATTATTTGTTTTAAACTGATGATCATGAAGTATTATATATAATATATATATATATATATATATATATATATATATATATATATATATATATATATATATATATATATATATATATATATATATATATATATATATATATATATATATATATATATCAGTTGTCAGACATAGCCCCATCAATTAATATAAGCCCATAATTTTATCCCATAAATGCACTACAAGGTAAAAAATAAAAAAATTCTCTATCACAAATAAAGTATATATTGAGAGGTAGTATAAAAATTCACCAATCACATTCAGACATAATTATTTAAATAAACTTTCAACTAATACACACTATTCATCAGATATAAATTATACTGTTTTCGAAAAATAAATTAGCATTGATAAAAAAAAGTAGGCAGTTGATTTAAATAATTCATTGGTATCTATCTCATTTATGAATTACAAGTGTATTGTTTTCAAAAATACAAATGTATACAGTGTTAATTAAATTAGAAATTGGTAAGCGGTTTAAACATTGAGTACAAGATTGAATCCAGACATATAGATAAAAAAGCCTAAATTAAATAAATAATATAATAGTAATTATCATTAATATTTACAAGAAAATAAATGTTACTTTTGTAATATAAAGTAAAGGTTTTAACGATATGTTTTAAATGAGAAATAATGATCAATTTCTAATTAGAAATCATATTTATTTTATTGTTATAACATGTACAAAAACTTGAAAGTATTACTAAAGATTTATGAAAAATAAAAATTGTAATTTACATTAATGAATTTATAAGATATTTATATCTAAAAAAATTAACTTCCTCCACTACTTAGAGAAATATAATTTGTGTTATCTTCTTTCCATATTTTAGTTTTAATTAAAGATATCACATCTGCCACCTTTAAATAAAAAATATAGAATAATATTGCAAACTTAAAAAAATAGAATATCCCAGAAATTTATTAAAAATCATTAAGAAACAAACAAAAAGTACTAAAAAATATTTAAATATTTATTAATTTTATTTAATTATTGAAAAATTGTTAAAGTTTTCTTCATTTAATAATTGTTATGAATTGAGAGCATTGAAATTAAAGAAAACAATTTTAAACAATCTACAATTATCTGATTTTATTAACAAATTACAGTGTACTAAGAAATTTTTTAAATCATGAAATTTATTTTGACTATTTAGTCATTTGCCCACTTACATGATCATCATCATCATCATCATCATCATCATCATAATAATAATAATAATAATAATAATAATAATAATAATAATAATAATAATAATAATAATAATAATAATAATAATAATAATAATAATAATAATAATAATAATAATAATAATAATAATAAATACTTAATAAAAACAATAATTAAAAGCATAATTACCAAAAAAAAAAAAAGAAGAAAAAATGAAATTGTGAAATAAAATAAAAATTATATATATATAACTTTTAATACAACAACAATTAAATATAAAGCCTATTACTACAAATAATTATTTCAAAGATTATTACATATAATTACCAAAGCTCAGTAGCAATAAATAGATTACATGTACCCAAAACATTTTGAAGCAGTTTTAGAGAAGTAGTGTTGAAATTGAAAACTAAGATAACGAAAATAAGATTATATAAGTCATTTACACATTGAAACAATGACTTGTTTTGCAAATAATACTTCAGAGCTTCAGCAGTTAACAGATAAAAAAACAAAAAAAAATAGGACTAAATGAAAAAGAACTAAAACTCAATTATTTTTGCAGAAGAAAAAAATTAAATTGACCATCATAAATTACGAAAAGTTATCCAGTACAAATACTGTGATGAGATTATTCATGTAGGAAAAAATAATAGTGATTGGAATTAGTCATAAAATAAAATTTAGATGAAATGCTTTTCTTATAAATAACTTAATATTAAAAATAAAATCTTTCATTATTGCCTATAAATGAATTTGAGACATAAAAACTTAGTTAAAGAGTAAAACTGAGATTTTGTATTACACAACAAAATATTGAGAGATGTACATTAAAAGCAAGAGAAAAGAAACAAAAGTGAATTTCATGAATAAGAAAACAAATGGGTTCACTGTCATCATTGACGAAATAATAAACCAAAATAGAAGTATGTTGCACGTAGTAATAGAAAAAAAAATAATATTGGGTAGTTCGTTGAAATCTTAAATTCAGCAATTTGTCAAACAACTTAAAAAAGACCACATATAAGTAGATGGATGAGATGATACATGAGAGAGTGATGTAGAAGAGAGTAAGGATAAAAAAATTGAACTAAGGGAAACAATTTTATCTTCCATTTGATCAATAAAAAATGAAAACTATGATGTTTATTATTTTAAAAATAACACTGTTTCCCAAACCTTTTTAATAATAAAATTTGTCATTCTTTTACCATTTTTGACATTTTATGCAATGTAACATAATTAAATATTTTGTAGTGACGTTTTGTTATTACATCTCAACAATTAATGGTTTTCATTATATCATCCAGTACCTCATCAATAACTTAGATTATCTGGGATTTACAAGCAATATGATTAAATTGCTTTTCTCTATATTTGCACAAAATATGCAGCTTCTTAAGTAATTGAAATAGGTCCAGGTTTCATTTTAGTAATTCTAGTATTTCTCTGAAATATAGTTGGAACCATTACCATTTACATTTAAACTTTGACTTGAGAGATATTACGCAGTTCTATATATGATATTTTTTTTTTGCTAATCGAAATTTGTAATGATGAAAATATTTAAGTAAATTTATCAGAATATTTTAATTATGGTATAAAATAGATAAAAAAAACAACAACTTGCATTTTAACTAATTTTTACATTAAAGAGAAATCTTATAGTGAAAGTTAAAGAATGTAAACCTTATATATATATATATATATATATATATATATATATATATATATATATATATATATATATATATATATACTTCAAAACATTGCAAATGTTGGTTATATAGTCAGACAAGTAATATTATTTAATAAAATAATATGAACATTTTTTATAATTTTAGTTTTATCGATTAAAAACTACAATAGTGTTGTTTGAAACTTTGAAAATCAATCTGGCAATAAAGCCTAGGATATAGTAGAAATAAAATTTGCAGATGCCTGTAGCGCTAAGAATGGAATAATATAGGAGGGATAATATATGAAAGTATTTTTTAACATTAATGATATTATAATATTTGATAAGGTAGTAAAAAAGAAACATTGTAACCTACATTAGGGAAATTTCTTTAATGTTGTTGATTCGCGGTTTGAAGTATATAGTCATTTTACATTTGTAAACATTGGTTCCTCTTTCAGTATTTTAGATTATATAACGATTTTTCTCAGCGTCATTGACAATTGTCACTAAATTGTGAATGAAATAAAAGAGTACAATGCATTGTATTTGTACATATTTTATATAGTTACAAATGAGAGCTCAGATTTATGCAAGGGTGAGTTCTTATTGGTATTGGTATTTACACAATATTATTGTGAAAATGTATATATATATAAATACCAAGGCAGCAATAGAGGGCTGAAGGCGGAGGGTGTGTTAAGAATCCCGTTGATTGCAGACCCAAGCTGCCATTTGATGACGACTTTTTATTTAGGTACTTACAACTGCATATCACTTTCAAGTGAAGGAAGATTTCTAGAATTAGAAGAAGAATTGTTTTATATTAAATAGGACCTTATTGGACTTGGTGACATTAGAAGAAAAGGTGAAGAGACAATTGATTTAAAAAGTGAACATGTACTCTATTATAAATGCACAAATATTGGAAATACAAGTGGAGTAGAATTCATTATAAATAAAAAGTGGAAGAACAACATTGTGGAAATTTATAGTGTATCGTACAGAGTGGGAAGATTAGTTATACAACATAATTGTAGATACCAAATGAAGATAATTCAGGTTTACAACACAAGTTCTCATAGTGATGAAGTAGTAAAAGATTTTTATATGGATGTACAACAGGCTTTTGATCAAATTAAACAACATTTTAACACTGTTATGAGAGACTTTAATGCTAGAATTGGCAAACAAATAAAAGATGAAAGTGCTGTAAGTAATTTTGGTTATGGTAATAGAAATAAGGGGGGACTTGTGGAGTTTGCAGAAAAAAAAAACATATTATGAATTTTTTTTTTTGAGAAAAATGTTAAAAGAAAATGGACATGGATGCATCCAAACGAAGATACAGCAGAATTTGATTATATTTTGTCTAACAAAAAATAATATTTCAAGACTATAATGTTCTTAATAAATTTAACACAGAAAGTGATCACCGATTAGTAAGATGTAAGATACGTGTTAATGTAAAACTAGAGAGACAAAAAAAAATAATAATTGGAAAAAAAAATTATTAAAAAATACAGTATTTACTGTTTATATTTCTAATCTTCAGAAATATTCTAATGAATTTAAATTAGAATTTACAAATCGGTTTCAGGTATTAGTAAATCTTGAACATGATTCAGATTTGAATGAAATTAATATGAAAATAACTGATACACTTTTATAACTTGCAACAAAGATAGCTGGTAGAAAAAAGCAGCAATTGACCAATAAAATTTCTACTGAGACTAGAAAATTTATGAAGAAAAGAAAAAAATATGAAGATATCCAAAAATGATGCATTAAAAAGGATTGAATATCTCGAATTTTGTAAAATGGTGCGGAAAGAGTTGAAAATAATATAAGAAAGTATAACTGTGAACTAACAACGAAAGCTATAGAAGAAAACAAAAGTCTCAAGAATGTAAAACAACATTTCGGTATTGATAGGTAATTTATATCTGCAATAAAAAAGATGAAATTATTACTAAAAAGAGAGATGACATCATGAAATGGGTACTTCCTACATCTATTACATCTGCCGAATTACCCAGAATTTTAAATGAAGAAGTGAGACACGCAATTAAATGTATGAAGAAAGAAAAGGCTCCAGGT
Organism: Epiperipatus broadwayi; assembly: GCA_028023455.1. NCBI lineage: Eukaryota > Metazoa > Onychophora > Udeonychophora > Euonychophora > Peripatidae > Epiperipatus > Epiperipatus broadwayi. The sequence continues at coordinate 11,994,242 of JAQFVV010000016.1, forward strand.
AATGATGGAATTATAATTGATATATTAAAAGAAGTAGGTGAAGAAATAAAAAAAAATGTAGCAAAGTTATATACCAAATGTCTAAAGGATAACAGGTACCAGATGATTGGGAGAATGCAGTAATAATATTAATATTTAAAAAAGGTGATGAAGAAAATATTAGAAATTACAGACCTATCAGTCTTTTTCCTGTTTTATACAAAATCTTTACCAAGATAATTACAACTAATCTACAGAGAACATTGGATTTCCACCAACCAAGAGAATCTGCATTTAAAAGTGGTTTTAGTACAGTAGATCATATCCAGGTATTGAGAAAAGTTATAGAAAAGTCAAATGAATATGAGTTGTCATTATGTTTTGGATTTGTAGATTATCAAAAGGCATTTAATTCTATAAACATTTCTTCAGTGATTAAAGCATTGGATCATCAAGGTATAGATTCATGATATTGTCTTCTTTAAAAAAAAAATATTTATAAAAATGCAACAGCAACAATTAGAATACATAAATATACTGGGAAAGTCAATATAGAGAAGGGCATAAGACAAGGTGACTCCATATCACCAAAACTTTTTACAGCAATGCTGCAAGAAGTATTTTGTGGATTAAAATGGGAAACAAAAGGAGTGAAAGTAAATGGAGATTATTTAAGTAATTTAGATTTCGCAGTTGATATAGTTGTTGTTTTTTTTTTTGTAAATAATGCGAGCTGCAGGAAATGTTGCAGGAGTTATCAGATGAAAGTAGGAAAGTAGGACTAAAGATAAATGTTAAATAAGTTAAAGTAATGTTCAATCGATTTTCTCAAAATATGAAAATAAAGGATTGTTTATGATGAATTAGAAGATGTTAATAGTTACAAAGACCTTGGTCAGATTATTATCACAGATGGAAATATAATGGTTGAAATTAATCATAGAATTAAACTTGTTTGGAGTGTTTTTGGTAGAAATAACTTGATACTAAAAAGAAATATGCCTATGTGTTTGAAAAGAAGGTTTTTAACAAATGTGATTTACTAGTTCTTACTTATGGATCTGAGACTTGGACACTTAATAAAATAGCAATACAGAGACTTCAGACCACTCAAAGACATATGTATAGATGCATGTTGGGTGTAACAAGAAGAGATTGAAAACGCAATGTATGGGTAAGAGAACAAACATATGTTATTGACCTCATTGAAAAAATTAACATATTGAAGTGGAGTTAAGTTGGTCATATTTCTAGAAGAGATAATAATAGATGGACAGTTAAAATCTTAAACTGGATTCCAAGACATTGTAAACGTCCCAGAAAGAGACCACATGTGAGATGGATGGATCAAATAAGAAAATGTGCAGGGGTGATATGGAGAGGAGAAGCTAAAGATCAGAGAAGATGGATTGAACTTGGAGAGACCTTCATCCTGCAGTGTATTGATAATGGTTGATGATATATATATATATATATACTGCAGAATATATATATATATATACTGCAGAATGCATTAATATAAATAAATTGAATTATAATATTTTATTTAAATTTTATTAAAAGTATATTTTACAATATATATATATATATGTTCAAGTGATAGCAGGTTACATGAGTAACTTGTTTTTGTTTTTCATATATATATATAATATATATATGAATTTAATGTGGGGAAATTATATATATATATATATATATATATATATATATAATTTCCCCACATTAAATGGTTTTACTATAATAATGGTAACTTTTGAGGAGGAAATTAATTATTTAATAATTTGAAGATTTAATCATATTTATATCCATGATATAGAATGGAAATGTAAAACTGCAATTGTTATCACTGTTAAAGTATATTTTCATGTTTAGATAATATTTTTCAATGTCTAATTATTGATTACCAAAATAAAGCATGTTTGTAATGCTCTATTCAAATGTTATTAATGCTAAAAATTATTCCTCAATGAGTTTGATCAAGAGATTCTAGAACCAATTCATTAATATTATAATTATTACATTGCTGTTGTAAGTCTATTATTATATGTGAGTAATATTTATTTTGTAATGTGCAGGTAGTTGAAATTGAAATTAAATTGAGAGGCTGCAAACCTCTTGAACTTATTATTATAATGCTTATCTGACAGACAATCAGATGTTATGATGGCTGTCTGAATAGCAACGCAAACTGTAAACACCCAAAAAAGAATTTATGGGAAAAGGGTGGTCCACTCTTTTCTCAAATTTTCTTTATATATATCTAATCCAGTCATAAGCATTTAAGTTTGAAAGTGTGAAGCTTTAAATATCTTCACATTTAACTCACTGAGTCTAAATTACAAATGTACAGCATGAAATCCTACGATTTACTATGCAGTAGTTTTTTTTAGATGTTATAAATTGTAGTAATGTATGTAAATAATATTTATTTTATGAAGTGCAGGTAGTTGAAATTGAAATTAAATTGAGAGGCTACAAACCTCTTGTGCTACTCAGACAGCCATAATAACATCTAATTGGCTGTCAGATAAGCATTATATGCGAGTGTAAATATTTTATAATTATTAAAATTCATAATCATTCTGCTGGTAGAGAACCTCTATAATAATAATAATAATAATAATGGTAATGATAATGATGATGATGATGATGATAATAATAATAATAATAATAATAATAATAATAATAATAATAATAATAATAATAATAATAATATAATAGGACTTACAGAGTACTTTGTTTCAAAATCACCTAGCTGTTTCATTTCTCTTGTATACTGTATTAGATCTTTTACTAATATATTATCAGCATTTGCAGGTTCTGATCCTGATGTTGAAGATAATAGGATATCTTAATATATATAATAAACTATAAATGCCAACAAATAATTAGTTATTATATCTAAATTACATCAACAAATTATCAATACTAAACCTACCAATAAGGTATTACAACAATTTGGGATCCAGATAGGTTTTAATTTATATACTAGTTTCAGTATTACCCTGTCATCAATAGATGGCTGTAGTATTCTATTGGTTTGTTTAAGCATGATAATGTAATGATGTTATATATATATATATATATATATATATATATATATATATATATATATATATATATATATATATATATTGTGACGGAGCAGTCTGTATCAATTGTCATTTAAACCAAAAAAATAAATAAAACTAATTTTGAGTTGATCAAATTTAAATCTATAAAATCATTTAAAAAATATTTAAAAAGAGTACATGTATCAACACAAACTCATTTGTGTTTAAAATATTTTTATGTATTATGTAAAGTTGATTTTAAAATAGTTTTCTGTCACTGCCTGTTTTTACTTTTTTTTTAATCAAACTGATTAAAAGCAAGCAAACATGTTAATTACATTCCTGCCTCTTGGTTTAGTCATTTCTAATTTAATTGTAAAAACAGACCTTTAATTTTGTGTTGTTGTTCTAATTACAATAATCCCTGGATAGAATTCCTAAATTAGATTGAGTGGGAGATCAAGATTTGCATTGCCCGGAGGTGTAGAATTCAACAACAGGACAAGTTTTCATGGAAAATTGAATGAGGGTATAAATACCCCCCAACATTTCATGGATCATTCTAGAGATCCTTGACCAAGCAAGTACTACATCAAAATGATTGGTTTAGCTTCTTATATTCATTCTGATTAACCTCATTCAACATTAATACCATTAGATTTTTACACATTTAATTTGTTTAAATGCAAAATTTGCAGTTATTAAAACAATGTTGCTTTCTCCAAGATGCCAAAATATACTACTATACATTTTAAATCCAACAACATGTCTTGCTAGCTTAACTATAAAAAGATGGACCCATGCCTGCTGACTCTCCTTCAATTATGCCATGAATGTCTAAAATAAACAGGGCTCCATACCTCCACCTTGCCACTGTCAAAATACCTGAAATATGAACTAATATAAAAGTGTGCACTCCTTGAAAATACACAAACTTTGTTTTACCCTAAGGTAAATATTTTCTTTTATTCTTGTCAGGGTAAATTCTTTTAGTTAAATCTCCACTCAGTCTAATAACTTTATAGTCTCTATAGTTATTTAACCTCCTAGTTATTAATTGTATTTGCTTCTTTTATTGTATTTTGTAGTGTGCCTTGGAATCTTAGTTTTAATATTCCAAGTTTGCTTTCAATTTTATTTATTGGAGATTGTCGAGTGAGTGTTTATTTTTATATGTTTAATATATTTCTAATTATATGCCAAACTTTTTATAAATGCTTTGGCAGTTTTCATATTTTTATATGCTCACCTACTCTTAATTCTTATCGTAAAATAATTAATTTTAAATATGTGTAGTTTGCATTTTTTGCAAACCTCAATTCTTTTGGCTGGCAGGTTATCGTCTTTATTGTTCTGGTTTCCTGAACATAGAGATTTCTTTCTAGATTATGTAAGGTCATAATCATATTATTTTTTTGTTGTCTTGTATGTGAAATCAACCATGTTTGCTTTAAATGCAATATTATTCACGGCAGTCCTGAGGCATTATAACATCAGTAGTTAGAAGGCTACTGATCGATCATCCATGCTGGTTTCATTGATTTCATACAAGACCATAACTCTTTTCATATCTCTGAATCAGGTAACTTGAGTTGCTGTTTTTTTGTTGTAATTTTATAAATTACCAGTAGGAAGATATTATCTAATCCATTTTCTTTAAAATTTATAAGTGAGAGAATTTTACTGCCAAAGCATTTAAGGTTTTCATGTTTGCCGTACTCACGTGCAATCTCTGAAAAATATGTGTATTCAAATCCAAGTCACTACTTTTGTATTCATGGCTAGATTTCTTTTTTAAATTGTTTAAACTTTTAATAAAATTTTCAAATTGTTTAAATTTATTTGGCTAACATTTGTCTTAGTGTTTTATTTCTCAACTGTCTAAACAATATTTAAGATTTCTTGTTTCTCCCTGAGTCTAATAGACACAGACCATCATTCTCAACCACTTGATCAGAGAAAATAAATTTTTCATATGTCATGTGATGTATTGTGGCTTTTTCTTAAACAAAGTCAAGAATATCTCAGCAATTATGCCCAGATAAACCTGTTAACCACTTTATTTTCCATTCCCCACTCTAAATTTTCCCATAAACTGCTATATCCCATTTCTACAACATAATATTTTTCAACTCTATAATCTTTATATCTAAATCCCCCTTATCTTTTCCCAAACTTAGCATAAAAAACAATAATTCACTTTCTGTATAGTCACTTTTTCATATTTATTCTTCCATAAATTCATTATATGTACCCTTTCTATTTTCAAGCATTTACATTCAATTAACAAATGCCTAATATTTTCTATTCCTTTCTTACATAATTTACAAAACAAATCACCCATATTTTTTTATTTACATGCATATTCTCTTGTAGCTAAAGATCCCGTTTGAGCCTTAAACAATAAACTACTTTCCTTACTATTATCATATACTAAATCACACCTAATATTCTGTTTATTTCTATATATATTTAAACACTTTTTACATTCCATACTATTTCTCTATCCCTCTAACTCCCTATTCTTTATTAATAAATCTATTCTTTTATACCATTCCTTACTACTATAACACTCAACAATCCTCGTAACACAATCATCCCATCTTTTGTACAAATATACTGATATAAATTCTTTATCCAAATCTTTTTCATACCGCATTACCTTTCTCACTCATCTTGTTATCTGCCCTTTACTCATAACCCAATTAAATACTATTTTGGCTATTCTTTTATTATCCAGAAACTGCAATCTACCAAACATTTTTCTTTTTCTTTTTGCATCTCTCATATGAAAACTTGACCATCCCGTTTCTTCTTGAATTGCCTCCCTTGCTGTCCGTACTTCTGCATACAATGCCTGTCTTTCTACTTCCCTTTGAACTTTTTCTAAGTAATTTAATATCTCTTTACTAATGTATAATGCATTATTACCATATGTTAACTCTGCTACTGCAACTCCTTTTCATATAATTCTAGATACATCATATTTATTATATGAAAACACTGTTAATTTCTTTATCTATCCCTTTCTTTTCTTTGCTTCATTTATCAATTTTTTTCCCCCATTCATCCAAATAATTTTTCTGATTACTTAAAATAATTCCCAAAGAACAATATCTATTCACCACACTTAACTTAATATCTCCCAATAAAAATTTTACATCTTCTCTTTCCCCAGTATTAACCATCATTATATGTGATTTTTCTTCACTAAATTTAATCCCAATCTCTTTACCCACCCTTGAACAAGTCCTCAGCAAAACTTCCATATATTCTCTTTTTTCTGCACACAAAAATATATCATCTGCAAAAAAAAGACCTGACAAAATACATACTCCCTTACTACCTATTAATAATATCTTTATCCCTCTTCCTAATCTTTCTATTGCTCTTTCCATTTTACTCAAATACAACACAAACAAAATAGATGACATAGGACATGCATATTCAAAAACCAAGTTTAACAATTTCTTCTTTCCTAACTACTCTTTTATAAATTCTTTCAAGTCTTTCTTCTCCATTACATTTGTAAATTACTTTCTTACCATTCATTTTACAAACCCATTCCTTATCCATAACTATATTTATATCTAAATCAAATTCCTTTTGCTTACATCTTATATTCCATCCATTCTTTTTAATAATATTACAATTTAAAATGCTCCCCCCCCTTATAAGTTTCCTGAAAAAAAATCTTTATAAATCAAACTCCCTAAAACTTCACTTCCTTGTTTTTCTAAATGCAACCCATCTTTACTATATAATTCCCTTTTTCCAATAAAACAATACCAAACATCCACAAACATAACATTATTTCTCTCACACAATTTTTTCAATTTCTCATTTATAGAAAATGCCCTATCTAACAAAAAACTCTTGTCAAATGTTGGTAATAATCCAACTACTCCTACTCTTTCTTTAATCATAGTCAAATTTCTAATCAAATATACATACTCATCCATTATTCTCTCTGATGATTCTGATAAATTATTAGTCCTCACCATAACATTTACACATCTCTACTACCTTGCTTTTTTTAGTGATCTGGTGGTGCCCTCTGTGATTAAGGATGGATTGATGGTTTATTACAATATATATATATATATATATATTGTAATCCTACTATATATATATATATATATATATATAGTAGGAGTATATATACTCATACATACATGTAATCAATATGTATACATTATATTTGCATTATTATTATATTTATGAAAATAAATATATAACTTGTTAAGTTAGTATTTTTCATTCTTTAAAATAAAAAAAAAGATGTTGACAAAAGGTGGTTGACAAGGGTATAAATGACCTTTGGGTTCACATAGTTTATCAAATTAAAAGAAATGAAATTAATTTAGTGTTTTAATATCCAATTGTTATTGCAACAATGTAGAATGTGTATGCTTCAGCAAGCTGATGGAGCGAGATATAATATAAAAATAATTCTATTCTTTTTATAAGAAGAATAAGATTCTATTTTTGTCAGCTATATCCTCATAAAAAACTTTTACCATGTTTGATTTCAAAAAACAGTATAAGTTAAAGTCTATATTTCGAACAATTTAATACTCATTAGAAGAAATTTCTAATATTTGTTTAAAGAAAGTAATCTGAATATATTTTCATGTTCTATAAAAATTGTTTGAATTACATGTTCTAAAATCTAAACTGCATTTTAAAAAAAGAACATGTTTATAAAAACTTCAATTAAATTTAATGTACTTTACATTATAAAGGAAATGCAAAGTGGGTAGAACACCAATTTATCTTGGGATAGATAAAATGCACTTGCCTAGTTGAATATATATATATATAACATCTTTTGCTGAATGCCTTAAAATTATAAAAAAATTAGATCTTCAAAATGAAATTATAATTGTTAATGAAGGAACTGTGTATTAAGAAGGTGAAATCTACATATAAAGAGGAAACTAAATGTCAACATACAATATCCTATTATTTTCTTTAATGTCTAACAATGAAGGAATCAAAAACTGCATCTTCAAAGAATTTTCATTCACGAGGAACATCTGAGATTATTGTATTAACTTTTATAAATACCATTTAAGATTTTTGAAAGTTATAATTGGGAAAACTTAATTTCATTTACTTTATCATCATATTCATTTCTTATGAATAGTAAGAGAATTAATAATTTAAGATATTTTTATTTTTATTCATGATTAATAAAGATATAAATATATGTTAAGAAATGTTAATATGGGAAAGGGATAATGTGAACTTGGAGGTAAGAGATTAAATTATTTTTAAATTCACATATTATTATTTTATATGACATGACACTACATTGTTTATACTAATCCAAATAGTCTAATAACAGTGATGTATAAGTGAATAAATGATTAACATTGTTGTGAAATATATATTTTTATATTAATAAATATAAGTTACAGACAATCATTTTAACGAATGAAGGCATTATATACAAATGATTGGATTATTATTTGTATAATCTAATTATTGTAAAATAGGGTTAATACAAATCTTAATATTTGTATACTTATATTTTAAATACATTGTAAAATCATGTAGTGTTATAGGTTAGAAAATATATCTACCATAATATAAATAGAATATTTATATTTTTAATATAAGGAAGCAGATATATAAATAATTTTTTATATATTGTAAAATTTAAATTATTTAATTGTTAAATAAATAATTATGTTTTTTATATTAAATTAAATGAAGTATTCAATTTTGTTTTATTTAATTTAAAGAATTAGTAAGATTTGTTATTAATATTACTTTAGAATATTGATAGGAACATCTGAAGAGAGTAAATTGTTAAACTTCCCTGAGTTCAAAATCTGAGCATAACGGTAAAGTTAATTAAGGTGAAAATTGATTTGATGTGGTTAGATATAATAACTTTTTTTAATAATAAATTAGTGATTGGGAACAAAAATAGTTTTATATCAAAATTAAATCACATCATTCATGGCATACTATATGAAGACCTTAAATCTGACTATAGTGAGATGCAACTGCCTTAACTTATCTTGTTGAGAGGGTGCATACTGTTACACTATATATATATATATAATGTTTTCACAGTTGTAATCTAATATTAAGTTAAAATTAATAGATGAAAAAACTGAGGGAAATAAACATTTTGATAAGTCTCATATTTTGAATGTTGAATTACTTCAAGTTGAATCTCATTTCTCATCTCTCACCCAGTCATGTTACTGTTTGGAATCTATAGTGGTGGATTCGTCAAAATATCAGTATACAATGCAAAATAACACACAGTTTAACCCAAAAAATAATAATTTATATATATATATTAAAGCGTAGAAGTCATTATTAACAAATTAATTTAAAACATACTTTATAAAAATTCTATAAAAATCCTTTATAAAGGGGGAAAACCTATAAATTTCTGGCAAAATGTATTAGATTTTTAAAATCTTGTAACAAAGCTTTGATTCTCCAAACATAAAGACTTTCAACTGAAGTGGTCAGTCACACTGATTTGATAAAATCTGACTCATCTGTTACAATATTAATGTGTGTCTCTAAGAACAATTATAATAATTTACACAGAATATGTCATAACATTTCATTTTCTAGTAATTTATCATTATTTTGACATATAAAAGACAAACAAAGATTAATAAACATTTAAATTACCTCAGTATATTTATTATCTATTTAACTTAGTAAAATCATACTAAGAATCTATTCATAATAAGGTTCCCTCAGTTTTCAAAATTGTTATTAATTATTTTAATCTATGAGTGGTCAAACTTTTGATAACAATGATATCATCTAGGAAATTAAAATACCATAAAATATTGAAATTATTATTATTTAAACAAATGTTGCAACATCACTAAAACATATGAGTAAAATTTCATTACAGCATACCCTCATTAATTTTTACAGAGAAATTTGATAATTTATTTTTTTTCATATGTCATAGCATCGGCCGGGACGCGAACCCACAACTGTCTGCAACCAACTACCTGCTGATCATAGTGTACATCCTATAAGAAATCCTATCATGATGATGTATATACAATATTCTTAAAGGATTATACTGTTTGCCTACCTATTTATCTATCTATATAATTGTATATCATTATTCTTATAATATATATATATATATATATATATATATATATATATATATATATATATATATATATATATATATATATATATATATAAAAGAAAGTTACTGTTAACACTAACTGAAATAATTATAGAAAATATACCAACCATCATACAATTACAAATATCCAGTAACCCTCCTGTTTAAAGATCTATATCTCAATAATAGCAAACCTAAAATGATACCACTTTATTAACGATATTAAATATTGAAATACTAAGACCCACTCCAAACACACATGAAATTTTAAATAAGCAAACGATCTTAAATTTTGCTAATAACTACAAGTTTTACAAAGTTATTAAAGACAAACTAAACATTAGATTTTAATCTTTAATTCCTCCCAAACTATAAATGAAAAAAAGTTACTTTAACACTAACTGAAATAATTATAGAAAATATAACAACCATTATACAATATCTTATTTAAAGATCTATATCTCAATAATAGCAAACCTAAAAATGATACCACTTTATTAAACGATGTTAAATATGAAATATATAATCCACTCAAACAAAGCATGAAATTTTAAAAACGAATCTTAAATTTGCTAATAAACTAACAGTTTAAGTTATTAAAACAAACTAAACATTAGATTTTAATCTTAAATTCCTCCCAACTATAAATGAAAAAGAGTTCTGTTAACACTAACTGAAATAATTATAAAAAATACCAACCATCATACAATTACAAATATCCAGTACGCCTCTGTTAAAGATCTATCTCAATAATACAAACCTTACGATACCACTTAGTTGTTAGTAACGATAAATAATATTGAAATATAGACCCACTCAAACACAGAGCATGAAATTTTAAATAGCAAACGATCTTAAATTTTCTAATAAACTAACAAGTTTACAAAGTATTAAAGACAAACATTAGATTTTAATCCTTAAATTCTCCCAAACTAAAAATGAAAAGAAAGTACTGTTAACACTAACTGAAATAATTATAGAAAATATACAAACCATCACATACAATTACAAATATCCAGTAACGCCCCTCTGTTTAAAGATCTATATCCCAATAAGCAAACCTAAAATGATACCACTTTAAGGTTGTATGCTAAACGATGTTAAATATTGAAACAGACCCACTCAAATTTCAGGCTCTGGTTGAGTGGGTCTGTATTTCAATATTTAACATCGTTAGCATACAACCTTAAAGTGGTATCATTTTAAGGTTTGCTATTATTGAGATATAGATCTTTAAACAGAGGGCGTCACGGGATATTTGTAATTGTATGATGGTTGGTATATTTTCTATAATTATTTCAGTTAGTGTTAACAGTAACTTTCTTTTCATTTATAGTTTGGGAGGAATTTAAAGATTAAAATCTAATGTTTAGTTTGTCTTTAATAACTTTGTAAACTTGTTAGTTTATTAGCAAAATTTAAGATCGCTTGTTATTTAAAATTTCATGCTCTGTGTTTGAGTGGGTCTGTATTTCAATATTTAACATCGCTTAGCATACAACCCTAAAGTGGTATCATTTTAAGGTTTGCTATTATTGGGATAGATCTTTAAACAGAGGGCGTACACGACGCTGGATATTTGTAATTGTATGATGGTTGGTATATTTTCTATAATTATTTCAGTTAGTGTTAACAGTAACTTTCTTTTCATTTATAGTTTGGGAGGAATTTAAAGATTAAAATCTAATGTTTAGTTTGTCTTTAATAACTTTGTAAACTTGTTAGTTTATTAGCAAAATTTAAGATCGTTTGCTTATTTAAATTTCATGCTCTGTGTTTGAGTGGGTCTGTATTTCAATATTTAACATCGTTTAGCATACAACCTTAAAGTGGTATCATTTTAAGGTTTGCTATTATTGAGATATAGATCTTTAAACAGAGGGCGTTACTGGATATTTGTAATTGTATAATGGTTTGTATATTTTCTATAATTATTTCAGTTAGTGTAACAGTAACTTTCTTTTCATTTATAGTTTGGGAGGAATTTAAAGATTAAAATCTAATGTTTAGTTTGTCTTTAATAACTTTGTAAACTTGTTAGTTTATTAGCAAAATTTAAGATCGTTTGCTTATTTAAAATTTCATGCTCTGTGTTTGAGTGGGTCTGTATTTCAATATTTAATATCGTTTAGCATACAACCTTAAAGTGGTATCATTTTAAGGTTTGTTATTATTGAGATATAGATCTTTAAACAGAGGGCGTTACTGGATATTTGTAATTGTATGATGGTTGGTATATTTATATATATATATATATATATATATATATCCAGCACACAGTTCTTCTTTTCAAAATAGTTCATATATATATCTAATATAGAAATAAAACAAACTAACTTCTTATTAAAACTTGATTTTTTATGACTATAATCATGAAAAAGAAATCCGACGTTTTGACTATTTTTTTATAGTCTTTTTCGAGGCACACTAAAATAAAATATATATACAATAAGTATCACATATTCCAAAAAAAAAAAAATAATTAAAAATTACAAAATATATCCATAACCAAAATTTTCCTTTTTTTTTTTTACCTTATCTCACTCTCCTTTCCTATTACAATCACAACTTAAACACAACTAATTCCTTTTTTTAAATCTAAAAAAAAATATATATATATATATAAATATATATATATATAAAATAAAAACTTTTAATTAAAAACCTATTATTTTCTTTTATCTTTTTCTATTAACATCCTATTAAAAACTAGATTAAAACAGCATTTAGGTGATGAAAATTCTGCTATTTACATTTATAAGAATAAATTTAAGCATGGGGATTTTGAAATAAAACCTTTGGAATGTATTAAGTCATATAATGAAAGGATAATAAAAGAGGATGTATACATAAATGAAATAAAACCAGAATTAAATAGGATGTTAATAGAAAAAGATAAAAGTAAATAATAGGTTTTTAATTAAAAGTTTTTATTTGATATATATAGATTTTTAAAAAGGAATTAGTTGTGTTTAAATTGTGATTGTAATAGGAAAGGGGAGTGAGATAAGGTAAAAAAAAAAAGGAAAATTTTGGTTATGGATATATTTTGTAATTTTTAATTAATTTTTTTTTTTTTTTTTGGAATGTGATATTTATTGTATATATATTTTATTTTAGTGTGCCTTGAAAAAGACTATAAAAAATAGTCGAAACGTCGGATTTCTTTTTCATGAATATAGTCATAAAAATCAAGTTTTAAAAAGAAGTTAGTTTGTTTTATTTCTATATATATATATATATATATATATATATATATATATATATATATATATATATATATATTCAATGTCTGTATTTTTTCAAAGCAATATATGTAATTATATAATTAGATATTTATAAATACAGTAATTAGATAAATAAAAAAATTATCCACTTTGGAGTGCTTTTGCTTATCATAATAATTTTGGTCTGTGATCTTAACGTTTTCTGCCTGCCTGTTAATTAAGTGATGTTTGTATTTGTTTATTAGCATAACTTCCTTTATCTTCCTATTATTACTTTTTTCAATTTGCAATATTTTTACATTATTAAAATTGAAGTCAAAACCACAAATACATGACATATTATGGTCATAAAAACAGATGTTGAATATTATTATCTACTCTACAATTTTATTTCGATTTCGGAACACGTTTTAATCACAGCAAGTGCACTTTAGTTGTTTTTCCAATGTACATCTTGATTCATCTATCCATCGACTGCCACACCTGCATATTCATTTATAAATGACACAATTTTTATTTATAAATGAGGGTTTTATTTTTAGAGTTATTTATTAATTTATTTAATGTAAGAGGTATGTAAAATGCAATATCACATATACCTTTATAATTATTCCTTATAAAATTTACTTGATCATTTAAAATATATGGTATTGATAGCCATATTTTTTATTAGCAGGAGAAAGTAAAGTAGACTATGAATATGGAGACTTAAGATCTCTGAAAGTGCTTAGCCATATAACTCTTTAGTATTATAATATTTTGCAAGCTTCACTTTTTTGTGTAAAGCGCAGTTTAAATTACTTACTACTCAAAGGTGAAGTAGAAAACTATTATTTTATTATTATTATTATTATTATTATTATTATTATTAAAAATCTCTAATAACATTATATATATATATATGATTATAATTGTAGCCAACATTTAATAATTCATTTGAATATATTTCAATATTTTTGCCTTTATCTGATGAATATTTGCAAAGACTATTATTTTTAAATAAGAAGGACTTCAAACCTGCCATTTTGTATCACATATGCACTCTTGATTTATATAAGTGCCGAGATAGAGATTTTGAATTCTATCTCTCTCAGCACCTATGTAAACAAAGCTTGTTTAGAACTATTGGTAAAGCTCCATCTAGTGATATATATATATATAAACATAAACTAATATGATTCAAAGTTGGAGCTCCATCTAGTGATATATATATATATAAACATAAACTAATATGATTCAAAGTTGCAGGTAGTTAAAATGAAGTACTTTCTCATTCTTGTGATATATAAACTAAACTGTTGCAAAAAAATTCTCAATTTAAAAATCAGGCTTATAATAAAATCAAACCTTGATTTAAGTATAGCCATTAATGATGATTGATTTAATTAAAAGAACAAGATGTAAGCATAAGAGAACCACTTACGCTTTTAAAACAGTTATTTATGGGAAAGTGCATGTCAATTTAACAGTGCATGTGTCAAAAATAATTCCGTTCCATAAAATTATACACACACTAAAATGACATAAAATGTTACCTAATTATAACTATCCATAAATTAATAGATAGTTTAAGAGAGGGAGGGTATGTAGCACAGTACATATATTTATTTTGGAGCAAAGGTAAGTAAGGCAAGGGAAAAATGAACTAATTAATTTAATAAAATAAATTATATACAATTAGATTACAATTAACTCATAACACTAATAGGCAAGTATGTGTTATATCATATTGTGCATGGATATGTGTGCGCATGCGAGTGATTATTATTATTTATATCTTATAAAAATATATATTTTAATAACTTAAAATATTTTATTAATTTTTAATATTGATTAACCTAATTTAAATTAATTTTAAAAGATAATAATAATAATAATAATAATAATAATAATAATAATAATAATAATAATAATAATAATAATAATAATAATAATAATAATAATAATAATAATAATAATAATAATAATAATAATATGTTAAAACATTAATCTTATAAAGTACTAAATAAATTTGTTAATTTGCTATTCAGAGTATTATTATGTTCTAAAAATAAATAACTTAGAAAATCACATTTTAGATTTATATAGTCCACTTGTTGGACAATTGAAGAAAAATTATCTGCAACTAGAAAATAAAAATTACTATAGTTAAAATATGTATGAAGAATATTGCTTTCATGCTAGATTATAATGTGTAAATAAATTCTAATTAAGTGTCTCCAGGATGGATTAAAGTAACTACAACAAATTCTCACATTCTACAGCAACTTGAATAATATGGAAAAAAAAAAAACTTACACGCAAAGTGAATAACAGTAAGGGTTTAATTGAAATTTAAATATTCAACCAGGATTGGCTCATTAGGATTCATATGCAACAATCAGGAAATAAGAGTTCTAAAGAATCTCATTTAAAAAATATTTACTAATGATAATAAAGATTGATCAAACTAAAATTACACCTTTTATTAAAGACATTTTTATGTAAGTTCCTATGGTTTAATGTATAAACTTTAATAAACTGTCTTAATCTTAATTAACTTTGGGTATAGAAATAGTGAATTGAAATTAATTATTGTTGCTTATATTTTAATGTGCTTTATAAATAATACATATATATTGTATTTTTTATAATTTAAATATACTAAATATGTATATGATTTAAAATTTGTTTTGACAATGATATATACAAATTTCATGTTTTTTTTTATTATTAATAATACTTAATCATTCGAATAAGTGAATTACTATAATTAAAAGAAATGTATACAAAGAATTTTAGAAATAAAATGCTAGAGATTTGAATTGGTATGTATGAAATTAAGCAATATTAAATAAATTGATATCATTAGACAATATATATGTTTTTTATTTGAATGATTAATTGAATTTTATACGTGTTAAAGAAATGCCGTAAAATATTTATAACTTATTTTAATATTTTCCAAGTAATGGTATAATTTAATTTATTGAAATTCATAGATTTACCTGTTGTTTATTTATTAAGATAAACAGTGTACGGTATGCGTGTGTATAATATTTATATTCAATTAATATTACTACAAGACATCTAGTTGTTGCATTATTCCAAGTTGGATTTACATTTCTATACATTTTGTTCTGTCTTGAATATTTAAAAACAGCAGATGGGAAAATCCCTGCTTCGAATTGTTATTACAATAGGCATGCTTGTAGATGTTTATTACTGCATTATGTTAAGTAAGTTTATTTGTGCCCTTTTATTTATATTTTTTTATATTCCGGGCATTGCGATGGGAATCTTATCGTTTGATTAATTTACTGTTTATAACGCATATTCTTATAACAATATTTATGGTGTATATTTTATTCATGCACTTAGGCAGACAAATGTATTGTTGTTAGGAAATAATGGTAAGTACCTTTCTTTCATTTGTCTGATTATGGCTAAATATTATGATTTGTATTAGTATTGTATAAAACAATAACAAGTTTTAAAGTTACTGTTTATAATAAATTGACTTTATTAGAATGAACACATAGGTCTTAAACTTTGTCAAAGGATGTCACATCATGTTAATGTTTAAATGTCAAGATTAAATAACTTTGTTGTACACATATGTTATGTGAAACATACAGATATAATTACTATAGGATTAAATCAAGATTAAATATTGCTATTATAAAATTTAAATTACAAATAATTTAAGGTCTCATAAAATAAAATAATTAATAATTATAAAATTCATTATAAAATATAGAAAAGAGAAATAAACTTTCGATCAGGGGCTCTTTACAAATTTACTCTATATTACATACGTAATTAGCGCTATATAAATAGACCATTTATTACAAGAAAATTCATTATTATAATTTTGACGCTACAACGTAGTAATCCCACTATTTATTTTCTTTAATTATTAATTTATTTGGTTTATGTATTAATTAATAAACATATGTTATACAATTACTGATTGGTTATGTAGTTTCCTCTTAAGATAACTATACTTGTAAAGGTTTCATTTCTCATAGCTCACTCACACATTTTTGACCATTGTGATATATATATGATCTATCTCAGAAAAAAACTAAAATTATTTCCAATTTTGATTTAGAGGATATTAAAAAATAATTCTCATTACAAGTGAAGATAATGGTCTAGAGTTTTTAATCTTTTTATTATCATATGCCTAAAAATTGTCATGCTATGTGAAATACATTGTATACTTTTAATGGCTAGAATTTATTTTCAATAGTGGTAGAAATTTGAACTAAAAATACGATTTGTTAATTATTAGTACTAACTATATTAATTAGAAATGAGACGCTACTGACAATGAAAAATAAAATAAAATAGTATTTTCAACCAATAAATATTAATAAAATCTGGGCTAATCACATCGAGCAGCTTTGATAGGATGTTAGTGTGTTTGCATTGTATTGTCTTTTGTTTATATAAAGTGAAAATAAAATAATAAGCTTTATATAAAATTTATCTTTCTATTATTTATTATTATAACGACATTTTATCTTTATTTCTAAACATATAGGCATTTTTTAAATTTTAATTTTATGGCATTTTTAGTAAGTTTTTAGAGAAAATTGATCGCATATTCACATAAAACTTTAGTGACAAGAGTTTTTAATTGCTTTAATAATTCTTTGGTTTTTTTATATCTTCACTCTTAATTTTTTTTTAAAAAATTCCATTTATGAAAATTTAAAAAAATGGTTAAATTTTGAAATAACTATTACTTATTTATTTATAAACATTTTTATAGCTTATTAGATAAAACAAAGTCTCTTGTTATTGAAAATTTGCTTTTTTTTTATTTCTGCTTATGAATCATTTTTATTTACAAAGTTATTATTTTATTTTTTAGACCAGTGCTTCTCAAACTCATTCATGTAAAGATTTTCCTGGAATATTTAGAAAGTAATGCCACTCTAATCACCAAAAGAAAAAATAATTCCAAAAAGCATATCAGTTGTCATACAATTTTCTTGCATTTAACATTTAGTTTATTTAAATAATTTTCTTATTTATATTTTCATTATAATACAAAATACTTAAAAAATTCCAAATATTATTAAAACAAAAACTGAACATTGTAGGAAAAGAGTTTAATGTAATGGGTATGTCTGAAAATTGCAATAGGATAAAACATTGGATATAACCATTCTTAGATTTTTGCCACTGTTTCCATTGATAAACAATATATGTTTACTTGTAATAAATAATAGCAGAAAAGCATCCAAATATGATTTTTAAATAATATCTAATGACTGTTAACTATGATGCTATACAGACAATAAAAGGTTAAAAATAATTTTTAGTTAATTGACAAGTATGAATATTATAAATTGATAGATTGTTGAGAAAGTCTTGACTCCAAGTCGTTGCAGACATTTATCAATGATACCTTAATTTACTCAGAATGAAATGATCATTTTTTTTTTATTTTAAATTTTATATATTTAATTTCTTTTCCAGAATTTCAAGTTAGTTTTCCAATTATTGAATTAGCAAATAATATGTTATTTTTTCCATGTGATAACTATTTTAATATGAAAAAACTACTGACCACTACATTTTTTTCATTTTCTTACAAATTTACATTTTTAAATATTTTTATTTTAAAATGAACAATATTATAACTTTATTTCAAGAAAAATGTTTTACAGAGATCTTGAATTTATTCACTGTCAACTCCTCATTCTTTTTTTTGAAATACCTTAGTGAGAACTTTGATTCAATTTGCAACATTTTATTTTTACAACTAAAGCTTTATTTCATATCATATATAGATAATCTTTACATTATTTATTACAAATCAAATGTTACAAATGAAAGTCATTTAAAAAATTAATATATGATTTTTTTTCAAAATAGAAAAATAAGATACTAAAACGAAAACATGACAGAAGCAATAAGTCTTTTCTTCCTGGCTTGTAACCTTGACTAGTCAGAAAAAGTTGTTGAATGAAATATTTTTTATTTGAATTCCATTTTAGAAATAGAAATACGTTTTAATTGAGATACTATAAAAGAATAAAAATATATTTCAAAAAGAAAAATTACTCTTATTTTTAAATTTTCACAGAAAAATTTCTTCATAGGCATTTATGAAAGCAATTTTTGTAAGTCAGTAAATTTTTATCATAAAATTTTTTTATGACTTATAAAGAAACATTTTAAAATCAAATATAATTGTAATAAAGTATTTTTTAATATTTAAAACAAATATTTTACAAATATACTGCATAAATAAGTTTAAATATGTAAATGAATGATTAAAATTACAATTTTTCTTTTTGAAATACTAGTCAGAATTACCATGAAGCCAAATAATCCAACAATCAGTGATATTGCCACTTTCTTTGTATTATGAAATCATTAATAAGGCATTGGTGAACTTTATTTTATGTGGAAAATTTTAATATGTCTATAAGGAATATGTTAATATATATTGTACCTTTTGTTAAGGCCAGATATGCTGAAAAAAAGTCAATTTTTTTTTAAATTTTAAATTGAAATGATTGTAAGTGTTATAATTGTAATAATAATATTTAACAAGACTTAAAACTTGTTAAAATGAATGATAAGTAGTCAAAGAATATTTTAAAACTATGTTAAAAGTTAAAATTGTAAAATAAAAGCAGAAAAATTTAATATTTTATGGTTAAAGTAAATGATATTAGTTATACTTTAAAAATGTGCTTAATATTATACTAAATAAATATTTGAAAATTATTAATTTACAATATAATGTTAAATATAGTTGAATAAATTATTAAATCTATTTTAAAATAAGTTTAAATTATTTAATAGTTATTCATTAAAGTTTTGGTATTTTATGGTTTACCAAAAGTTTCAATTTTATTTATTGTTAAAAATATTGAAATTTATTATTCTAAATTTTATTAATATATTTAATATTTCATGCTATGTATTATTTTTAAATTACATATTCATTTAATTCTATTTTCGACAGTAAGTTTCAAAAATTGCAACATTTATGTTTGGAAAAGCTTATCACATGCCTGACAATATGTGTGTAATGCTTGAATGAATTCAAAGAAAGTTTTAATTACTTTCTAAAATTGGTGACAAAAAATGGAAACATTTGAACATAATAAAATAAATCTAAAATATTATTTATTTAGTTATTTTATAAAAAAATATTTTAAATTAATAAATGTAAAGGAAAATGGATACATTAAAGTAAATGTTGGCTTATAATTGAATAAATTAGTGAAGAATTAATAAAATGTATTATTTTGCAATATTTTTGTTTGGTTAAATAGAGTTATAAAATGGATTAGGTATTAAATATTTCTTATATTTTTATTTGAAAGATGACTCATTATTTTATTTCCAGTTTTAAAACTGCTTAATTAGGTAATATGTGTGTTAGTTTATTATCTGACTATTTTGTCAAATCATATCTTTTTTAAAAAATGGGTATCAATACAATGTTTAATTAGTTAGAATGTTGAGAGATTGTTAGTTTGTCTTTATTATTAAACAATATAAAGTTATATTAATATAGGATTGTAATATAGAAAAAAAATAATAAATTATCTAAAATTTTTAAAATATTATTTTTAAAAGTCAAAAGAAGAAAGAAAATTAATATTTAGTTTAACAATATTTATGAATAAATCCACCAAATTTCATATCGGTAAACTATTTTGAAACTTGATTGAAATTCATTAGTAATTTATGAAGCAAAAACTTATAGTCTGGTATATCGGATGATTAGAGATAAAAAACCGAAGAGTCTATGAAAGTACGGTTTTGTCAATATTATATGAGAATTTATGATATTTGTTTACATTGAGTACTTTAAAATTCCATACAATTATTATCTAGCGATATGTTACATATAATAGATATGTCTGTACTCATGGAGTTTAAAACTTTAAAAGACATTATTTTAATAGTAATTATTGAAAAAGATGGAAACACAAATTACCAGAGAATTTTAAAAGACATTGGAAGTGAGCTATAAAAGATATCATTCTTTTTATAATATGTATATCATTATTTTTGAATGATTACAGTTTTAATATTTATCTTTAAAAACAAATTTTATATTTGGACTTATGAAGCAAGATATTTTAATGATAAATTATATAAAAATATAGTTGCTAAAAATGTTATATAAAATAAGCGAATGTTAAAATATGATTAATTGCTAATTTAATTGCTGTATTTTTAAAAAAGAAGAAAATGGTTAATAGAAGATAATACATTTTATTAGGAATAAATAATCTTTTAACATTAAAAACCTGAATTCAGATATTTGATGTTATATTGTGCCTTATTGAAATATAAGTGAAAAATGGAAACAAAACACATATGTTTATTCTGAAATTACATGCTTAATAAATATGACCAAGAATGATACATCTATCACAAAGAAGTTGGATTTACATGCATGGAGGGAATGGGTTTGCTTACCTGAAATAAATATTTTAAGTGATATTAAATAAATTATTGATATCCTGGAGAACATATGCAGAAAGAAACTGTACAAATATATCTTAACAACAGGATGGATAATATTTTTTATAATTTTTCCAGATTTTTAAATGGTCAACATTTTTTTATGTTATTTTTCATGTTGAAAAGGAGAAGGTTGGAGAGAAAAAAAACTGTGAACAATGATTGTTGTCTAGTGAATGTGGAACTCCCAACTTATTTATTAGTATAATTTTTTTAAAAAGAACTTATGTAAAGAGAAGACATATGTAACTTTGAATTTTATTATTAGTTTTTATATGTTAATTTTTTTTTAAAAAAAGAAAAAATATTAACATTAAAATTCAAACTTACTTTTAGATTATATTAGATAAGTTGCATTGGTAGTCATTTTTGATTACCATAATCTTAATTTTAAAATAATTTAACAATTTTTAAAAAATGGAAACATTTATTTGAAAGTATAATATTTTATAATGAGTGCTGTGTGAATAGAATTTATATTTTATATTATTATGTATTGGCAAACAAAAGATGTCCAAATGTGGTTACAATATTGTTAATCACATAGGTAATTTAAATAGTTTTAAATACCATATGGTATATATTTTTAAGAATTGCTTGGAATTTAAATATTTATATTATGCAGAAAGAATGAATGGATATGTGGATGTGTAAATTAATAACACATACAGATTTTTATTAAAAGATATAAGTTATAAATAAAAATTAGCATATATTTTTTTTTGATGAAGTTTGTTATAACTTATATATATATATATATATATATATATAAGTTATATAATATATATATATATATATATATATATATATATATATATATATATAATGCTTCTGCTAAAATAATTATAATCTTAATATAATCAATAATAAAGATATCCTACCATAATTTTTACCATTCGACTAGTTCTAAATAATTAATAAATAATATGTGGTTCGATTTATGAAAATTAAATTAATAAAACATTAATAAATCATGAGACAATTTAGTAAAGGCACAGCAATAATGAATTTCATTGAGCCTATATCCTACAAAATACAATCTCAATGGCATAAGAATATTATCCTCCCTAATATTTTAAATAATAATAAATTCATATTATTCTTACAACTTTAAAAATAATAAGTAATTTAGTATAATATTACTAAACTAAACTTTAATCTCTTTATTAAAATATAATTATAATAATCTCAGGTTCTTGAAAATAAATCTAATAAATTTTAGAATATATACTGTAGCCAAGTATGATAAGGGATTTTGTATCATTCCTAACTACACCTAACCAATAATAATAACAACAAACTACTATTTAACTCTATGATAACTAATTATAATGATAATAGCAATAATAAATAATATTGCATCTTAATATGATATAATCTGAAAATATGCGGCAGCAAACAATATTAAAATTCTATGCAGTAAATTGTGTGATCAATATGACTATAATAATATTATTGCATATTCAAATGCCATATTCTGGATAATTATTATTTCCTAAAAATGAATAATTTATTTCTACTGGGCAAATGTATCATATTTATTTTGAATTCTGCTAATCATGTATTTGTGATGGTGAATAAATCAATCAAAATAACACTGAGATTTATAAAAACGAATTTAAAAAATTTATGATACTTTTGATTAAAACAAAACTATTTACAGTATGTACAGATTTCACTACACAAATCTAACAAAATATAAATCTAACTAAGTAATATTGAGTTACATTTTCCAATAATAAACAAAATCAAAAGTAAATAAATAAGCCTTCACTCTGGCTTATGCATTATTTGTTATACATAATATAAAACCCAACGTAATTTAAACCTGCAATTCATAGTTTAATTAAATTGTTTGATATAGTTTTAATAAGTATGCACAAAATATAAATTCATAAAAAAATGTTCATTTTGAAATATGTTTTAAAATTATTTAATAAATAAAATTGAATTTAACAAAAATAATGTTGATGTTATACTACGTACTATTGCTTGGCACCATGCTCAAAATTCTTATATGTGTGTTCTATGTTTTTTTTTAAAAAACAATATAAAATAATATTCATAAAATACAAGCATTCATCACTCTTTGTGTTACTCATTTTGATGTTTTCATATTTAAAAATATGCATTGTTTTATGTAAAATCATAATATCAAAATTATTTTAAAAATATCATGAATAGTTGTCACTTCTTTTATCATCAAAATTGTTTAATAAAAATATGGAAAAAGTATTTATGATTATTCATAATTCTACTATTAGCATTTGCACTCAATTTCATTTGTATTTCATCTTAATCCAAACAAAGAAACCTATATTAATCTTTTTGAAAAAATAACAATACATCAATCCAAAATTATTCATTATTTTTCTTTCATAAAATAGTACGCTATACGATGTAATAACTGTTGAAATTAAGATAGCAATACGATGCATAGGATATGAAGGAATGAGTAGAGTAAGACTCAGTAGTATAAAAACATATTTAATAATCCACATAGAAGAAGTGTGAAAGAATAAGTACGATTTTTTCTGTCCAATACCTGAAATGTAATTTCCATGTTATTTATTCAGCTTCTACAGATCATTATAAAATAAGAAAAAATATCACCAATGTCCACAGAAAATACATACAAGACATAAGACTATGTTAACTACTCATGCATAAGACTACTAAGATAAAATTATAGGCTGTGTTCCTATCTTCTTCACGTATCCTACATATAAGCATCCAATGGTTTCTTTATTATATACTTCACCAGCCACTATCGATTAAAACTCCAAAATAGATCTAAAAATCTACATCACAAAATAACTAGCATTACTCCTAATAACAAACAAAGTTAACATATGATACTATCAATTTAGAACTATGATAAAAAAAAAAGGTTTTACTCACTTAAAACTCAGCAATAAAAATACAAATGAATTTGTTTTAAAAATATTATAATCAATATTCAAATATGATGAAAGTATGGTTCATTTAGTAAAAAAATCATATATTAATTTTATGGGCATCAATAAACTATATTATACATTGTAAGATAAGAAAGAAAAATGTGTATGCATAACCCTTTTTAAAATCATTGCTTATATCTTAGAATAATAATAATAAAATCTATATGTGTAATTGACATACACATAGTCATGTTTACACATACGTATGACAAAAAGCAATATTTTCAAAATATTTCAAATAATTCTAGAAAAAGAAAAAAATACATTATATAATAATTAAATACTTTTAATTTACCTAATGACTTTACCATTTGTAAAATCACTATCTTGGCATCTTCGGTCCACATTTAGATAAAAAAAAACATATTAATGAAAAATATCAGTCATAAAATATACCGATTATACTTTAAAATGTTTTGGAAAAAAAACTTTAAAATATAAACAATTGTTCCAGGTATGAAAATCTACTTATGTAATTAAAGATGACAATAAATTTGTAACTTCCTGAGTGTAGACAATTTCTTGCAGTAAATCACATCTTAATGATTAATCAAAATAAATAATAGCTTTTTAGTTGATAATGTGGAATTGGTAAATATTCAAGTGTCTCTCGTGGGTCATATATATTAAAATTTGTCTATTTAGAAATTCATTTATAGATTCTTTAAACCACCTAACTACTCGTAAACATTATATTAAAAAATCTGTAGAGATTCTAACCAGTAAATAAATTCAAGTATAATTATTATTAATTCCTTTAAATTTGCCATTGTTTTCTGTTTGATCACAATCCCATAAGGTAATAATTGTTTAAATCTACCGAAAAACGATATAATACATTGTAATGAGAATTCTAGAGATATCATTCAGGTAATTATATAAGATCAGAGGAAAAAAAGAATGAACTTTACTTATGTAGACTGCTGGAAGTGATGAAGAGAGAAATATGCGATCAATTAATGAGGCTGAAAAATTGTCAACAATACAATCTATAAGAATTGTTAAGTATTGAGAAATGGGATAAAAAATGATAGTTTGCATAAACGTTGTATGGAAAATGCAAAGTTGTAATCATTTAGGGTTTGACTATACTGTGAACTTCAAAAATAAATATAATGTCATTTTTGGTTTTAATGATGTATTATGAAAATGTCAGGAAACTAGTATTAATATTGGAATAAATGTATAATTATAACAAAGCCAATAATTCTTAAAGATAAATCAGACCAGAGACATTTTTCAAATTAAACAAGATAATGATACCCATTCCCTGGTCTGTCATTCAATTATTATTTTGAATTAGCCAGAATTTGAAAATGTTTCAGAATTGCACATTATTGAAAAGCAAATGGATTACAACAAAAGATTAGTTTGTGAACTTTTAATAGTGGATTAATATCTTTAACATTCATTATGGTTACCACACACGAGTGAATCCATAAATAAAAAGTTAAGATTTAGATTTTATTGTCATAATAAGTTAATTGTGTAATAGGGTTAGATGATTTAGTGAAGATCAACATCATCAACAAACATTATCAATCCACTGCAGGATGAAGGTCTTTCCAAATTCAATCCATCTTCTCTGATTTTAGCTTATCTTCTCCACATCACTCCTGCACACTTTCTTATTTCATCCATCCATCAATTGTCCATGTATTATAATCTCTTTTAGAAATATGTCCAGCCCAACTCCACTTCAGTCTTTTAATTTTTCGTTGTAAGGTCAGTAACACTTGTTTGTTCTCTTACCCATATATTGCATTTTAGATCTCTTCTTGTTACTCCCAACATGCATCTTTCCATACTTCTTTGAATGGTCTGAAGACTCTGTATAGCTCTTCCTTTAAGTATCAAAGTCTAAGATCCATAAGTAAGAACTGGTAAAACACATTTATTAAAAACCTTCCTTTTTAAACACATAGGCATATTTCCTTTTAGCACCAAGTTATTTCTATCAAAAGCACTCCAAGTTTAATTCTATGATTAATTTATCCATTATGTTTTTATCTGTATTAGTAATCTTATTAAGATAGTTCTAGCTGTTAACTTCTAATACATCTTAATCAATCTTTATTTTCATATTTTAAGAAAATGCATTAAACATTACTGTAGACATTTTAACATCTTTAGTCCTACTTTCATCTGGTAACTCCTGTAACATTTCCTGAAGCTCTAAAGCATTATTTGCAAAAACAACTACATCATCTGCAAAACCTAAATTACTTAAATAATCTCCATTTACTTTCACTCCATTAGTTACCCATTTTAATCCATAAAATACTTCTTGCAACACTGCTGTAAAAAGGTTTGAATATATGGAGTCATCCTATCTTATACCTTTCTCAATGTTGACTTTACTAGTATCATTATGTAATCTAATTATTGCTGAATTATTCTTTACAATATGACAATATCCTAGATCTATACCCTGATGACCCAATCCTTTAATAACTGAAGAAATGTTTATAGAATCAAAAGTCTTTTCATAATATACAACTTCTCTCAATACCTGGATATGATGTACTGTACTAAAACCATTTTTAAATCCAGATTGTTCACTTGATTGGTGGAAATCGAATATTCTCTGTAGACGAGTTGTAATTATTGTAATTATCTGTTAAAAAATTGTTTGATCAAAAGCTACATGGTAATTACGAATGATACATTTGATAACAGGATTAATATTTGGCAAGCACATAGTCTCATTCACTCTGTCACAATTCCCATAACACCACTACTTGCCCTGACCAATAATAAGATCATCTCCCTCTTCAGGTGCTGGGCTATGGAACCAAAATTCTTTGATTTCATTATTAAGATAAATTTAAATGCAATTAGTACTAATTGGTTTTTCTTCTATAGGCGAGGCATCAACAAAATTGACCCAATCTGCCCCCTCGGCCAGACTCATGACAAACCATTTGACCATCTGATTTACTCATGCCATGGACTCTGGAGGTCTAGAAGGATTATTGCTGATAACCTTAAAGTGAATTTTTACCTTGTTATCTCTCTTAAGGACAATATTAAGACAAGATCCATCCCTACTATTAGTCTATCATTATTTATCAACTATGCATTCTGGTCTACTCATTGTAAAATAGTTTTCAATCCCGGTGCAATTCATGAGGGAAAATTCTTTCTGAATAAACTTATAAAATTTAAAAACTGTGACATGCTCCTAGCTCCAAAAGTATTATTCGAGGAAACATGGACTCTGATTGCATTGTAAGGATGATTGCTGGTAAAACACTTTGTTTCTTCTGTCTAAGATATTGCCGAAAGTGGTTTTGTTATTAATCAGAGGTTCAGATCCTTATATTTCAAATGGATAATATTTAACTGAATACATCAGATTTAGCATAAATACCTAAACCTTCATAATTGTAGTGATTTTTCCAATGGTGATCTGACCAAACTCTAGATTGGCTAAGTGATTCTTGGTAGTGTGAGGCAATTTGTCTTGGTGAGTTGGGTGAGCTTAATTGGCCTACTTGTGTGTTAACACTAGACCAGATATTCGGGTTTACCTCTTGCCCAGAATAATACTATCTTATATTTATTTATAATCATGTAATTCTTCTTTATGTTTGTAATTCTAGCTTTCCCTTTAATTTACCATGTATACATAATTTTCACTGTAAACATTGTACTTGTTTAATAAATATTTGGAAAAAAAAAATGTTAAATCAAAGTTTGCTATAAATGAGTTGTAATTTCTTTGATAAAGATTTTATATAAAACTGATAAAAAACTGAAAATCTGTATTTTCGAATACTTTCTTCTGTGCTAATATTTTCTTTATTACTTTTTCAAAATATCAGTATTATTACCAAATTTTCCCAATCATTTGATACATCGTTTATCATTTAGACATTTAATATATAATTTTGCTAATATTTTTTTTATTTTTTCATCTTATTCTAAGATATCACTTATTATTCCGTCATTTTAAGGACTTTTCATTTCTTTATAGATATCACGGGAAATTCAAAAGATTTAATAAGTGTAATAGATACTTTGTTTTCTTGTTTTTATTATTACATAATTTTTTATAAATGTTTTTCTCACATTCCATCATGTCTGTAACCTTCCTTTTTAGTAATAATTTTTTTATTATTATTATCTGAAAATTTCCAAAATCCAAACAAAATCCAAAAGTAATTCATTTTAATTTTATGGTTTGTTAGCATTTTCTAATTTTCAAAATAGAATCTAAAAAATAATTTTAAGTAGAAAGATAATTTCACATCATATTAAGTAATTAAAAACTTTATTAAATTAAAAAAAAAACGGGAATACTTACCAGATTAGGAATAGATACTATTGTTATTTATATTAATGTCATTCGAAGTCAATATTCAATTTAATTTCATGAACATGCTTTTATATAGATATGGTTTTTCCTCATAAATATAACATAATTATTTATTATTAAAAACTAAGCCAAACAAACTACAACAATTAAAAAACATTATGTATTATATTCAACAATAGAAAAATATAAAAAAATATGTTTTGATGTTAAGTTATTTATCATAATTTTTTTCACCAGTTTCACATGGTTATTTTTTTGTAATTTTAAGTTAGAATTTAAAAACATTTTTAACACTTCTAAATATTAAATAATTAAATGTTTCAGAGCTGTGTAAAGAAAGTTAATATTTTGTAAACTTAAAAACAATTAAAGATACTGCAATAGTATCCCCAACTGAGAACTATTAAACTCTGCACATAATTATTTAATTTTAAGTACAGTTTTTCATTACTAAATAATATACTTTCAATATTTGAATTTAAATAGAGTAGAATAATGACAATTAAAATCAAATTTACTTTGTCTATAATTCATTGCTACAAATGGTATTTCATAACATTTCTAAGAAGAGTATTTGTTTTTTATATAAATATCAAATTTTCATTTTTTATTAGAAGTATTATTTACAATATATATTAAAATATTTGTATAAAAACTACAAAAACATAGCCATGAAATCACAAAATGAATAAAACAAAATTGCTTTTGTTTAACTGGATACAATTGATTTGTTTCCTATAATCAGTTATTACAATAAAATACATTTGTATGATTAAATTCAATCTAATTTGCATTTTGAAAACTAGAAAAAGTAATATGAAATTAAAGCATGTAAAAATTAGTAGCATTTAATAAAACTTTTGTAGTGATTAAGTGTTTATTTGGAAAAAAAGTGTTGTTGTTGGGGGGAGGGGTGCTGAAATTTAGTAACTTGTAAAACTTACTGATTCAAGTAATTTCTGAAATCACATGCTTTTATTTCAAAACTAAATTTAAAACTACAAATTCTGATTGAATAAAACAATTATTTTGTTACATTTTAATGCATAATAAATAAATTCCTTTTTTTATAAAATTATATATATATATTGTACCGGTCAGAATTGTATGTTCATTTAACAAGGTTTAGAATCTAAGCAAAAGTACCCTAAATCCACTCATGCCCGAGATACACAGGTCAGGAGCAATCATGAATTCTGCCCTATTTGCTCTTCTCTAAAACTATAACATTATAAACAACACTTCTGATGATAACAGATGAAATTTTATTCATTCTGGTCCCGGAGACACAGCAGAGAAACACAAGTTCTATAGGGTAACTAGTATAAATAAATAATATCAAATCTTGGCTCAATCAAATATCTTATGTGAAAGGAAAATTTATAAATTTAAAATGAATTGCACACAGCTAGCATTGCAAAAGAAATATGAATTATAAAATAGTATCCATCCAGAATGAGCAAAGACAAAACAACTCATAGATAAATGTTTATTTAAGATAATGTTATAACTTCTAAATAATATTATCATTATTATAAAGATTAAATAGGATTCAATGAGTGCGATTCAGTAAGACACAAATGCATGAGTAATTCAACATAGTTTAATGAACATAAATATTTTTAAATTTACATCAGAAGCATAGCACAGATTTAATGCGTTTAATATTTTGCATATAGGCAACTGATTTAGTATGCTAATGAACTATAAATAATAATAAATTAATGTTATCAATGCTATGATCATTACTATAAGTAATGATAAGGGCGTTTATAAATTCATCTCCAAATTGAGGTTTTCTCTTAATATGACAGTTATATAATTTATCGTTCATGAATATATCTGGGCCAGTACAAATGAGGAATGGATTAGCTAACAGCCTTACTGTGACAATCATAAAATATTCGACTAATTATCCAATGAGTGGTTTACAAACATCACTGTGCCATGTCTTATAGATAAAATGAGAACTACATATAAAAGAACTTACAGTGCTAATGATAATGACAGCGTTTAAAATGGAGATGTCCATCTTTGGACTGGAAGGCTTTATCACATATATGATTTCACTTGTATTTATCACAAGGCGATATTCGAAAATATGAGTGGTAAGGATTCCATGGTACACCCTCTGACGTTTCACATGCTGAGCCTTAATACTTTAATGTTTATCCTGAGATCGGTTCTACCAAACATCATTCCTAGACAAGTTACGTGAAAAAAATCTGGAGTTCGGATGAATAAATATGATAAAGCAAAATATAAATTCTTTAAAATGCTATCATAAGTAAGCAATGCGAATATGGCTTAAGTCTAAAATGACTAATGAAATAATTTAAGCTTAAATAAAGCAATAATATCATGCATAACGCCATGATAAAATAATAACCCACTCAGCATCGTACGTATAACTTTAATAAACTTAGGATGTCGAAAATAGAAGAGGGGAAAATATTATTTTTCATATTTAATAAGCCCAAGTATTTTAAAATGACAATATACCATAAGCTAATGCTCGATGGTGTAAAAGCAATAAATAATTATTTAAAATAGGTTAATAATTAAAATCATTTTAGAAAACATAGAATGCATTTAAATAAATAGTGTCAACAACAAAAAGTTTATCTTATCCCATAATATGACATTTTAAACAATCCACCATTAAGCATTTATTTCAAAATATTTAACCTAGTGAACAGCATTCAATAAAAAATTTTACGTTTAAGTATTTAAATATTCTAAAAATATTGGAATGATGATTGAAATAATATAAGTTCACTAGATTGAAACATTAACATACTAAAACTAATTTAATAAGATACATAGTTTAAATAAGTTTTGCCGCATGAAAATAATATAATTAGAGCGTGAAACTTAAAACAAGTGATAGATTTTAAATATATATAATTCTGTGCAAGCATTTCAAAGAACAAGTTTAAAACCTAAGAGAGAAAATCACAAATTTAACGATAATTAAGTTTATAGTCAGTTACCAAATAAATAAAGATTACATTATGATTACAATTAAGTTTTAGAAAAGAAGTGAAGTGAGGAGAATTAAGAGTTCATTCTTCGGCAAAACGGATTACCTTTAGACGTTATGGTGGCCACTTATAATAATGTATATGAAG
Organism: Epiperipatus broadwayi; assembly: GCA_028023455.1. Classification (NCBI taxonomy): domain Eukaryota; kingdom Metazoa; phylum Onychophora; class Udeonychophora; order Euonychophora; family Peripatidae; genus Epiperipatus; species Epiperipatus broadwayi. Next base: position 12,026,532 of record JAQFVV010000016.1, read on the forward strand.
TTTAGCAAGGCACAATATTAATAAAATAATGGTAAACATCTTTCAATATTCGTTTACAATTAAACATAACAGTTCTCAAGCAGCGATGGCATGGCAGGGAGGCAGAACAAAGGCGATCTAAGGTCAGGGAGGCAAATTCTTTTTACTCACAGTTCATTTTGCTTCCACTCTTCAAACAAATACAAGAGAAGAGTGATTTGAACTCCTTTTGCACATTCCTAGAACTTCTGATCCTTCTATACTTGAAATTTGGCAACATTGGAAGATGTAAACAAATACGTTCCAGAAAGCATTATTTAAACGTATTTTTAAAATTGCACATAACTTTAAAATATGATTTTTGGTAATAATGCTTTTTAGAATTTTCTGGCATTGCTTTAGTTTTATATTAATCATATTCATTTTTATATCTGTAATACATATATGCACATACACAATTATCTAAGTGAAGGAAATTTACAAGCTTGGAAATAAAATATACTTAAGCTAAAATAATAATTCAACTGGTTACACATAACCATTTTGAATATATAGGGTGGAAGTGATATGTGTATATGTGTGTGCTTAACATTCCTAGATGACTAAATAAACATATAAACTGGTCCAAACCCTACTTTAAAGGTATGTGATGTCATCAGGCGATGAAGTTAAATATGTACTACAGATTTACCACTTCACATTCCCATAATTAAAGGAACAATAAAAAAAAATTGTTAAAAAAAGATATTATTTCTACCTTTTAAAATTGTTAATCCAAGTGGCAAAGAAACACATGGTCAACTTAATAATAATGAATTAGTTTGTCTATTCCCCACTACTCTTTTGTCTATGCTTCACTTCATAAAATTCTAATCACAATGTACTAATTGGGATCTCCCTATTCTCTTAAGTTCTTTTGAAAATCCATGGTCTGTTCTGATGTGTTATGCCATCCTATCAATCATAAACACTTTTTACTATTCTTTTCCCAGGTCGGGCAGTATATACAACTTTAATTGACATGCAACATTATTATACTTAAGAACCATAAGCCATATCTGATTTATACAAAATTTATGATGAGGAATCTGTCTCTTCTTTACCCTAACTTTTGTTATATGGGCTAATTTTAATCGAGCATGTTGCTGGTTATATCTTTGATGAATACAAATACTCTTGTCCAGTATGGATCTACAAATCTCTGTATCACTATAACTAATATTTCTAAAAATTTTAGGTTTATCTAATATTGGGTTTGTAATCATCTCCATCTCAAAAACATTATTACTACTGTTAAAGATGATATTTTTACTAGTTGCAGGATCAATATGTTCAGCATTAAATAAATTCATTTCATGAATGTTTACATCTTCATACTTTTCAATAATAGAAATAAATGTGCGAGTATTTTCTTTATTTATAACAGTTTTGATTGCCTTATTAATAGGAATCTGAACACTTTCTTTATCATGAATAATCTTAGTTTTGATTGCCTTGTTAACAGGAATCTGTCCTATAGAAACTTCATCAATACACTCTGCTATTTTCATATCAATATCTTGGACTTTGGAAAAACAATCAGACTCTTGTTTACTGATCAAAGAGAGTTTATCATTGTTAATCAAAAATGGAATTATTTCTTTACTTATAAATTTCTTTTCAAAATTATTAGTAACTATAACATCCATCTCTTTAGTGTTTAGTAAAGTCAATTTTGAATCCACAAAGAATGAATTGTTAACATAATTTTCTGTTTTCATTATAGATGCTACACCCCGATTAGAATTTATATTCTTAGAATGGAGTTCACTAATATTTGAAATTAGATTTTTCTCAATCTTTCCAGAATGACAATTCACTTCAATTTGCTTTTCAATTATATCACCCAAACCAAGAGAATGAGAATTTATTTATATATTACCTCTATTTACTTCATCTGGAGAGTTTACTGCAATGGTATTTCCACTGTCGTGCAACAAATAATTCAAATCCATCTGCATTTTATTAGCATCAACTACCTTAGGCAAACAAGTAGTTATTTCCATATCACCTTTATTTAAAGAATCACTAAAATTCATCTTGTTCTGAGAATCCATTTCATTCATATTCACAACTGAATTCTTTTCATGATTATGAGTAACATAATTTAATTTAGTTTGCCTTTCATCACCAATTTTGTTAAATAAGCAAGAGGCAAATTCCATATCATTTCTGACTGTAAAATTACCTAATTTATAAAAATTACTAGTTTTCTCAGATATCAATTGACAATGTTGAATGTTAACAGTGTTTGGAGGAACCTTGTCATTTTCTTTATCATTAGTTATTGAAATATTTATGTTCTTATCAACTTTAATACAACCATTTAAATAAGTTGCCATTTTTATATCATCTGTTATGGTATTTAACTTATTACACCTTCTTTTCTTAAAATTCTGAGCAGTAAAAGTAAAATAATAATTTGGCATGAGTTTTCTTTTTCCACAACTTATATATTGCTCCTCAGTAAATGTTTGTTTTGATAAACAATCATGTATTTCTTCAAACATTATATTTTTATTCGAAAATTCTTTATTAGGACTTTCAAAAGATTTTGAAGCACATTCAGATAAAAAGACACCCGGTTCAATTTTATCTGTTAAAAGAGAATCACTTTTGTGAAAAGGTAGCTCTTCATTTCTGTTATCTAATGCTTGAACTTTACAATTACTTTTATCAAACTGTTTATCAGTCAATACATTTTTACAACATTTATTTAACAAAGCATTATCTAAATATGGAATATCACTAGAACTATCTTCAAACTTGTTTTCAACTTGAAAAATAATTCTATCACTATCCATTTTTCCAGCAACTCTATTTTTAACACAAAATTTAGGCTCAGTTTCTTCATTAATTGATAAATTTTCATGCAAATTCATTGCAGAATCTAAATACTTTATTGACTTATCATTGCTGGAAGAATTCAAAATAAATGGTTGAATTTGGTTTTCATCAGGTACTATGTTAGAACCAAATGAAATTTCTTCTTTTTGATAAATATGATTAACTGTAACAGATTTATTGATGGAGGTATCAATCAAAGTTTCACAATTTGATTGATTATCTGGATTATAGAGTGGATCTATAAACTTTTCAACATTTTTAGACTGATATTCCAATAAAGAATTTCTTTGGACTTCTGTTGGAATATACAATTTAGATGATTTCATTCTGTTTGTTTCTTTTGCCTTCAAAAGAAAGTAGAATCAAGCTTTTCATCAGACAAAAAGGAATCCTGAGTAGAAATATTTTCATCACATAAAGTTATATCTTTGGGTAATGTTTCAACATTAGTAGAATTTCTATCAGTTTCTTTAATCACATTTTCCCGATAGTTCAAATCAGTTTCACATTTTTGTGTCATAAAAAAATCCAGACCTTTCATATTTAAATCATTCTTTTCAGAGTCTTTAATATCCAGCTGTATTTTTGTCTGAGTTCCTTGAAGCATGTTCTTAACCTCATTTTTAGATATTTCATACTCATATTTAGCCTTATTATCTGGCTTGTGAAGTTGATCATTAATTTCTTCCTGGACTACTTGAAAATCTCCTAATTGTTCCTCATGCTTTATCATGTTCTGTTGTGGATATTCTACTTTCATCTCTTTCACAGCAAGTGATCCTTTTACATGAGTTTGCTCCCTCCATTCTTCCATCTTCTGATGTCTTTCATCTTGTTCCTTAAATAGAGCCTGCATCATCTTCTTCTGGGATTATTCAGCTTCTTTCTTCCATTTTTCAGCTTGGTCCTTTAATAAACCCTCCATCTTCATTCTGGGATTCTTCAGCTTGGTCCTTTAATAGACTTTCCATCTTCTTCTGTTCCTTTAATAAGCTTGGCATTATCATGAATAACTGGTGATTACTGTCAATGACCCCTGGTCCCTTATTCATACCTCCCAATAAAAGCTCTGGCTCCTTGAAAGTAATTTCTGGGCTTAGAACATCCATTGAATTGGCATTCCCTAAAAAATCTTGTTCCAACTCCCCATTACTGCTTCCATTCTCATCTAATTTGTTAATCTCTTCTGAATCTCCGTGTCTGTATTCTTCACTACTTATTTCATATTGTTTTATTTTCCTGATATTGCTAACTCTATGACTCATTATTATTTGCTATGAGTTATTCGCCTATCCCTTTTCCTCAATCGCCTCTATACTACCATTTCCACCATACCTACTACTTTCTTCCTGCCCTGCCTAACTTACATGATGCCCAACCACTTTATTATTTATACCTACTCTTCTCACTACTTGAATCTGCCTATATCATTTAAGCTATATATTATAAAATTATTAACTATTAATTCTATAACACAAAATATATTTAAAAATTACTGTGCCTTCACTTCTTTTGCCACTTTCCATCTGTTCTCTTTGCACCTGGAATTAACTAAAAATCTTTATTAGTAAATTGATGATACAAAGTATAACAGAAAGCCAAAGCAAAGTATGATTTTTTCTCTTTTGCGTTTGAATCTCATTCAATGTAAGTTATGTTAACACATGAACTTAACCGGTTGGAAAAAATTATAATTGTATAAATACAAGGCGCCATGCCAACACGGCAAGATTAATAATTTATTACATAATATTTAGGTTATTCATGCTCACAGAGATGGACACCAAAATTTCCTTTTGCATTGATCAAATGATTCACAATTATTATACTAAACAAATATATATTTTATTTTCAATGCTGTTTTGAAATCAGCAAGATACATCATTATATTTATCCCTTTACAATAATCTGCAACAGCTATAAAATCTACTTCATATAAATAAATTTTATGTGTACATAAAATAGTGTTTAAGTTGACTTATGTTGCAATCCAGCAAAATAAAGCTAAGAAAATATTATGATAATATGCAAGTTATACAACATGGATTGACATATTTAGACTAAAACAATTTATTTCATGAATAGTTATTATTTACTACAAACTAACAACTAGTGAACCTAAGTTTGAATATAGGAATTTAACTCAATTATCTATCATTTCCAAGGAGCGTGAGGCTATCATAAAATGTCAAAATTAATATTCTTCCCAGTAATTTATATTTATCGATATCAATTTTCACTTTCACTTGCATAAGAATATGTAAACCATTAAAGCATTTTGCCAACTACATCTGGCTGCTTGGTGTTACATAAAAGGTCTTCACCTGCTTCAAGGTTACTGTAATAATAAGAAATGGACATTTAAAATATCAACTAGCAAGCAACTTTTCTTTTGCTAGCATGAGAACATGTAAACCATTTAAGCATTTTTCCAACTGCATCTGGCTGCTTGGAATTACATAAAGGGTCTTCACCTGCTTTGAGGTTACTTTAAGAATCAATGTCATTGAAGCATAATGTCCACTACATTGAACCGTTTGACATAGAATTCTCAATTTGAAGGTTTTCACCTGCTTTGAGGCTACTAATAATAGAAAACGAACACTTTAAATATTTGCTAGCAAGCAACACTTTCAAATCAAAAATTTTTAACATAATATCGATATTAGATATTTCTAAATACCAAAAACTGAGATATACACTACTCAATGTTGACAAAGAAAAAAATTACTTCTTTTGTCTATTCTACCTCTTGCTCCAATCTACTCTTACTACCTTTCTAACACTTTAATTTTCATTCTCCTTATTGTTACAAACACAAATTAACAAATGTATAATATATACACACTGAGATAGTATAAGCTACACATATAATTAATTTATATATATAAAAACTATCTTATTCTTTTTAAATAAATATTTTGACTAACAATACTGTTTTACTCATATAGCTTATGGTATTTAACCAACAAAATTAATTAATGAGCCTACATTTAGATAATCTTGGAGACATTAATATATAAGCCACCAAACCTTGAGCACTTACAAGGTATGATATTTAATTAATATAGAACCCAATGATTGAGCCAACAACAAGATAAGCAGTCTACAGAGTGTGAGATTTAATTAATCGAAGCCCCAAACATTTGAGTCGCCAAGCCCAAGAAAGAAAAAAAAATCCTGTACTGGTCAGAATTGTATGTTCATTTAACAAGGTTTAGAATCTAAGCAAAAGTACCCTAAATCCACTCATGCCCGAGATACACAGGTCAGGAGCAATCATGAATTCTGCCCTATTTGCTCTTCTCTAAAACTATAACATTATAAACAACACTTCTGATAATAACAGATGAAATTTTATTCATTCAGGTCCCAGAGACACAGCAGAGAAACACGAGTTCTGTAGGGTAACTAGTATAAATAAATAATATCAAATCTTGGCTTAATCAAATATCTTATGTGAAAGGAAAATTTATAAATTTAAAATGAATTGCACACAGCTAGCATTGCAAAAGAAACATGAATTATAAAATAGTATCCATCCAGAATGAGCAAAGACAAAACAACTCATAGATAAATGTTTATTTAAGATAATGTTATAACTTCTAAATAATATTATAATTATTATAAAGATTAAATAGGATTCAATGAGTGAGATTCAGTAAGACACAAATGCATAAGTAATTCAACATAGTTTAATGAACATAAATAATTTAAATTTACATCAGAAGCATAGCACAGATTTAACACGGTTAATATTTTGCATATAGGCAACTGATATAGTATACTAATGAACTATAAATAATAATAAATTAATGTTATCAATGCTATGATCATTATTTTGAGTAATGATAAGGACGTTTATAAATTCATCTCCAAAGAGAGGTTTTCTCTTAATATGACAGTTATATAATTTATTGTTCATGAATATATCTGGGCCAGTACAAATGAGGAATGGATTAGCCTAACAGCCTTACTGTGACAATCCTAAAATATTCGACTAATTATCCAATGAGTGGTTTACAAACATCACTGTGCCACGTCTTATAGATAAAATGAGAACTACATATAAAAGAACTTACAGTGCTAATAATAATGACAGCGTTTAAAATGGAGAAGATGTCCATCTTTGGACTGGAAGGCTTTATCACATATATGATACTGCTTGTATTTATCACAAGGCGATATTCAAAAATATGAGTGGTAAGAATTCCATGGTATGCCCTCCGATGTTTCACATGCAGAGCCTTAATACTCTAATGTTTATCCTGAGATTGGTTCTACCAAACCTCATTCCTAGACGAGTTACGTGAAGAAAATCCGGAGTTCGGATGAATAAATATGATAAAGCAAAATATAAATTCTTTAAAATGCTATCATAAGTAAGCAACGCAAATATGGCTTAAGTCTTAAATGACTAATGAAATAATTTAAGCTTAAATAAAGCAATAATATCATGCGTAATGCCATGATAAAATAATAACCCACTCAGCATCGTACGTACAACTTTAATAAATTTAGGATGTCGAAAATAGAAGAGGAAAAAATATTATTTTTCCTATTTAATAAGCCCAAGTATTTTAAAACGACAATATATCATAAGCTAATGCTCGATAGTGTAAATGCAATAAATAATTATTTAAAATAGGTTAATAATTAAAATCGTTTTAGAAAGCATAAAATGCATCTAAATAAATAGTGTCAACAACAAAAAGTTTATCTTATCCCATAATATGACATTTTAAACAATCCACCATTAAGCATTTATTTCAAAATATTTAACCTAGTGAACAGTGTTCAATAAGAAATTTTACATTTAACTATTTAAATATTCTAAAAATATCGGAATGATGATTGAAATAATATAAGTTCGCTAGATTGAAACATTAGCATACTAAAACTAATTTAATAAGATACATAGTTTAAATAAATTTTGCCACATGAAAATAATATAATTAGAGCATAAAACTTAAAACTAGTGATAGATTTTAAATATATATAATTCTGTGCTAGCGTTTCAAAGAACAAGTTTAAAACTTAAGAGAGAAAATCACAAATTTAACGATAATTAAGTTTATAGTCAGTTACAAAATAAATAAAGATTACATTATGATTACAATTAAGATTTAGAAAAGAAGTGAAGTAAGGAGAATTAAGAGTTCATTCATCGGCAAAACGGATTACCTTTAGAAGTTATGGTGGCCACTTATAATAATGTATATGAAGTTTAGCAAGGCCCAATATTAATAAAATAATGGTAAGCATCTTCAATATTCTTTTACAGTTAAACATAACAGTTCTCAAGCAGCGATGGCATGGCAGGGATGCAGAACAAAGGCGGTCTAAGGTCAGGGAGGCAAATTCTTTTTACTCACAGTTCATTTTGCTTCCACTCTCCAAACGAATACAAGAGAATAGTGATTTGAACTCCTTTTGCACATTCCTAGAACTTCTGTTCCTCCTATACTTGAAATTTGGCAATATTGGAAGATGTAAACAAATATGTTCCAGAAAGCATTATTTAAATGTATTTTTAGAATGGCAAATAACTTTAAAATATGATTTTTGGTAATAATACTTTTTAGAATTTTCTGGCATTGCTTTAGTTTTACATTAATCGTATTCATATTTATATCTGTAATACATATACACACATACACAATTATCTAAGTGAAGGGAATTTACAAGCTTGGAAATAAAATATACTTAAGCTAAAATAATAATTCAACTGGTTAGACATAACCATTTTGAATAAACAGGGTGGAAGTGATATGTGTATATGTGTGTGCTTAACATTCCTAGATGACCAAATAAACATATAAACTGGTTCAAACCCTACTTTAAAGGTATGTAATGTCATCAGGCAGTGAAGTTAAATATGTACTACAGATTTACCACTTCAATATATATATATATATATATATATATATATATATATATATATATATATATATATATATATATATATATATATATATATATATAAATAAAACCAGTTGGCTACATTGCTATATTAAAAATAAACAACAGTAATGGATCTTCAATTAACTAAATATTTTAAGTACTAGAATAATAGTATGAGAATTCTCAAATATTAAATTTGTTAAATAATAATATGATTTTAATATGTGAATATTTCAATGAGTTATAAACGATTGTAAAAGGGAAAGAAAATTGTAAAATAATATAAACAAGGTTTTATTTCTGTCTTTAGTAATTATAATTAATTAGTAGTTTTAATTTAAACTATAAAAATGTACTAAGAAAAAAAATATTTTTCTCTTTTTTGTAAATTACTTAATAAATATCAATTTTAATCTTAAAGGAGAGATAACTTTTTAAGTTTAATAGTATTTTTAAAAAAGAAAAAAAAACTAAGATTTAAATACTTTTGGAAATTTTTATATTTAATTAGACAGAGTTGTTGTTGTTTCTTTTCTCTTTATCACTCTTGAGTATAAAAAAAATTATATCAGTGCAATTAACTGGTTATCTTATTTTTCTTTTTTTTTTGCAACATATTTTTAAATTATAAAAAGATGTCAAAAATCTTTATGATGTTAATTTAAATTCTTGATTTGTTGTTAATGTCAAAGTTTAAGAATGGAAATAACTGAACAATTGTATTTGTAAAAATATACCTTATTGGTTGTTATAAAATTATCATGCTAGAAACAGACTGTGATTGGCTTGTACTCAAGATTATTCTAGAAAAAATAATGTGTGTGTGCGTGAATAGGTTAGCAGACCTAAGTGTCTGTTAAGAAGAAATTATTCTTAACTTAACTGCTGAAGAGAACTCAAGTCTTAACATCAGCTGCTAAAAAGAAGCAGAAATCATATTTAAGCTGTTGCATAGAATAGCAGAAGTTTTAATCAAGTTTTTGCATACTGTGAGTTTAATTATAAAATGGTTTCTATAGCTAAAACTATGTGCTAAGTTAAAGATATCAGCTTCTCCCATGTAGTCGACCTTCACTGAAATAAAATGTAGAGAATAAATTATCTCAACAAGAAATTGGAAACCTTTTCTTCAACCAAGAGCATGAGTATCTGTATGTGTTAGCTTCTGACATATTTAGAGGTAAGAAATGGATAAAATTTGCTATTTGTAACCTCTAAATACTGCACACATGGAAATGGGTAAATTAATTATGTTCATGTATAGAAGTCTTCAACAAGAAATTTCAACTGGAAATTATAATTGGAAATGACTCCAGAAAAAAATCAAAGCATTATTTACATTATTTTTTGTGTACACATTGCATTTTTGTTAATAGAAAAAAATATTGTTTGCTTATATTTGTAATTATTTATAATTTTAAATATTTTTATTAAAACCATGTAACATAATTTTTAATCCAATCAATTTTCTCTTAAAATTATAAAAAATAATTTTTTTTTAAAAAAAAGTATTTTATATTATTATTTAAATTTAATTTTTGGAGCAAGTTTTTGCCTTTTCAGTCATTTTTTCCTCCTAGAACTTAACAAAAGATTAATTAAGCTAAGTCAAATACTGTTATCATTGATTCTGAAAAATGTTTTTTTTTTCCAAATCCTAGTTATTTAATTAAATAACTTAATGAATTACAAATTAATTTCATGAATAAAAATCAACTGGTTAATTATAATTTTTGTGAAACTAAATTTTATTTTTGATAAAATGAATGTTTAAAATTTTATACTATCTTGCCATTTTTCAATTTATTTAAATAGTTTTTAGTCATTATTCATTTCAACTCCTATGATATAAATTGGCAGTGCATGGGACTTTATTTCAAGATGAGTAGTGTACTAGGATTTTAGAAAAATTATCCTAATAAAAGTATTTACTTAGAGTAGGGTAAATCTATGAATTATTTTAAGTGATTTAGAATAATCTGCTTTATTTATTTATTTATTTTTTGCTCACAGTAATACACTAAAGTTATTGTTTCCTGAATTATATTAGAGCATAGCAGTTAGTTATATGGATTAGGGATTTAGGTAGGTGTTTGTGCTCCAGGTAACCATGATTAGTGCAGAGAATAGATCCTTTAAAGTCCAGACACTATATTTTTGTTATTATTAATTAGAAATGAAGTTTATAGTTGGCCAGTAAATTAATGGAACTATATGGCCAGGGCATTAATAATAATCAACATGTTTTAGTACCTTAACATTGTTTGATTTTTTATATATATTCAGATGGATTGGAATATGAGTTCTCACATTCAAATTATTGTGTTGTATTGATGCCCTAAGTTTGTCAATGACTAAATAAATAGACTGGTTTATAGAAGACCCATTTAAAATCCAGTCACATGATTTTTTTGGTGATAATTCTGGGTCAATTTATATTTAGTTCTTTGCTGATCTCTCATGCTCATTATATTCATTATCATTCCTTTTATATTTAATGTTATACTTTGTTTATTTGGAGATAATGTTTTTCCATTTCATAATTTAGCGCTAATGTGGTGTACTGTTAGAAAAGACTACCCAAATCTGGGACATTGTAACCCCAGATTCTCTCTTATTAACTACCTATTTTACAATTGGCACCAAAAGTTGGGTATCACAATATATATATATATATATATATATATATATATATATATATATATATATATATATATATATATATATATATATATATATATATATATATATAAGATACCAACCAGTAACCACCTAAACATTCACTGTAAAAATAGTAATCAATATTTCTCACTGCTGTCAAGGCAATCTTCTCACCATTTAATAGCAAGAATGAAAATCCATTCTTACTAATGGTCCATTAAATATATATGGACACCTAAAGATTGCAACTTGACTACAGAGTATGAAATATTGATACAATGAAGTTCAAATAAACCCATTTAAACATGAAATAAACATGTCATCGTAACGCAGACTAATAAATAGTCAATTATAACATTACAAACCGCTATACTTTTAAATTGTTAATGTATTACTTAGAAATAATAAATGAAATATATATATATATGTAATTATATAATTAAATATTTATAATACAGTAATTAGATAATTACAAATTTTATCCACTTAGGAGTGCTTTCAATAAAATCTTTAATTATCTAATTACTGTATTTATAAATATTTAATTATATAATTACTTGTATATTGCTTTGAAAAAAAATACAGACATCTAATAATATATAATGTACCAAAATACATTGATATTTAATTAATTGTATGAGACCCATGTTTTAAAATATAAAAATTTAAAATTGTGAGAATAAAATGTAAAAACTAATAAGCAGGGGGAGGGGAAATTTGTTATTAAATAAAAATAAACTGTAAACACTTTTTAAAATAATAAGATTTTTTTTGTTTAAAAGAGAAAAAAAAGTATTGTAATAAAAAAATGATTTAATATTCTTTAAATGAATTTATAATAAAATAATAAAGAGATTTTGTTTAATCTTATAATAAAATAATTAAATATATGTGCGTGTGTGTATGTAATTTTTAATAAAAAATAGAAGCAAAAGCTGATTTAATTTCACGAGACTAAGGACACTGCTGCTAATAAAGTTTTCCCTTGTTTAAAACAGTATAAATAGCTCAACATTTTATTATTCTGGGTCTGATTTTCTCATTTTTTAATAAAATATTTCTTGAAGTAATATCTCTAAAAAATGTTGCATTGTTAAAACCAACATGGTGTGCAGTTGACCGAAGCTCTCTATGCATCTAAGATCTGCAATTAGTTCGGAAAGTGAACATGTTTAAATAGACTAAACGAACAGCGGAGTGTGCATACGTCAAACCAGCCAAGAAAATCATACTATGTCACAGGATCTATGGAGGAATTGTTTACCAGACGTAAATGAGTTAGAAAATAATTCCATTATGCTGTTTCCATCGTATTAAATATCCTAGGTAATTATTGACTTTGATATCTTAACATTCTCGATTACTTCTTAAAATAAAAGATAGACTTTATTAAAAAGAACTTTGAACTTTATGAATTAATCTTAAAAATAAAACTTTAAACTTCAAAAGATAATATTTTGTAATAATAAAAATAAGTAAAATCAGCTTCTATTACCAAATAATATTTTAAAACAATTGCATGCACGTATGTGTGATTTCATTTAAAAAAAAAGAAATAAAATATAATGTAATGTGTATACTTTATTTGCTAAAGTAATATATTAAAATGCTCTATTTTAATCTTAAAAAAAAAGTGTGTGTGTTTCATTATAAAATAAAACGATTAATTTATTTTAAATAAAAAAAACACTTAAATTATTTTTCTTAAAATATTTGTTTATTTTAATATGCGCGGGTAAGTATAAATATTTATTTTTCTTAATAAAAGTAGGAGGGAAAAAATATAATTATTAATAATAGAATTTCAGGAATAGATTCACTAATTTAAAGATATAAATGTTTTGGCATTCAGTATAATGTTATTATTATTGGTTTAAAAGGATTGAATTATTATTTTGAATGGTTAGGGCAGGGGTTGGCAACCTATGGCACCTGTGCCATGCTTGGCATGCCAAGGATTATCAATGGCACTCTGAGTAAATTGAAATAGTAAAAAAATATATTTTAATTATAGCGTCTTTTTTTTATTTTTTTACATTCAACATTGAATTTACGATTAAATCATTATTTATCAAAAATAATACACTTGACTTTATTTAAAAGATATTTTTGTTTGCAAGTGAAATAAATTCTACATATTCACATTTTACTTCTGATAATATTAAAAAATGAGATCGTAATACAAATAAAAAGCTTATTAAGTTATCAATTCTAGAAAGCTATTTTTGTTAGTTTAATGGTAAATATTGGTAGTGCTTCTTTCAAAAAAGAGATTATCATTACATAGTGACTGAGAGATTCCCAAAATGTCCCACAAAAGACAAAAACGTGATATTCGCTCTTTTCAAGACTCTTGGACAAATGAATATGGATTTGTACAGCAAAAAGATCGTGCTGTGTGTACATTATGCTGTGAAAGTATTGTGGGTCGTACCTCAAGTGTACAAAGACATTAACAAACTAAACATGTGTTCATGTTTAAAAACTCAGATGAGAAAAGTGAAGCTATAAAAAGAACTGTTTCTGCCTTTAAGAAACAAACTAATTATTTTAGTCAAATAATTGGAACCCAAAATAAAGCCACTGTGGCTTCGAAAGGCAAATCTTTCACAGGTGAACAATTCATCAAAGAAACGTTTTTGAAATGTGCTGAAATCTTATTCAGTGATCTACCAAATAAACAAACATTACTGTCTCGAATTCGAGAAATACCAGCTTGTGAAAGATCAATTCAAAAAAGAATAACTGACATGGCTGAAGATATAACAACAAAACAGTATACCAGTTTACAACAAGCTGTTGCATTCAGTGTTGCTGTTGATGAAAGCACTGATGTAAATGATGTGGTGTGCCTAGCAATAGTTGCACAATATTGTGATAACAATCATATTTATGAAGAACTGTGTTGCTTGAGTTCCCTTACTGGTACAACAAAGGGACATGATATTTTCACTGCATTTTTCAATTATTTTGAAAAATCAGAAAATTAACATAAAATATTTAGTGTTACTACTGATGCTAGCCTTGCAATGGTCAGAAAGGAAAAGATTTGCTAAACTTCTTGAAAATCATATTAAACGTCAAATAGTGAGTTTCCACTGCATTATATACCAGGAAAATTTAGTTGCAAAAATCTCATCACAATGCTTGAATTCTATAATGGACAATGTCATTAAAATAATTAATTTCATAGTTTCTCATTCTTCCTTAACACATAGGCAATTTAAATCTCTTTTGCAAGAAATGAATAGTACATATATAGACCTCCCTCTATACAGCAATGTTCATTGGATTAGTCGAGGTAATGTCTTGAACTGGTTTGTATCATGTCTGAAAGAAATCAAGATGTTTCTTTATGAAAAAGAACAACATTACCCAGAAATAAACGATGAAGACTGTTTATGCAAATTGATGTTCTGACTGATATAACTCAACACTTGAATGAGTTAAACTTGCATTTGCAAAGGAAGAGTCAAACAGTACTAGAACTTTTTGAATAATAGAAGGGATGTGCATCAAAATTAGATATATTTTGGTGTGATATTATTACTAACATCTTCAAGTATTTTCCAAATGTAAAGACCCATGCAAATCAATTTAACATTAACAAAGATGAACTTCAAAAATACATTGAAGCTCTCAGAGAAGTATTTTCCAAACGATGTGAAGACTTTCAAATACACACACCCATATTTTCTTTCCTCATCAAACCAGACATATTTGATTTATCTTTTTTTTGAGTGGATGGACATTGGTAGTTTTGAAATAAAATTAATTGAATTAATGTCATCAGAATTGTGGAAAACTAAATTTGTAGAATTGCGGAAAACGCTTGATGGGAACTATCTAGAAAAGTCGGCTGTCATTCTCAATTGTTGGATATCATTACCTGAAATATTTAATTTTTTCAAAAAAAAAACTGCTTGTGCTCTGCTTTTGGCATTTGGTTCAACTTATTTATTGAACAAATTTTCTCAAATATGAAAAATATTTTGAGTTCACAAAGAAGTTGTCTAACACCTGAACATTCAGAAGCATACGTGAAGCTAAAAGTGACCAATTACATACCTGACATTGAGCAAAGAGGTACAAGGCCAAGGTTTTCACATTAATTTATTTTAATAATAAAAAATGGCTAATCATATTAGAATTCATATTTTTTTCTTATTTAAATTATATATTTTGTATAGGTAAAAAGTTGTAATTTATAATATAATTTTTAATAAGCATGTTAAAAATTACAAATTAAAAAAAAGGGTACTTTTTATATGATTCTAAATATTTTAAAATATTGAATGACCAATAATATAAGATCCAGTTACAATGGACTTCAAAAGTATACATTATATATATATATATATAACTTTGAAGCCCATGGACTTCAAAAGTATACATTATATATATATATATATAACTTTGAAGCCCATTATAACTGAAACAATTTTGTTAATATAATAAGATTGGTAAAATCATGTCGGCACGAGAAATAATATTGTAACATAGGTTCGGCACCACACTACTAAAAGGTTGCTGACCCCTGGGTTAGGGTAATTATTTAGTTTTTTTTTAAAAAGTAGTAGTATCTTCGAGGGAGCTTTTAAGATATCTTTTGTTTGTTTATTAGTGGGTGGTTAGAAACCGATTGAGCTAGAGGGGATTTTCAGGTACCAAATTATGTTGATCAGATAGACATGCTAATTTTAACGTAATTAGCTGGTGCCTAAGGGATTTTTCTTCCTTCTTTAAAAAATAAAAATGAAGTGTTTATTTGGTCGATGTATGTTTGGTAATCCAGCGTTGGGTGTTATTGGTAGTTCGCTACTGATGATAGTTGACACTTTACCTGAAAACCAACCACTTTCTAGAAGGGAAGTTTAGGAGGACAAAGTAAATAAAATATTAATTGATATTTTTTTTGTCGATAGTTGTTGTTGTTTTCCGTATTTAATGAAGTGGTAAGTTTAGATGAAGTTGAGAGTCGGATTGGTTCAATATATATAGAGAGAGATTGTATTCACATAAACATAATTTTTGTGATTATTTCTATTTACAATCGATAATATTTTAAAGGAAATACGTAAGTACATTAACAATCAATTGCAATATTATTTTGTTTATAAAATATTCTTTTTTTTTAAAATTTCATTAAACTGAAATTAAAATTTAAAAAAACATTACAATAAAAAAATTAAAGTTTGTTTTTATTTTAATTTAAATTTATCATAAATGCTTCTCATTTTAGTTGCTTTAATAATAAAAGTATACCACTCTTTTGTTTACATCACTGAAAAATAACAACCAATATTAACACATTTGACATTTTACCACTAATCAACTACAGTAAACAAACTAAATGTTTTAACTGAAATATTTCATTGTCATATTGCATTGTTATCGATTTCTAACACACGCATATATAATTTTAATGAAATTATTTTGACTGAAGTATATTAATACATGATTACAAAATGTATCCTAAACAAACAAATAAACGTAGTTTCTATGTTAAATGAAAGCATTTAAAGATATTTACTTTTACTCTTAAATACTTATCATGCCAAAAATATAAAGAGAAATACTCATAAGAACATTTTATTTTTATTTTTAATAAAAACTACTTTAATTACGCAATATAAAATTACACATATGTACATACATAAATGTGGACCAAATTCTACTGTAAAAATGTTTCGTGCATCATAAACCTCAATCTCTATATTTGCACTCTGAAATATCATTTTAAGCGTGAACTCTTGGAATAATTGTAAACATTTTTATAACCAACGATATTCCAAATGTTCATTGACTTTTATGGTTTTTAACTTTTCTAATTTGCAAGATATAGAATTTTTTACATTATTCAAGATATACATCATAAAATAAATAATTTAAAGTGGTGTATGATGCATTAGTTTAGAATATTAATCAATAAAAATAAACTTGAATTTAGATTGCTAATGAAAGATGCTGACCTCATTTACTTTCTGTGGATTACAGGAGAATATTTGATTTAACTTCATAAAAAATATTTTATAAAATGATCTGAGTTATTACGAATCTTAATAAAATTAACTTTTTAATGATCTGTAGAATATAAACATAACCAACCATTTTCAAGTCTACATATGTATATGTGCCCCTAAATATAAAGAATATAGTTTAATGCTAATGGTATTTCCCAGAAAATATTTTATTAATTCAAATTTTACCAATTCCACATTGTTAATTTTTTATAATTTTGCATTAAATTTAATTTCTTCCCTCACCATAAATATTAATGAATTATATATTTTAAGCTAAGTAAATAAACTTTACTCTTTGTAAACCTATAACAATTAAAAGTACTGTAACGGGGCTTCTAATACATTTAACATTTGATAAAGTTCGAAATACAAAAATATACTTTTTTTATTGTTTTATTAGCCACTGCAATTCTAATATTATTATTTGTTTCATTTTTGGCATTATTGTTTTAAAAAATCTAACATTTTCTAAATGAGTTATATTAAAAAGATTCTGCAATGTTATCATAAATGTAGTAAATAATTCATGAATATATTATTTGCACTTTATCAAGGAAAGATGTAAAGGAGGATATAATTCTCAAAAGTATAAATCATCATAGTATTGGAAGGTAAATTGTTTCAACATTAAGACAAAAACTGGACTTGTGAAAAAGAGTTATGCAAAATGTTATATAGTAATAAAGATTAAAAATTAACATATCTCCTATAATCACTACCTTTTCTAAACCACCATCTATTTTAAATGAAGGATTAATATATTAGCAAGACCTTGAGAAAATGATGGATTTTGAAAAAAGAAAACAAATGAAAAAAATAGAAAAATTATTAATAAAACTTTATAATAACAAGTATCACATAATTGGAAAATTTCTTGCATTAAAAAAATTAAAAATATATTTGAAATTATACCCGTATTCTTCTATCAATTCTAGATAAAATGTGTTAATGATAATTTCTATTGTTTTCCAGCAATATTTTTATCCAATCCGACATGGAGCACAAACTATATTTAAGGTGGTTTTAATAATTTAAATCATCCACACATTGAGAAAAGATATAAAAAATCAATGAATATGAATTGCATTATGCTTTAGAGATGCATATTGTAAAATTAAATTTGATTTTATAAACATTTCGATGATAATAAAAGTATTGGACCATAAACATATATATTAGAATATTGTCATATTCTGAAAAAAAATATAAAAATGTAACAATAAAGATTACATCATATGATGACATTCAGAAGATATTATTATTTATAAGAGTGAATGTCAGTTGAATCCATATCTCAGTAACATTTTACAGTATCAATGTGTTAACGGATGAATCTATATATCTAAAAATGTTCAAATAAGGCTTTTTCCAGAAATGTTTTTTTTGTTGCCTTAAAATGGGAAGATAATAAAAAATACATGTGTATTATGCCACTCAGCAGATTTTGCAGATAATGTGATTATTTTAATGAATAGTGCTTCAAAGTTTCAGGAAATGTTGAAGAAGTTATCAGATGCAAATAAGAACGTAGAACTAAAGACAAATATTAAAACAGGCAAAACTCTCCAAATAGTAGTTCCACTCAGTGTCAACCAGAAAGCTTGTGCATAAAATTTTCATCTAGTGCCTACTCATGGTTGGCACTGAGTGGCACTGCTGTACGGATAATTTTGCCTGTTTTAATAACAGATGTGTGCTAGCATAAGAAATGGTGTTCATGTGATGTAAAAACAAATTTTAAGAAAAGACTAAACATATTCAATGGATTTTCTCAGAAGAAGAAAACAATAATTAATAATTTTAGATTAGAATAAGACTAAAATCAGAAAGAGATTGGCTAGGTTATTAATACAGATAAAAATGTAATGGATGAACTTAATCGGAGAATTAAATTTGAATGAAGTGTTTTTACATAAATAACTTTTTTAAAAAAAGAATATGGCAACATAATTTAAAAAAAGGGTTATTAATAAAAGTATATTACAAATTCTTAATTAAGATCTGACAATTAAACACTTAATAGAAAAGTGATAGAGAGGTTTTAGATTTTCTTCATGAATTATTAAAAGATGCATGTTGGGAATAACAAGCAAAGATCAAAAGTGAAATATATAAATAAACAAACAGTGTCACTTATATAAAATAATAATTGAGATATTGAAATGAAGGAGAGAGAGACATATTGTTATAGAAGATAAAAATAATTGACAATTGATGCTTTAAATTGGATTTTTAAAGATTAAAAAAGATAGGAAAGTATCCATGTAAGATGGATAGATAGAACAAAAAAATTTTCTAGTGAGACATGAAAAATGCAGTTTATTGAATGGAGATATTGGATTTAACTTGCAGAGAGTTAAATCCCAAAATTGATCAAAATAGTTGAAAATGAAAATGATTATATATCATCATCATTATTTTTAACCATTATTGATCCAATTCAGAATGAATGTTTCTCCAAGTTTAGTTATCTTATCTATCTCATTTCCATATTTCATCCATTCATCTCAAATATATATATATATATATATATATATATATATATATATATATATATATATATATATATTAGAATATTTTGAAATTCAGTTTAAGATTTCAACTATCCATCGATTATACATATATTGACAACTGATAGCAATTGAACAATATATTTCTAGACTCATAAACAGAATAAAAAGAAAAACAAATCTTCGTTACTGACTAATAATTAATTACTATGATATGTCCATTACGACAGCATTACTCAACTAATATGCAGGGAATTTTATTTTATTACAAACTCTTTAAGAGTAATTACTTTGTTTATCTTAATATTTACAAGAACATAATTACCTATACAGGATGAAAAGAAAAAAAGAGATTATTTTTTAATACTATAAGAAAGATCTATTTTGGGCATATTTAACTTAATATTTTCTAGTTTCATGATACATTTTAAAGAACAAAATTTATATGCAAACGTTATCTAACAAAATAATGTGACATTATCTAAATATATATAACTGCAACAATGTTTATATATTTAGATACATTTTTTCACACACGCATAAATATAGAGCTAATATATAAATAGTTTACCAGTACTCCCAAAAGTTGTTTCTGTCGTATAAATCGCAGTGAGGTTTTTTGTCTTGTTTGTCTTTCTTTCTTTACGACTAATAATAATAATTCAATAATAATAATTCAACAACAACAATAACAACAACAACAACAATAATAATAATAATAATAATAATAATAATAATAATAATAATAATAATAATAATAAGAAGAAGAAGAAGAAGAAGAAGAAGGAGAAGAAGAAGAAGAAGAAGAAGAAGAAGAAGAAGAAGAAGAAGAAGAAGAAGAAGAAGAAGAAGAAGAAGAAGAAGAAGAAGAAGAAGAAGAAGAAGAAGAAGAAGAAGAAGAAGAAGAAGAAGAAGAAGAAGAAGAAGAAGAAGAAGAAGAAGAAGAAGAAGAAGAAGAAGAAGAAGAAGAAGAAGAAGAAGAAGAAGAGAGAAGAAGAAGAAGAAGAAGAAGAAGAAGAAGAAGAAGAAGAAGAAGAAGAAGAAGAAGAAGAAGAAGAAGAAGAAGAAGAAGAAGAAGAAGAAGAAGAAGAAGAAGAAGAAGAAGAAGAAGAAGAAGAAGAAGAAGAAGAAGAAGAAGAAGCCCTAATAATTTATAATAACAGTTATAGTAATATTAACTAAAATTCATTTATTACTTACTTTTAATTATATTATAAAATTTATTAAATTCATTATGTATTTAAATACTTACAATTTAAAGAAATACAAGAGAATGAACAATAAAATCAATACTAAAATACAGCCAGTAGCTATTCCAATAATAATGATAGTTTCTGCAAAGACAAAAAAAAACAAATCGATCCATAAATAGATAGATAGATAGAATATGGATATAAAGTTTAATAGATGAATGAATGTTTATATGGATAAAGATAGTTAGGCAGAAATCTATGTAAATGGATAAGAAAGGAGAGAGGCATTCAGTCAGATTGGCAGGTAAATAGATAAATAAATTGATACATAAAATGAAGAGACAATACATATAAAAATGTACACCTGGGTCTCATTTTATGCGGATTATTTTAATGTGATTTTGAAGTTATAGGATTCGTGTTTCTTCTTAATATCTTTCATATTTTACTATATTTATTAGAGATCAAGAAATTTAAATTATTAATAACTTATTTTGATTTGAAATACTTTGTTTTTTCAAAAATATAATGTTATATTAGCAGCTAACATGAATATGGCCTGAAGCTGTATTTAGAATCTTAGTTTCCATGTAAATAACCTACTTATACTAATGAGTAAATAATAATAATAGATTTATTTACGTATAAAAATATCACAATAAATATTCAAAAATTTTAAACTTTTAAAACTTATTTTGTTGGACATAACAGAAATAAATAATGAAGATTTTATTGATTTTATAAATTGAAAATAATCATTCTAATGATAATGTATAATCTTTTTGTTTTGATTGCAATGTCATTTTTTAAATATAGTAACAAAATGTGAACATTTAAAATTTATTTCAGTAGTAAAAATCAGTTGTCAACAGAAAACCATTAACACAGCATAAGACTGAAAGTGGTGCTAGTTGTATTGCTGAAAGATTCTTGACTTTGTTTAAGGAGAAGCTATAGTGCATTACACCACATCACAAATCTGATTTCTTACCAGTTTACAAATGAACCGCAAATAGCGATAATGACTAAAATACACATGAAAAAATGTAAAATTAAATACTGCAGTTAATAAAAAAAAGATAAAAAAAAAGTTTGTCTTGTATCAATTTTTTTCAAATATTTGATATTTTTTATTAGTCATACTTTATTACCTTATTTTTTTAATGCGAATTTTAAAGTAATTTTTCCTTGTTGCTTTGCTTTTATGCCATTTCTTAAAAATTACAGCACCTATCCCCCATTTTTCAAGATAAGTTAAGTCTATTTTTGTGTAATTTTTTTTAATATGGGTTTTCTGTGGAATCTATCTACCACATAAAATGAGACCCAGATGTATATGGAAAAATAGGTAAATAAATGTTTATATATGTACAATCAACAGACATATAGATTGATAAACAAATCGATAGATATGCAGGTAGATAAACAAATACATAGAAAAATAAATACGTACATGTATGTATGCATATACATGGACAATTATCAAACATATCGTTAAATAAATAGACATACGATTGGTAGATAGATGGATAGATAGATAGACACAGAGATAGATTGATAGATAGATAGACACAGAGATGATGGATAGATAGATATTTGATATATAAGTAGAAAAAAGATAGATAGATAGATAGATAGATAGATAGATAGATAGATAGATAGATAGATAGATAGATAGATAGATAGATAGATAGATAGATAGATAGATAGATAGATAGATAGATAGATAGATAGATAGATAGATAGATAGATAGATAGATAGATAGAATAAAAAACCCTAAACAGCTTTTTAAAATATAATAAAGTAGTCAAAAAATATTAAAAGTTTTATACAATACAAAGCAATAAAGTGATTCTGTGTTGTAATGGTTAGTATTGAAGGAAGATTGAATATGTGTGACTGATTTCTTTAGAGGCATTTTCTAATCATGATAGCCAAAAAGAAATTATAACCATTATTTGCAGAAGACCGTAAAATTATCAAAATGTAAAGCGATTGTTTGAAAATGTTGAGAATGCTAATAAACTCTTCATAGTTGACATAACTTACATTTCATAATAAAATTTTATTATGGAATTTAACATCACTTCCAAATAAAGAAACATATTACTCGTAGAAAAAGTACTATCTAATATTAATTATTCTATAGCCAGAGTTTTTGAACTGTAGAAAAGATAAAGAGACAACTTGAAAACTAGATATGGATTTTGCTCTAAGAACACAACATTTATTATAAAATTAAACAATAAGATTATGAAAATTGATAATATACCAACTATTATCCATGATAAATTATTCAAATTAATAAATATATCAAATCCCGATAATTCAGGAATGAAGAACTAAATAATTTTATATAAATAATTAAAATGCTTTTTTGTCGCTGCTGCTGAATAAAAATTAAAAATTTCAATAAGAAAATTTATTGTTAGAGCTAAAAAAACTATTGAAAGATAAAATTATTTTGAGTACATTATAGTGATAAAAATGAAGAAGATATGACTTGGTTAATTTCGGGAAAAAGTAAAAAACTATATTAAAAATTCTTTATTTAAAAAATTCTGAACATTTACATGAACAACCATCAGAATTAAATTACATTTTGCCTAACAGAAAATATTTGTTTCAAGAATGTAATATTCTTGAAATTTTGACCACAGTAAGTAAAAAATCATTTTGATAGAGAGATGTTATTGATATCTCTAATCTTCAGAAATATACAATTGATTTTAAATTAAAATTTTTAAATACATTTTAAATAATAAGTTTAAACATGGTTCACACTTGAGTGTTATCATAAAAAGATAAGTGATTCTTTATTCATATGGCAAGAAAGACAAATGGTGCAAAGTGCAGTAATTTACCTATAAATTTTCACTCAGTCATAATAATGTATGAAAGTTTTCAAAAGTGATTCATTAAAAAAATGGCATATTTAGAGTTTTAGAAAATGGCATGAAAAAAAGTTAATAATAATAAGAAAATATAATTATCTATTCCAAGGAAATTTATAGCAGAAAACAAAAATTTCAAAATAATAATGTAACATTTTTATTGAAAAAAATAACAAAAGATGAAAGTTTCATTAAAAATGCACACATACATATATGGACCTATCACTATTGGTCAGCTACTGTGTATATAGATTATAACATTCATTATGTTGGCGCTGAAATACTCCAATATATATATATATATTAAGCAATTAAATCATCCCACATGATTAAGAAATCCAGTACTGCCCTCTGTGAACTAATATATAAATACATTAGAGTTCGTATTTCAAAATAGCCAAGTCAAAATGGCTATTTTGAAATACGAACTCTAATGTATTTATATATTACTTCACAGAGGGCAGGCTATTTTGAAATACGAACTGTAATGTATTTATATATTACTTCACAGAGGGCAGTACTGGATTTCTTAATCATATGGGATGATTTAATTGCTTAATATTTGTATATTTATTTTAGTATAGCGTTATGCACTGGATTATTTTATATATATATTGTAATATTCTCCCTGGTCTATCTAGTCATAAACGAATCATGCCGTACGTTTTAGCGACTAAATTCTCCTATGCAACCTATCATACTCCCATTATCAAGAATATAAGCATAAAGAAACAAAAATATAAAACTAACGAAATGATTCCTGTATTGAATAAAACTAGCATGAAACTATAGATCTAAAGAAGATCACAAGGTGATTAATAAAGATAATAACTTCTGGTCAAACCAGCTTTAAAATCCACACAAACAAAATGTGATGAGATAAATTTAATATTCAGCAAACCAATAAATAACTAATAATTATATCTCTGGAATGATTATGAAATTAAACTTGTAAATGAAATGATAAGTAAATTATGAGGTAGATGACTAAATGGATGATAGAAAGAAGTAATAATTAAATGGTGGAATGAAATGAGTTTAAGAATGAAGAGAAAAGAACAAAGATGTATGAAAATAATGAATGATTAAAATGATGATAGAATAAGAGTTAATGAATAGTTAAGATGATAAAAGAATAAAAGTTAATGTATGATTAATCAATTATGATAAAGAATTAATGTCAAATGAGAATGAATAACTAAAAGAATGATCAAGATGAAATTGAAGAACAATGTTAATGATGGAGACTGAAATCTTAAACTAATATGGTATTAAATGGTAAAAAGATAAGCTAAATAAAAATAGGGATTTCAAGCTTGACACAACCAGAATATTTATCATGAAGTGAAAACAAGTTATGCATTTTATGCCAAAAGAAGTAATTTACATCTTAAAGCTTAGTTGACTTTCATAAAACAGTGAAAGTAATCTAACTCAAGTCCAGCTATAATAAATAACTATCTATAAAATTTATTACAAGTTCAAATTCTACCTTGAAACTTAACAACTAATTCTTCTCAGAGTTCAAACACACATAATCATTATACAAAATATATTTGTGTCAGTGAAAGGGATTTTACCACTACCCAAATAGAATGCATAAAACAGCTCTCAATATAAACTCAATTAAGAACTATATTTAGCAGTTACACATCAACTCTATGAACTCAATAACTCATATAACTTTCATATTTAAGAAATAGGAATACCTTTTTAATAAATAAATACCATAACTTACCAAATTCCTTTTCTTAAATAATACTAAACCATGTGATCAAGTTCAGTGAATGATAGCTCTGCAGGTTCAACTAAACCAATTAGATCAATATTACATTTATTTTTTAATCTATTACTTAGAATAATCTGTACTCTAAGTTATTAACATTTTGATAATTGTGTGATGATGCATTAGATGTACTAATAAATTATAAGGCTTAACAAAATTATTATGATATAGCATAATATAGTTAATAGTACTATATTGGTCGATGATGATTTCAATTTATAATCTTTTGATAGGTCGATAGCAATAACAATAATAGTGTATATATGTGGTAATTAGCAATAAGATTACAGGCAACTAAATAAATTTTTAAACACAACAAACTTTATTTACAATATTTATAGACATGGCATGAAATAAAATACATATATTAAATTAAACTCCAGGATGGGAAACATACTTAGTATCCCATTGACCATATTTTTAGTCAGTACAACTAAATTATACCATGATATTCAAAGTATCACTTATTACTATTTAGCCTATTTTAAAGAATAAGATGATAAAACCTTATTGAAACAGAACTAGCACTTGAATTACAAAAACAACAGTATATTTAGTACTTTAGGGCATACACAAATTTTAAATTTAGAATAGAAAAGTTATAAAGTAGTGCATTATATCAAAGCCATTTCTTTTATCAGAATATGATAAGGGCAATTATCACATTCTGTGCAATTAATAACTGATTAAAATTTGAGATGAATAGGTTTGGTGTATTAAAGTAGGAACAGATATCCAAAGCCAAATACACATATATATCACTAAAACATTACCTATGCCCACAACTTAATTATTGAATACTTAACTGATCTTACCAATCCATTGTCAAATCATTATTCAATGAAGATGAATCCACACTGCCCATATGCATCTCTTACTTTACATCTAAAAATTTCTACAATCATTAATAGATCTTGGATTGGTCTGTCTATAACCAATAAAGATCCTACAACATCATAAAACACTATTTCAATTAAGTAAACACTACAGTTAAATCAGTGTTTCTAAATCTAACATTATTTTATCCTTGCCATATGATTTTGAACTACTATACTTCACCATACATGATGGAAAAACTAACTGTATATCATCATGAGGGATTTACTACTAAAAGGGAGGCTCTATAAAAACAACATGACAGTTATATAATAATATGTCTAATTCTACTACCTCTCTATGGGTATACACATGTGGGCTTTGCCTCATCATGAAAAAAATAGAATGCAGACCATGGATATACTTTCTTTTAGGATTATTTATGCTAACAAGCATTAATTACTACTCAGTCTCTACCAAAATTTCCTCTCATGAAATCAGCAATAGGTGACTCTCCATCAGCCCATGCTCCATATTAATAGTAATCTATTGGATGCCATTCTCTTGGAACATCCTATCAGCTACAAACTGTCACAAATCATTCTCAATATTATAGCAAGGTAAAACAATACCAACAATAACAGTGTAGGTATACCCACTCCATTTCACAATGCAGGACCATTGATGTATCAACAGACAAACCAAAATATATAGGTAAAATGATCATTAATTATTTTAAAATGACAACTATATCTTTGTTAGAGAGAGCACAATGTATTTAAGCAATAAAGATTAAACCTACATTTGTATTCAAAGTGGACAAGTTCATTTCTATGTGAAATTAAGAAATGAACAAGGTTTAGATCAATTTTTCTTTTATATAAGAAATTATTTCGGTCATTGTCTGCATGTTCACCCTTTAATAATATACATTAAAATCTGTTTTAAAATATGAGAGAAGTAAATATTTATCTCACTCTCTCTAGATAAACGATATATATAATATCATGTTTTCCCTTAACTGAAAAATAAAAATACATGTAATAGATGTGTATATTTTACACATTTTTTTCTTTAACTCAAGATATATATTTTTCATGCCACAATAAACCATATATGTTTAAAAACAAAATTTCCAAATAACACATGACATAAGCATTATAAGCTAACACAGAATGTAATAAAAAAAATAAACAAACGTTTTCTACCATCAGAGTTTATCCTGTGAGTAAAGTTTATTTTATTCTGGTGAGCTAAAAATGATAGGAACAGATATTATGATGGGTAAACATTCCAAATAATGAATATATATATATATTATTATCCTGTTTGATGGTAATATAATAAGGCAATATTCACAGGTCTTCAAGTGTATCACAACTAAAATCTGTTTATTTATGTTTTTATCCAGATAATTTTTCTTGAAAGTGACTTTAGAATTTTATTACAATTAATATATGTAACTTTTTTAAAATGATTTATTGATTGTGTTCTTTCCTCCTGTGGCAATGTATATGTAACAATCTTTAAACAATCTGGCATTTCAAATATTTTAAAACCTTATTACAATGATGTATATTTTACAATAAAACCTTAAAAGTAAATATTTATTTTGTTCCATTTTATTAGCAAAGTATTATATGATTATCAATATTAAAAGGAATTTATCCAATTATAGATATGATATCCTTAACATTTTAATGAATTTGTAATTTTCTATTACCATCATTACACAAGTTCATGCTAGAAAAAAAATCAGCAGATGAGGGTTTATTTCTTAATAAAGAATTGAAAATAAAATAACTTGCAATTATCTTTTAACTTTATTAAAATTCTATGATATAAAATGACGTTTGATTTTATTTATAATATCTTCTAAAATCCTTCTTTAAAATTATTTTGAATTATTTTCTTGAAATTACGATTTTCAAATGAACATTTGTTCTGCTTTATGTTTACTAGTGGTGCGAAAATACAAACATTATCAGCTCTTCAGTTTAATTGTAAATAATTTGTGCATCATTTTTAAAGATAAGATTTTAAACATATGAACAAAATAAAAGCAAAAGCTTACTTTTTCTTGAATTTTTCTGGGTTTGAAGCAATATTTATGTGAGACAGTTATGAAGCACAAGGTTTCCATTTCTCTTCCAGTATAATTTTTAAGAACTATCAATCGATGAAAAAGGTGTTTAAAACGATAGCAAGGTTTGAAGATTTTTTTTTACTCCATGTTTTTAGATAGCAGTATATTATAATCCATTCAATTAGATTCCAAAATTTTTCTGATTTTTAGTTTTTTTTTCCTCCTTATTTTAGAAGATCACAGTTGAAGTATGTAGTTGTTTTAGTTTTTTTTTAATCCACCCCCCTACAACTTTGTTAAATTATATATAGATTTTATCCCAATGCACTGTGGTAAGAAATTCACCAATAATCTTTGTGTAAATAATTAATATTACTCCCTCTGGCTTCATTTTTAATAAGTAGCCATAATTATTCAAGACAGCTTTAGTTTCACTACATAAAAATATGCTTAAGTAATTGACTATAACCATTTATTTTACAAGATTTAATAAATTTAATTTATATGTTTATTTATTTTAATTGCTATCCAACAATAATAAAATAGCAATATATTTATCTCCCAATTAATAACAATATTTTTAAATTGTTGTTTTATCCCTAGTTTCAAACCTACACTGGGTTTGAAATCTCATCTCCACTCAAGCAATTTTCTAGTGCATCCAAAACAGTCTTTATTTAAAGCCACTTATTAAGATTTTTATGCTAGATATATTATTATGATTTAAAATTTTGGATTATTTAATACAGGGACCTAAATAAAAAGTCACTATATATATATATATATATATATATATATATTGTAAAGGTAAATATATTTACCTTATATATATATATATATATATATATATATATATTGTAAAGGTAAATATAATTCAGAGCCTCACTCGGATGTGCCATATGTAACGGTTTGCCCCCTCTCAATAAGATAAGTTAAGGAGTCACATCTCACTATAGTCAGATTTAAGGTCTTTATATAGGATGCCACGAATGATGTGATTTAATTTTGATATAAAACTATATTTGTTCCCAATAACTAATTTATTATTTAAAAAAAATTATTATATCCAAACCACATCAAATCAATTTTCACCTTAATTAACTTTACCATTATGCTCAGATTTCGAACTCAGGGAAGTTTAACACTTTACTCTCTTCAGGGGTTCCTATCAATATTTTAAAGTAATATTAACAATGAATCTCACTAACTCTTTAATTCAAATAAAACAAAATTGAAGACTTCATTTAATATAAAAACATAATTATTTATTTAACACTTAAATAATTTAAATTTTACAATATATATAAAAAATATTTATATATCTACCTCCTTATATTAAAAATATAAACATTCTCTTTGCTTATGGTAGATATATTTTCTAAACCTATAACACTACGTGATTTTACTATTTATTTAAAATATAAGTATCCTAATATTTAGACAATTATATTAACGCTAAATTACACTAATTAGATAATACAAATAATAATCCAATTATTTGTATATAACACCTTCATCCGTTAAAATGATTGTCAGTCAAGTTATATTTATTAATATAAAAATATATACTTCACAACAATGTTAATCATTTATTTCTTTATCACACATTACATTTATTAGTCTATTTTGATTAGTATAAACAATGTAGTGTCATGTCATGGAAAATAATATGTGGATTCAAAAATAATTTAATATTTTACCTCTAAGTTCACATTACCCGTTCCCAAAATTAACATTTATTAACCGATATTTAAATCTTTATTAATCATAAATAAAAACAAAAATATTCTAAATTATTAATTCTCTCTTATTATTCATTTTTATAATAAAATGAATACGATGATAAAGAAAATGAAATTAACTTTTCCTAATTATAATTTTCAAAAATCCCAAATGGCATTTATAAAAGTTAAAGTTCCTCGCGAGAATGAAAATCCTTCGAAGATGCAGTTTTTTGATTCCTTTGTTGTTAAACATTAAAGAGAATAATATTAGGATATCCTAAGTTGACATTTAGTTTTTTCTTTATATTCATCGTTTTAATATAAAGTTCCTTCATTAATATTTATAATTGCATTTTGAACCATCTAATTTTTATAATTTTAAGGCATTCATAATTCCATTTTGAAGATCTAATTTCTTTATAATTCTAAAGCATTCGGCAACGATGTTATTCCCACATATATATGTTTGATTAGGCAAGTGCACTTTATCTATCCCATGATAAATATTTGTATTCTAGCCACTTTGCATTTTCTTTATAATGTAAAGTACATTAAATTTGAATGAAGTTAGTATAAACATGTTCTTTTTTTTAAGACGCTGTTTAGATTTTAAAATGTAATTCAAACAATTTTTTCTATAAAACATGAAAATATATTTAGATTACTTTCATTGAACAAGTATAAGAAACTTCTTTTAATGAGTATTAAATTGTTTAAAATATAAACTTCAACTTACACTGTTATTTGTAATCAAACATAGTAAAAGTTTTTATGAAAATATAGCTGATAAAAATAGAATCCTTATTCTTCTAATAACAAGAAATAGAAGAAATATTTCATGTCTCGCTCCATCAGCTCACTGAAGCATACCCATTCTCATTGTTGCAATAACAATTAGATATTAAAACACTAAGTTAATTTCACTTCCTTTAATTCAATAAACTGTGAACCCAGAGGTCATTTATCACCTTGTCAACAGACTTTTGTCAACAATGTCATTTTTCATTTTAAAGAATGAAAAATAGTAACTTTATATATTTATTTTCATAAGTATAATAATAATGTAAATATAATCTATACATATTGATTACATAAATGTATGAGTATATATATACTCCTACATTTCCCCTCGACTAAGAAAATTAAAATAAACTAACATTTTATTTTAATTCTTCGTCTTTGTTATCATTTATGCATCATTACAATTCATAAATCTTTTTTATTTTCCCCTCGACTTAAATTCTTCATCAATTATTAGAGAAAAAAAATATTATTAATTATTATATTTAATAATAATTAAATTGTTTTATGGGCAATTGGGTTCTTTTTTTTTTTGTTAATGTCTTAAATATGGTATATCTAATATAGTCTGTTTTGATCAAATCATAGATTAAATATACTGACTATTTTATTTTAAAATTATTACCTATTACAGTTAAATAATGTAATACTTTATTATGCAAAAATCATTATTTATATGACTTCTTTTTTATTTACTTCTTTCAATGAATTTCTATATAATGTATCCTTATTAATATACTAAGTATTTGAAATGGTATATCAAAATGATTATATGATAGAAAACCTGATTATTCTATAACTAAGTTTTAATAAGTTAGTTCATAAGTGTTTTATGTATAAATCAATTTAAAATGCCAAACCTGCTCCTTATTGAGACTTACTAGATTATCACTGACATCTAATAAATGAACATACACAAACTTATTTAAAGGTGCCAATCCTGCTCCTTAGTTTTTGAGACTTACTAGATTATCTTTAGCATCCAATAAATATATTAGTTGGAATTCATTTGTGAACTTGCCAACCTATAAGTAACCAGTCTTCCATTTCCACATTAATGATATGATCCATCTTAGTTAGACACAATTATATATAGTATTTCCTTTTCTTTAATATCTTAATTCTTTACATTTTCTCTCTATAATCCTAATAATTATTACATAATTTAGGTATTACAAAACTCATGGTAATTGTTTATTTAAGACAATTATTATATTTTTCCTCTATAGAGCTTTAATATACGAGCATTATAAGTACCTCATACCTCATCACAATCCAACCAGTATGCATTTGGTCCAGATTTCTTTATAATGGTAAATGGTCCTTCATAGCTATTACAAAATTTATGAAAAATAAAATTTTGTGGATTACTAACATGTGGTGTTTTTAAAAATACTTTGTCACCTACTTTGAATTGATAGTTTGACTTGTATGTATTTTTATGATGCTTTTGAGCCATTTGTCTCATTCTTTCTAAAGCTTCTTTTCTATCCTTTTCAATGTTTATGGTTAAATTGGGGATTGGTGGCTTATAATATTTAAATAATATAGGTATATTTTGTTTTAATTGCAATTTAATGGGTGTGAATTCAGTGGACTCATTAACACTCCAATTTATATAATTTACCATATCTGGTGTGTGCTTTACCCACCCCTTGTGATTATCTTTCAAATAAGTTCTAAACAAACGTCCAAGTTCCCACATTACACGTTCACATGGGTTTGATTGAGGATTCCTTATAGAAGTAAGCACATGTTTTATTTGATGTTTATTTACCCACATATTCCATTCTTTGGATAGGAAGGGTGTGCCATGATCAGTTAAGATTGTCATAGGTTTCCCTATCCTTTCAAAATGGAGGGTTTCTAATACTTTAATAGTATATCTAGTATTAGCTTGGGATATTGGATAAGCAGACACAAATTTAGAGAAGAGATCATAAGCTACTACTAAAATTTTTTTTTTATTAAATGGAGGTAAAGGTCCATAGTAGTCTATAGCTAAGATCTCATTTGGTTTTTCTGGAATGATAGAATTTATTGAACTAACATAATTTTTATTTACTGGTTTAGCTCTCAAACATATTTGACAATCTTGAATTTCGTTCAAAATATCTTTATGCATATTAGGCCAATAAAACCAATTCTTTATTGTTTGTTCAGTTTTATAGACACCATAATGTCCATATAAACAATGGATATATTGTATGAGTGGGTCTTTTAGAACTTCAGGTATTACTACCCTCCATTCATTTAAATTATCATTAATTTTATATTTTAAGACCATATTATCTATCTTATATAATGGAAGATTACTGACTGTATACAGAATTTCCTCTTTATTTAATGTTTTAATAATCAGCATTAAATATTTATATTGATTTTGTAAATTATAGATATTTAATAAATCGTTCTCTACATTTTCATCAACTATCAGGTCAACATTCATAATGTAGGCATTATCTACCAATAAATGTAGTTGTTCTGATTTACATGGATTTCCACTTAGTGCATCAGCTACAACATTCTTGGATCCTTTACAATATTTAATTGTATAATTGAATTTTTGTAATAACAGACTCCATCTCACTAATCGAGAATTAGTCAAGTAGCTATGATTCAAGAATTCGAGGCTTTTATGATCAGTTATCACAATCACCTTTGATCCAAGAAGCATCTGTTGAAATTTTTGAAAAGCCCACATTATTGCTAGGGCTTCTTTCTCTGTAACCGTATAATTCAATTCAGGTCCTTTTAATAGCCGGCTAATAAAATAGAGAACTCCTGTTTGGCCATCCTCTTGGATTTGAGATAAGGTTACCCCTAATCCGTAACCACTACTATCTGTTTGTAAGATGAATGGTTTGCTAAAATCAGGAAAAGCTAATATAGTTTGCTTTAAAAATCCAGCTTTGATTCCAACAAACGCATCATCTTGTTCCTCAGTCCATTTCCATTTCTCATCTTTTCTAATGAGTTTTAACAATGGTTCCATGCAATCAGAAAATTTTTGGTAGAAACGATTATAAAAAATACATATTCCTAAAAATGATCTTATTTGTTTTTTTTATTTGTGGGTTTAGGGAAATTCTGTATAGCACTAATCTTATCCAGATGAGGTTTAATCCCATTGT
Source organism: Epiperipatus broadwayi (assembly GCA_028023455.1). Classification (NCBI taxonomy): domain Eukaryota; kingdom Metazoa; phylum Onychophora; class Udeonychophora; order Euonychophora; family Peripatidae; genus Epiperipatus; species Epiperipatus broadwayi. The sequence continues at coordinate 12,060,930 of JAQFVV010000016.1, forward strand.
GACCAACAATATGACCTAAGAAAATCACTTTATTAGATACTAAAGTGCTTTTCTTAAAATTGATTATTATTCCTTTGTCAGAACACTCTTTAAAAAAACATTTCTATATGTTGAAGATGTTCTTCAATTGTAGTTGATGCAATTATAACATCATCTACATACATTGTCACAATCTATTTTATATCAGGAGATAAGGTTTTATCTAAGCATCGAATTAAAGCAGCACCACTATTGATCAATCCAAATGGCATCCTATTAAATTGATAAGTAAATCCTTCATACCGAAACGTGGTTTATTGGCGATCTTCAAAATGAAGTTCTATCTGCCAATAGCTTGAGATCAAATCGAAAGTAGAAAATACTTTCTTGTTTCCAAATCTCACGAATAATTTGTGTATGGGCAGTGGTATATTTCTGTCAGGGACAGTAATTTTGTTTAGTTGTCTAGCATCCAAACAAAATCTCATCAACCCATCTTTCTTCTTCACCGTCACAACTGGATTACAGTATGGTGAAGAGCATTTGGAAATGATTTCCCATTCAAGCATTTTATTAATTTGTTTATATATTTCTTTTCTATATTGATAAGGAATAGGATAAGATTTGGATTGAAAAGGTTGATCATGAATTAATTTTATTCTTTGCTGAAAACCTTCAATCATTCCTGGTATTTCTGAAAATATTGTATTATATTCATTAATAATAGATTGCAATTTATTAACATTATCGCTATCAATTAAATTTGATTCAGCAATTTTTGATTTTACAAGTATTTCTGGTACGTTTGACATTATACAATCAATTTCCAACAGATCATACTTTGGAGACAATGTCATCCTTAAAACCTCATCACCTATATGAACTATCTTATTTTTAAAATCAATCAAACATTTGTTCAGATGTAAAAAGTCTACTCCCAATATCATTTCATGAATAAGTCCAGTTAATATCAAAAATACATGATAAATACATGTTTGATTAATAGTTAGTTTGATCCAGATCTGCTTTTGAATTAATTTTGCCCCTTTATTATTAGCTAGGGTAATCTGTACTGATTTTAGAGGTAAGGTTTTAATATGTGGATTTTTATCCATCAAACTTTTATAAAACTCTTCAGATATTACAGATATTTGGCTACCACTATCTAATAAGGCTCTAATTTGCAAATCTTCAAACATAATATTAATTAATGGACAATTTTGAACAGCATACTTGGGTTCATCATCTTCCTCTGAACATATTATGTTGGTGATTTGTTTAACTACAATTTTATTTTTGTTCCTCGTTTTAAATGTGGGTCTTTGAGGAGAGGAACTATTTCTGAAGACCCTCTTTAATTTAATTTTGCTGTTGTTTTGGGTATATTTTTATTATACCCTATTTTACCTTTATTCAATCCACTAGTAGATGCTATACTCTTAATTTCTGAAATTTGACATGTATCAGAACTTAATTTAACATCTGCATTATTATCACTCTTCGTTGTTTTACTTTGTGAATGATTAAAAGTCTTATGCTTTCTTTTTTTATAATTAATAGCATTTACTTGAATATTTTCTTTCTTTCTTTCAACATAATTTTGATTAAGATTTTGGTTATTTGAGTCAATATTATTTAAAATATCTATAATTTGTTCAATATTTTGTGCATTAGAAAATAATAAAGACCGCTCAATTTTCATAGCTAAGTTGTGTTTTGCAATACGAATAATTTGATTTTGGCTGAAATGATAAGTATCAAGGGTTTTCAGTTTTGATACCTGTCTTCTAAAAAATTTAGTAAGAGTTTCACCTGGCATACTTTTATATTTTTCCTGAAGTATTTGATACAACAGTGATTCTTGACAATCACTATTCCAAAAATTCTTTATCAATAATGTTTGATATTGTTCAAAAGTTTTAGGTATTTGGAATAATGATTCCCACCATGATAAAGCATCACCTTGTAAATGACTGTATGCTACTATCAATTTTTCACCTTCTGTCAAATTACTATTTACTGAAAAATATAAATTTAAACTCTTTAGATGCTCTATTGGAGCTTCATTTGTAAACCCTTGAAAATTTTTTAATTTTACAAATTGATTCACAACATTAGATTGTAATACATGATTTGTATTGCTAACATTTTCTTTTTGCAGATTTATAGATGATTGTTGATTGTGATGGTGAGCAAAGTCTCCTATAAAATAACTAATATTATCCTCATTATTTTGTTCCCTTTGCATGTTTTCCATCTCAATCACTATTTCATCTTGATGTTCCTTTTTATTTGGATCTTCCCTTATCCTATTAATAGCTTCTAATATTTGATTAAATTTATCTGAAGTAGTGTCTCCTTTGATATTAGATAATTTAATCCTTTTACAAGCTTGGGTATAATTTTCCATCATTATTTTTCTTTCTTTCTCAAACTCATCCTTCAAAACTTTTATGGTCTGATCTACGGTAATATTTTTATTTTCCAATTGATTAAATATCTCCGATTGATTCTCTAATAATATTTCAATATTATCTTTATTTAACTTTATGTCTGAATCAATCAAATTTTGCTTCACATTTAGACACTGAAAATCTTTTTCCATAGATTGAATTTTCTTGTCTTGGTTATTAATTTCTATGTGGACATCTTCTATTTTCTCATCTAAAACCTTTTCAGTCTCTTCTTGGATTTTATACATATCAATTTGGAGATGATTGTATACAGTTTTTATTTCTAGAAATTTGTTTTCTACTTTATTTTCTAGCTTTGTTTCAAATTCAAAAAATCTTTTTTGACACTTAAGATCTGTTTCTTCAATAACCTTTTGAATTTTTTGAATTTCATTATTCATATTTGTTTGTATTTGTGATACCTCATCCTGCAAATCTATTTTTATATTATCTAATTTTATTAATAATTCATTTGTAATATCTACTTTCACACTTTCCATTTTGGTATTCATACTTTCCATCTTGGTATCAATATTTGTAGACAAATCTACTTTCAGATTTTCCATCTGAGTATGCATATTTTCCATTTTGGTATCTATGTTTGTATTTAAATTCTCTATCATTTGTTGCATCATTAACATCATTTGACTTAATGATGGATTATCACTAGTTTTACTTTCTATAGGTTTGTCTACAATATCCATAATTTCTGGAACATGAGTATCTAATATAGAATTACTCTCAGACACACCTATATTTATTTGTTCATTAGTATGATTCATAGTATCATCAGCTATATCTAAACTAAGTATCTCAGTTTGCATTTCCATATTATTAGTATTAGAAGAAAATATTTTATACTTACTTCTTGTAATCATAAAACTATCTTTAACTTTAACTTTATTTGTACGATAATATATTATTTATCATAGGATATTAATGTGATGCCTTTCTCTTTTCAAAATATATATGTGTGTTCTTACTCTAATGCCTAATTTTAAAATTATATTTTTAAGCGAGTGATCTATTCATTTAAATTTTACTTATTTAATTTTCAAAGTCTCCATTATTTTATTACCTACTATTTTACAACACATTTAATATGAGACTATTATTAATACCATTTATCCCTCAATGTTTTGTATCGCTATACAAACTATATAAAATCTATGATTCAATATAATAATGATATGGAATCTATGATTCAAGGCCACATGTTGGGCGCCATATGTAATGGTAAATATAATTCAGAGCCTGACTTGGATGCACCATATGTAATGGTTTGCCTCCTCTCAATAAGATAAGTTAAGGAGTCGCATCTCACTATAGTCAGATTTAAGGTCTTCATATAGGATGCCACGAATGATGTGATTTAATTTTGATATAAAACTATTTGTTCCCAATAACTAATTTATTATTTAAAAAAAATTATTATATCCAAACCACATCAAATCAATTTTCACCTTAATTAACTTTACTGTTATGCTCAGATTTCGAACTCAGGGAAGTTTAACACTTTACTCTCTTCAGGGGTTCCTATCAATATTTTAAAGTAATATTAACAACGAATCTCACTTACTCTTTAATTCAAATAAAACAAAATTGAAGACTTCATTTAATACAAAAAACATAATTATTTATTTAACACTTAAATAATTTAAATTGTACAATATATATATATATATAAAGTATTTATATATCTACCTCCTTATATTAAAAATATAAACATTCTCTTTGCTTACGGTTGATATATTTTCTAAACCTATAACACTACGTGATTTTACAATTTATTTAAAATATAAGTATCCTAATATTTAGACAATTATATTAACGCTAATTTACACTAATTAGATAATACAAATAATAATCCAATTATTTGTATATAACACCTTCATTCATTAAAATGATTGTCAGTCAAGTTATATTTATTAATATAAAAATATATACTTCACAACAATGTTAATCATTTATTTCTTTATCACACATTACATTTATTAGTCTATTTTGATTAGTATAAACAATGTAGTGTCATGTCATTGAAAATAATATGTGGATTCAAAAATAATTTAATATCTTACCTCTAAGTTCAAATTACCCGTTTCCAAAATTAACATTTATTAACCGATATTTAAATCTTCATTAATCATAAATAAAAACAAAAATATTCTAAATTATTAATTCTCTCTTATTATTCATTTTTATAATAAAATGAATACGATGATAAAGAAAATGAAATTAACTTTTCCTAATTATAATTTTCAAAAATCCCAAATGGCATTTATAAAAGTTAGTGTTCCTCACGAGAATGAAAATCCTTCGAAGATGCAGTTTTTGATTCCTTTGTTGTTAAACATTAAAGAGAATAATATTAGGATATCCTAAGTTGACATTTAGTTTCCTTTTTATATTCATCTTCTTAATATAAAGTTCCTTCATTAATATTTATAATTCCATTTTGAAGATCTAATTCTTATAATTTTAAGGCATTCATAATTCCATTTTGAAGATCTAATTTCTTTATAATTCTAAAGCATTCAGCAACGATGTTATTCCCACATATATATGTTTGATTAGGCAAGTGCATTTTATCTATCCCATGATAAATATTTGTATTCTATCCACTTTGCATTTTCTTTATAATGTAAAGTACATTAAATTTGAATGAAGTTAGTATAAACATGTTCTTTTTTTTAAGACGCTGTTTAGATTTTAAAACGTAATTCAAAGAATTTTTTCTATAAAACACGAAAATATATTTAGATTACTTTCGTTGAACAAGTATAAGAAACTTCTTTTAATGAGTATTAAATTGTTTAAAATATAAACTTCAACTTACACTGTTATTTCTAATCAAACATAGTAAAAGTTTTTATGAAAATATAGCTGATAACAATAGAATCCTTATTCTTCTAATAACAAGAATAGAAGAATTATTTCATGTCTCGCTCCATCAGCTCACTGAAGCATACCCTTTCTCATTGTTGCAATAACAATTAGATATTAAAACACTAAGTTAATTTCACTTCCTTTAATTCGATAACCTGTGAACCCAGAAGTCATTTATCACCTTGTCAACAGTCTTTTGTCAACAACATCATTTTTCATTTTAAAGAATGAAAAATAATCACTTTATATATTTATTTTCATAAGTATAATAATAATGTAAATATAATCTATACATATTTATTACATAAATGTATGAGTATGTATGAGTATATATATACTCCTACAATATATATATATATATATATATATATATATATATATATATATATATATATATATATATATATTGTAACTTAAATAATGTGTGATCAATAATCCATTGTAACATAAAAACGGTGATCAAATAATTGCTCAAAAGAATTCAAATATAAATATTACCATACCTGAGTAGTAGCTATAAAGCAAATATATAAGATCATAATATTAAAATGATGAGTAGAATTAAATTATGTTAATTCTATAATTAGATTTCTCAACATCTCACAATATCAATACCTAGCTGTAGACTAGTCATTTAAGGTCTCTGGCCTATTTCAAACCCTGGTTAGGCAAGCATTGTATCATCAATAAACAAGTAGATACTATAAACAATTATTATGAATGAATTACTATAATTCAGGAAATAACACCAAGCAGGTGAGTACACTGGTAACTCAATAAAATAATTTCTCAGGTATACAGACAATAGATTTTGCTCACTTTCACTTCTTGTTTTGATGTCAAGTGAATATTTAAGTAAACAACAAGTGAATATGGTCTATCAGGGTACCACTAGATTATTTGAACCTGGACACAGTTATATCTTATAACCCTTTCATGTGTACTGGGTTTGAATCCCTTTCTGGTACTTTATTTCTAAAAAATGGAAGATTTTGCTTTTAGACCCATATCACTGTATGCAATAATATTTAGGTAAACATAAAACATCCTTAAACTAAAGTGGAGTATATAAAATTCATTAGACAGAAATCATTTCTTAGATCTTAACATAATAAATGCATTTCAATATCTTTATAAGTTTTACTAGTTAAGATTTTATTATTAATTTAAGATGGCAATTCACTGATCCTTGCATGAAATAGATGATGGGATGGTGGTTATAATATTATGCACAAATGTCAACTAAATACCATGAAATCACTATTTATTTATGGCCTTTAAACATTTATTTATCTCAATAAGTAAAATGTGATGGTGATGATGATGATAATGATAACAATAATGGTTAACCACAGTGTTAGGACTAAGCCTAATCATAAACCTAATTTTATAAAGAAATTCATAATTATTGCTTAATTTTAGTATATGTAATTGGAATTTAAATAGCTAATATTCACCTTGATGATGAATGATCACAACTAACAAAAATACTCCTAATGAAATATATATGCCTTGTTCAATAAAACAAATTCACATTTATTACTGCATTTCTAACGTATACATAAAAATTTCTATATCTACATGAAAATTTATATTAACAATAACAACAATAATCATAATCGACCGTTTTAAAATCATAACATTAATTTTAAATTCTTCCCCCTTTCCCATAACTGGTATAATTTTATATTAAATTAGATGTCAAATTTGCTAAGATTCTCACTCCACCAGAAAATATCTCAAAAAAAAAAAATAAACACTCTTTTTTTCTCTCTCCTTTCTCTTTTGCACCCACACCTTTATAATCTAACAAGTAAAGTAGAATGACAAAAAAAATGTTAGTAGAAGTGAAAGAGCAAGATTTCCAGAACAAGTTTTAAATTATTTTTCTCCCCCTCCCTCTACCCTCTGAAATGCTATACTTTAACGTAAAACACAATACTTTAATATTCCTAATATTGCCTATTGTTTTACATTCACACACAATTACATATGTGCAACAAGTATTATATTATTATTTCTGTGCATGTTTTATCCCCATAATAACAAAAATATTATTTAAAACAAAATAACAATAACAAAAAAAATATGTTACATATTAATAACATTTCATAACTTTAAATTAATAGACAATCATAATTTTAGTACATATAAAATCATTAATGAAGCTATGTTTATCGTTATTAAGAAATTCTGGATTTCAATTGATCTTGGTTCTTTTAAAAATTCTTTAAACAAAAATATACCACTCTGTTGCTAAAACTTTACTAAGTCTCTGATATCATAAAGAAAATATATAAAAGAAAAATTTATATTACCAGTTCTATTCTGTGTAGCGACTTCCAATGAGTCAAATTTATCATGTTTAATGTCTATACTTTTGCATTTACCATTTCCATTTTTCTTTGGAACAATCTCTTTCTTGAGGTGTATAATTATTTAATGATGATGATTCTAGTGAGGTTATTTGCTTTAGTGGACAATTTGGAAATCATAATATTAACTCTTCTTCTCTTTCTGTCAAGCATGATTCTTTTAGTGGATAAAGTACAACAGTTGTTTTCACATTTATATTTTTTCTTGGGTTTAAACTCAGTTACTGGACTTAATTGAACTCGATGATTTAACAGTTATCTGTAAATTAATCATTTTCTTCAGCTTTTAAATGCAGGTGAATGCTTTTTTCTTTATATTTAAAAACATCTTATTTCTCTGGGTCAGTTGAAAGGTGAAGAATATTATTTTTCAGACAAGATGTCTTTTCTTTCCTATAAGATGTGCTAGTTGATGATGACTCAGGGAATTTCCCCAGATGAAATATATCTTTATTTTAACCTGCCATGCTGTTTTTCATCTTCACAAAAAAAACCTTTATATTAAAAATGATTTTTAGAATTGATATCTGCTGAATTAAAAATGCTTGTCCCTTAGTTTCAAGATTTTTAGAATTCTCTATAATATCAACTGATTTTCAAGACTGCTTTTATATCCAATTTTTTTCTATTTTGACCACCTCTTTTAATTAGATTTATAACTTATTTTCAACCAAATTGTTTTTTAGCAGGATAGTATGAAAAATCTCACTATCCTGAATTTTAGACAAACTTTTGTCTTGAAGGAAAAAATAGTCTTAATCCTTTTTTACATCTATGTAACATCTCAAATTTGAGCTTCTTTCTTTTGATCTTAGAATGAGACACTTTTAAAATTAGACTTCTCACATCATCTCTAAGTTTTAACAGAAAAACAACCCTTATAATACAAAATTGTTGAGTAAAAAAATAATTTAACAGATTTTCTTCCTTTTCTTTCAATATTTAATAAATGTGGATCTATTTATGTGATACACACACTTTCTCGTTCAAATCATATATAAACTGACATATTAAAATAATCTGAATGCTAGCTTAGTAAGTCTAACCTTAATATTTAAAATGAAATCCTTAGCTTTTTATTCCAACTTACAATTATAGAAATATAAAATAGAGACAGAATAAAATATCAGAATTTAGCAAATGTAAGTTAGCTTCGAAGAGAGTTTAATATTTGAAATATACAAGGACAATTAAACAGCTTACATACACTCTGCCTATACATATGCATTATTACTTTACTTTTTAACAAAAAAAATAAATATTGATTAGTTAAATGTGTGTATTACACTTTTTGCGTTTTCTATCAACACGTAAACAATTAAAGAATATAACTGTTGTCCCACTCTCTTTCTACCTTAACCTTTTAAAACTTGATCTTGTAGGGTTTAAACATGGATGCCCTATAGCTTCCTTTTTATATAAAAATGTGATGATGATTTTGGTTCTACATTTTCTTTTATGCACATTACTACAAATCCAGCTACTGACTAAATTGTAATGGCACTATATATATATATATATATATATATATATATATATATATATATATATATATATATATATATATATATATATATATATATATATATATATATATATATATATATTGTAATGCACACAACATATGTATCATAAAATCACACCTATATATCTGCATTACATATGTTAATAATAAAAAAAACAAATTATTTAAAACATAGTTTAAAAGTAGATTTAAAAAAAAACAAGTAATAAAAAGGAAAGGATGCATCTTTTTTTTTTTGAGAATAAATTGTTTTTTATTAAGAGTAGAAGTGAGGAAAGAGAATTGTGAGATAAAGATTTAAAACCCACTCTCTTTTTTTATATAATTAAAGAAAGCAAATGATAAAAAAATAAATGGATAAAAAGATGTTAAAATAAAATTGTCAATAAAATTAATTAGTAAAAAAAAATCTTGTAAATTATCTCATTGGCAAAAATGCATTTAAATTTTGAAAGATTCCTGGCGATAATACAGCAAATAAATGTAAAATGTAATTAAAACCCAAATTAAATTTATGAAAAAATTACACAATGGGAGAGCTAAGTATAAAAGTGGACATTTGTCCATTGTTATTCAGTTTCAGCAGTATTTGTTAGCAGTTTTGAAAAGTTTTTCAAATTCAGTTACAGTCAGTTCCATTGCTTAGGCTTTCCAAGTAGTTCATGAGAGCATATTAAACATGATCTGCAGAAAGCCAGTCATTACTTACCATGGAAATTATAAACATAGAAAACGTGAAGTATCAACTTGCATTGCTAAGAAGCGTTAGGAGTGTTTGTCTGGATTTAATGTCCCAGGTCCTTGGCTCTACTAACTTCGCTTGCCTGCAAAATGCATCATCCATAGTAAGAAAGTTGCGACATACCCATTGTCCACCAGAAGAATAAAATAAAACCCATGAAACCATCACTGAAACTGAAAGGCCAGTCATCAGGAAAGTCAAAACCAAATGAAAATGTCATCTTGGCATAATGAAAAACCTAGATAAATATAACCTTTCAATTATAAATAAATGTTTAAACATTCTTAAAGGAAATGAACTATAATGAAGGATGGTCAGTCATATTGAATTACTAACAATTACTGTAAACTTATTTATTTTCTTTGCTTCATTGTACTGTTATATTTATTTGAACATGTATGAATAAAAAATTTATTTAAATGTTATTTAGTCTATACCCACTATCTCTTCTGACTGTGTCACCAGGAGTTAAAGATTTGAAATATTTCTATGTATCAGTTAATTGTGAATTGGGTCCCCTGTTCAAGATGTCTGAGTTAACATGGATATATTTCAAGCACTGGGTTGATGTGATAGTCATCCAGGCATGATGGCTAAATATAACCTTTTGAGAGGATGGTGTCTGAGATATGTTTCCAAAGAAAATAAAGTGCTTTAAATGGTGGATGTTGTTGTAGAAGTATGGAAGTGTGCTATGGTCAGAAGTCATGGGCAGAGCTGTGCTTTTGTGTAGCCTTGCTTCGACAATAGATATCATTGATGATTAATCTATCAATGATATCCCACCTCTCACTTGAATGTATAATTTGATGCTGGAGGTGTTAAATCAGTATGAAAGAAAATTTAAAAAGCCAATCATATGAGTAAATATTAATATATTAATAACTAATAATGTATAACTTATGACAAATATAAATATTTGTAGACATTGGGCAGCTGCAAATGACCAAAAATGTCAGTGTTGCTTACTGGATCATTATATATATATAATGTGACAACCACAAAAAGTCATCACCACATAAGTTAGCTACTAGAAATTTGAAAAAAAAGGTTGATATTTAGCTAAATGTCAAAATTACTTTTGATTTTTTATAGTAAGAGAAGAGGAGGGAGGTGCATAAAGAAATGCATCTCTTTCTCTCTTTTTAAACTACGAGTTAGCTGAATGTTTGAAAGTCATTTATGATTTATTATAAGAGAAGAGGAGGGGATGCATAAACAAATGCGTCTTTTTCTCTTTGTAAGCTATATATTGTAATATGTTAAAATAAATTGTAAACTTGAAAAAATGAATTATAAACTTGAAATAAAAAATAAATGAAATATATAATATAAGAATACTATGGTTGTACAAATAGAAATGTGAAAATATGTTGGACTAATTAAATTCCACAAACAAAGAAGAATAGATCTAAAGGAAATGTTTCATTTTATAATTATAGTTTGACTAATTAAACATACATTCTTTCCATTAATTAAATATATATTCTTTCCACTGATAAGAGTTTGTTGGAAATTATAACTAAGAATTAATTTAAAAATTACAATAAACAATGGACAAAGAAAAGTAAGAAAGGGATTACCCTTATCATTATGATCATTACCACTAAAGAATTCAAAGAATCGGCAAAAAAGAAAGAAATGAAAGAGATGTGTGGCTAGTGGCATTAAGAGGATGTGGGTTCATACTCAACCTGCCTTACCACTGACTCATGATGAATAACATCTGTCCCTAACCTTCTAGAGAGACCACTGCTTTTGTATATGATCGACATAAAATTTATCTAAATAACCAAGAAGAACCAAGGACTGAGACTTTAAAGTAACAAATTATATTCAAAGAGGAACCCATCCAGCTGACAGTCTGTGAAAGACATACCATCTCGACAAAAGAAGTGGGTGAGCTCCCAAAGGATGGTACAGAGCACTCGGAAGGACCAATGAGAACAACTGCCAAAAACCTAGGTAATCTTTAAGCATGCCTGGATTTTCTGTTATTAAAATTGTACAATAATAATAATAATAATAATAATAATAATAATAATAATAATAATAATAATAATAAATAATAATAATAATAATAATAATAATAATAATAATAATAATAATAATAATAATAATAATAATAATAATAATAATAATTATAAATCCTCTATTAATAGAGATACAGAAAAAGATAAAAGGCATTCAAATCCTAAACACTGTTTTAAATATATCATGCATAGCCTATATGGATGATGTAACCATTTTCCTCCCCTCTAAAAAGAACCTCCCCATATTACAAGAGATAATCAAAAATTATACCTCAAATTTTAATTTAAAAATTAACACAAATAAAACTGCTGCATGGTCAATATACACAGGCAAGCACTGTACAGAGATGTTTAATGGTAAACCACCTGCTTTCCTTGGTTTCCCATTCTACCTTGGAACCAATGGAATGAGGCAAAAAATTCAAAATAAATTAAAAAAAGATGCCGAAAAAATCACAACCTCACTTGAAAAGTCATACCTGTCAATATACACAAAGGTAGCACTATTTAATCGACTTATAATTACAAAAATTACCTACTACACACCTATAATCAAATTTGCAAAAACATTCATATCCAAAATCTCATCAATCTGTAACAAACTAATATGGAAGAGAAAGACAGTGGCAATCTCTTTAAAAAATCTGAGCAGACCACCACATAGCAATGGACTTGGACTCCATACAATCAATGTTTTTTACACACAGAAATCAGCAAATCTAATAACAGCAACCATAAAAAGATTTCCAGACCTGGAGTGTGTAATTAGTATAATACCCACAGACAGACCACCCCTTTCATATGGATATCTATCCACACTGATTGAAGAACTAAAGCCAATATACAACAAAATAGCACTCAATAATGACAACAAGTATACATACTGGGACATTTATAATATACTAAACCCAAACCAGACACCTAATCTACATTCATCAGTTCTGGGAATAGACAACAGGCAACTACTGCAACAATTCAGAAAATGGTCATTAGAATCAAAATTATTTGATTTTCTACTTAAGCTTAATCTTAATGCTCTACCCACAAGACATTTCCTCAGATTTCGTAGATTCTACACAAATATAGACCCCATATGTGGGCTATGTCATAGAGAAAAAGAGACACAATATCATTTCCTTCATTCCTGCAGTGCACTAGAAACAATACATCACACAATGTTTACCACATACAGAAAGGCTATCATTTCAATTGATGAACTAATAAATACATTTAAAAAAGGCAACATCCCTGCTATTCATGCAGCAACATATAGCCTTTATGCCTACTGGTGTACCAGATGCACTTTCGCACTTGCTAATAACCCTCGACGCCACCCAGCAACATATTCAATAAAACTAGAACTGTTCAGAAAAAGAGATAGCATCCTAGCTCAACCAGATGTGTTTGCAGCCACATGGTCACACTTGAAACAAAGATCCAGTCTATAAAATATAAAGTCTAATATGATAGATGATGACATTTTCAACATCAGCTTTTTTTCCAACTTCAAAGCGATGCAAGCATAAACTGAACTAAATAGAAGACCAATTTTAAAAACAAGAAAAAAAAAGTATGCAGAATTTATAAAGACTTACATACTGAAATTTTGTTGTAATTTGTTTTGAATTTGTAACAAACCAATATAGTACTATATGTGACTCTGTAACTTTTTAGACTCAATAAAGTTTTGCTTTGAAACATAATAATAATAATAATAATAATAATAATAATAATAATAATAATAATAATAATAATAATAATAATAATAATAATAATAATAATAATAATAATAATAATAATAATAATAATAATAATAATAATAATAATAATAATAATAATAATAATAATAATAATAATAATAATAATAATAATAATAATAATAATAATAATAATAATAATAATAATAATAATAATAATAAGAATAATAATAATAATAAGAAGAAGAAGAAGAAGAAGAAGAAGAAGAAGAAGAAGAAGAAGAAGAAGAAGGAGAAGAAGAAGAAGAAGGAGAAGAAGAAGAAGAAGAAAAAGAAGAAGAACTAGATAATAAGAACTAATTTTTGGAAAGAATAATCTGCATAAATATAGAACACTGGAATATAGAACTCTGAGATAGAGCTTAGTATGTAACTTTAATATTCAAGGTATTTTATTCTATTTTATTGTTACTATGTATTTTATATAAGTGTGTATGTATTTTTTACTATGTATTTTATATAAGTGTGTGTTATTATACATTATTTATTATTTCTAAAGTGCTTAGACTTGCTTTATTTTTTTATCACCAAGCTACGGGAGGGGAAAATCTTTTAATTTATTGGTTAGAGGTTAATGATAATTTTAAAGCATTCATGTGCTGCTTGTATTGTGGTAATCTCAAAATTTAAAAAAATATATCAAGTGCTGGACATTTGTTAAATTTTCTTAGGAATAGTTTTCTTTGTTCAGAAGTTGAGAGTGCTTGATCGGGAAAATAACATCGAGACAATATGTTTGTATTGCTTCGGGGTTCGATCAAGGATACAGATATGAAGTTAAATTTTTAATTGTATTACTCTTTGCTTGTATTGTAATGTCAGTTATCGCCAAGATATTACGGGCCGATCGAATATAAATAAATAAGAAAACAAAGGTTGAAACTAATAAAATTTTGATAATAAAATCAAGGTTAAAGTTAAAAATAAACGGATGATTATAAATAATAAATAAATAAGAAAACAAAAGGTTGAAACTAATAAAATTTGATAGTAAAACAAAAGGCAAAGTTTGAAGTTAAAAAAAATGTATTTTATGCCATTAAATAACTGTATCCATTACAATTGGGGGCCAGTCCGGGATAATTATTTCAGCAAACAAATAACCATTTCCATTACAATTGGAGGACAGTCCAGGATATTTTGGCACTCAAATAACCATTTCCATTACAATTGGGATCCAGTCCAGGATTATCACATTTACAACATCAGCCCATTTGAATTTGAGCATGTCAAAATGAAATAGATTATGCAGTGAATAAAGTTAAAAGGAAAAGAAAAGAAAGCTTGGTGGTAGATGAAAGCAAAAAATAAAAAAGGGGGGAGAGAGAGAATGTGGTATAATTTGGGAAGCTAGATCATAAATTGGAGACAGTTGCAGGGGGTCTTGAAGGCAGGCGTAGGTGAGTGAGAGTTAGTGAGTGAGGTAGAGGGAGATGAATAAATGTATCTAGTATCAGTAAATATAAATAAAATAAAATATGATAATCCTGCTAGGTGATGATTATACTAGTAAAGCAGTCATAATAATTAAACTATAAGTGATGATTGTGTGAATTAGATAGGGTTGATGCACACGAAGTCAAAAACAAAATGGGACATTCCAGGGAGCAAAGTAGAAAAAACTTCCAAAAGACAAATGGAACTGTCTGCAGAAATAGACAGTGAAGGAGAGATAGATATTAGCAAGAGAATGGAGATGATGGATGATAATAAACGGGAAGAAAAAATAAGGTAGAAAAATATGTTATAATGGATATGTTGAAGAAAATGATGGAAAACCAGCAACAGTTTGCTAGGGAACTGAGTCAAAGAGAGGACAGGAATAGAAGGATGATGGAAGAGTTGGATGAAAAGCTAAATAAGAGTTTTAATCAAAGAATTTAAGAAGTAAATGAGAAATTTAAACAAACCTCATATCAGGTTACAGTTGTGAATGAAAGGTTGGACCACCAGGAGGAATTACTCAGAAAAATAGAGTAATGCCTTCTGGGAGAGTGGGAGAAATTAAAACAAGGCATTGAGTTGAAGGTAAATGATGAGATGGAGTATGTAGGAGATAAACTGGAAACAATGTGCCATGAAATAGAGCAATTTAAGTTAGAGCAAGGGGAGAAAATTGAAGTGATAAAAGATGAAAATGAAAAGGTTGTAGAAAATCTGTGACAGGATGTAAATCAGTTAGTGAGAACAGTTGAGAAGATAAAAGTAAGGGTAGAAAAAAGTGAAAATAAAATAGAAAATATAATAGAGATGACCAAAGCTAACAGTAAATAACAAAAAAGTGCAAGCAAGTAGTGAAAGTAATAATAATATGGAGCAAATGCTTATAGACACAGAAAGAAAGATTGTCAAACAGGTTGCTGAGCTGCTGAATGCATTTGACACCACTAGGCCTAATTATAAGGCAGAGGGTCAATGATTTAAACCTGGCTCAAAAATACACACATAGATAGGATACAATTCAATCCTCATCATGATTACTGGGAAGGAAACAAGACATTTTCTGGCAGATCTGAAAGATCTAAAGTGTCAGGGCAGATTGGAAGAGATTCAGATCTATATTATTCAAATGAGCATGCAGAATTTAGTGGGCATTGGAATAGTGCTCCAGTCCCCAGCACAAGTGGCTATATATATATATATTATAACGATCGAAATGAAAGTGAAGATCGCATCGCACTGCACCGCACTACCAAGGGCGCCATCTAGGCATTTGAGCCTAGAAAAATTTATAAAGTAGGCAGATACGCGCTGTTAGGATTCCACTTTATTTACATATTTAGATCGTTAGCCCATTGTCACTAGCTCAGTGGAGACGCAGAGATAATAAAATATATAACCTTAGATATAAATATAAAAAAAATAATAAAAGCCACTGCCAGAAATTAACACAGAAAAATATTTATTTACGCACATATAAAATCATTCTAAATTCGAGGAATAAGTTTAACATTTAGATTTTTATCTTAAATTTTAATTTTGCATTTAAAATAGCTTGCTATAATGTTTAATATTTTATTTAGAGGATCGGGTATGAATAGGCTACATAGATCTGCATTTGAAAAGACAATATTCTTCCCTTATTTAACCCTAGGCTAAAAGTTCAAAGTCAAACTGACGCCAATCATCCGATACATTTATGTATTCAATGTAGCATGAAAATACAATGGCACTAAATAGACTATACTGTCAGGAATGCACATCTGAACAGTATAGTGAGAAGACATTGTTGCTCTCCACCACCAGGAATGCTACTTCTGATGGTGAGTAGAACAATAAACATAAAACTCCATAGGAATGGATTGCGTCTTGCGTCTTACTATCCAATTCCATAGGCAACAGAGGGTGTGTGGCGTATATATGTAATCCTGAACATGGCGGATCTCCTGCTACATTTACTACCTACACAAATATATCGAAACCATTGAGCCAATTCAACCACGAAACAAATAACCTAAGATTACCCTCCCTTAATATAACCTTACAAAACTATATAGCCGTTCACGCCCGACTTAAATTTATCATTTAGATATGTTCGCACAGATAACTTTTATACAATTTGTTTTAAAATGTTAAGTATAGATCGACTGCACAGATTCCACGGTCAAAAACATCCAAATTAAACACAATCGATCAAAATACAAAATCATCAATAACGTCAATTGCAAAAAGGGAATACACAAAACCCATGGCACTCACCATAAGGTGCCTGCATTAACATCGTTGACCTATACATTCTAATCGACTGTGAAAATCTCAACATCATCAACCACTAACGAATCTATGCAATGTCTATACCCAACTTTAAATTTTATGCATTTAAAATTTAAACAATAAATAATTTATACAATTAAAATGAATGGAAATGATTTTTTATCAATAACAAACATATAAAATTAAACATCAATTGATTTTAAATTTAAAGATCAGATAGAAATTCCATTTTAACATTTAAATTGCTTGCACGAAAGTTCTTAATTATTTAAAATTTTTTAAGTTCATTGTTAATAGCTTACGGAAGAAGAGTCCAGGTTCTTGTTTTTCCATGGAGTCCTTGTTTGAAACCCGGTCAGATGTTCCGGAGGTAGCATTAGCGGGTTCATTTCGGTATCACAATCAGTTCATTTTTTAAAATAGAGAGAGAGTGTGTGATATGTGCGTCTCTATCACCACTCTCAAAAAAAACCAACAGCTGGAACTGCCCAATACTCAATATTTCTCCTTTTTATATTATCCACACGGATTCAAACAACAAAACGTCACCAATCCATCACTTTCGTTAGGGTCCGAGCCAAGGCTTGGTGCTTCCATTGGTCAAGCTAATTTCTCTTATCTAATTTCCATCTGACCCTTTAATTACATAAGAGCCTTGAGGGCTAGCTTGTTTTTCAAATAATAAACAATCATTTCCATTTATAGATTACAGGAATTAATTAATACCTGTTTTTATTTTAACTTATATTAAATATTTTAATATTTAACTCTTGTATTTTTTTATCAAAAAAAAAAAATACGTTCAAATACTTTTTTTTATTTATATAAAAAAAAAATATTTTAAAAGTTTAGCATCTGTGCGAATATATATATTTAACAACATTTTAATTTTAGCGTTTAGTTTTTTTATAGATTTTTAATATATTTATTTTTATTTGCGAACTTTGTTTTTCTTTTAAATTAATGTAACGACATATTTATATATCGTTACAATATATATATACAGTAGAAAGAATAACAAAGACCCTCCAGATAAAAACTAAGTAAAAGGAAAATAATCAGATGGATAAGTCGGTTTGATCAAACTGTTAATGTCATAGAATTTTGAGCAAGAAAGATGAATTATAAAATTAATTTAAAAAAACAAAAAACAAAAGAGAAGATAGTGAGGGAAGGGACAAATTAATAAACATATAATAGGTAGGGCAAATTTGTCTCATGACAATAATTAAAGTTAAATACAATAGTAAATAGAAATAAATAGTCTTCACGGAGTGTTTAATCAATAATTAACTTAATGGGTGTGTTTATGTGCAGTCAAGCACAGCTTCCAGAATGTCGAAAATAAAAGTGGTTAAGTAATAAATCATAACAAAAAAAAAAGATGGAGAAATCTTAAGTAATTTATTAGTGCAATGATCTATCAGTTCTAAATGCAGCTATAATTAGCAAGTAAATAAAAGTAAGGGATGAAATAATAATTCTGCATGCTCATTAAGGAGCCAATTAATAATTAGCAAAATAAAATAAATATTCTTAATAATAATTAAATGATAGATATCACTGATAGGTGTATGAGGTTTCAGATGAAGGCATATATGTGTGTGTGTGGGTGTATTATGTTTGAATCGTATTTTGAGTTTGATTCAGCCATCTCTTCACTAACTGTAGATACAAATGACTTCCTGCAGTAAAACTTTCATAAAGAAGTGCCAGTAAAAATCCTGGGAACATTATCCCTACAGGATAAAATTCCCAGCCACATAAAATATAGTAAGAATTATATAAAGAAAATAAAAGTAAAATATAAAGAAATAAGAATTTGTTATCTGCACAAGTTGAACAGTCAGTAGAAATATCCTGCTGTTCTCATGCTTCGAATCCCTTTTTGTGCCATTTGGAAAAATGTAAGTCATGCCATGATCTCATATGAGTGGAGATTAAATTGGTTTGATCAGCCAAAATCAATCGAAATGAATTGTGTAGTTTTTGCCTAGTTGTCTCTCTGTATTGATCCTCATCATCATCACTCATCATGATAGAGTGGAAGATTATTTAATAGAAGCAAAAGTGAGGGCTAAGAGTGAAGAATTAAAATAAGCTCTCATCTAAGACTAAGATTTGACCCAATTTTAATTCTCAAAAAATGGGTGGAGGGTAATGTGATGACCACATAAAGTCATTGCCACATGTATATATTTATTAATAAGGGTAGATAAGTTAGCTACTAGAAATTTAAAAAAAAGTTTGAGATGTAGCTAAATGCCAAAATTACTTTTGATTTTTTAGAGTAAGAGAAGGGGAGAGGGGTGCATAAAGAAATGCATCTCTGCCTCTCTTTTTAAACTAAGAGTTAGCTGAATGTTTGGAAGTTATTTCTGATTTATTATAAGAGAAGGGGAGGGGATGCATAAAGAAATGCATCTCTTTCTCTCTTTAAGCTATATATTGTAATATGTTAAAATAAATTGTAAACTTGAAAAAATGAATTATAAACTTGAAATAAAAAATTAATGAAATATATAATATAATAATAATAATAATAATAATAATAATAATAATAATAATAATAATAATAATAATAATAATAATAATAATAATAATAATAATAATAATAATAATAATAATAATAATAATAATAATAATAATAATAATAATAATAATAATAATAATAATAATAATAATAATAATAATAATAATAATAATAATAATAATAATAATAATAATAATAATAATAATAATAATCATCAACCATTATCATTCCACTGCAGGATGAAGGTCTCTCCAAGTTTAATCCATCTTTTCCGATCTTTAGCTTCTCTTCTCCACATCACCGATGCACACTTTCTTATTTCATCCATCCATATCACATGTGGTCTCTTTCTGGGTCTTTTACAATCTCTTGGAATCCAGTTTAAAATTTCAATTGTCCATCTATTATCATCTCTTCTAGCATTATGTCCAGCCCAACTCCACTTCAATCTTTTAATTTTTTCAATGAGGTCAGTAACACCTGATTGTTCTCTTACCCATACATTGTGTTTTTGATCTCTTCT
The DNA here is from genome assembly GCA_028023455.1 of Epiperipatus broadwayi. Lineage (NCBI taxonomy): Eukaryota > Metazoa > Onychophora > Udeonychophora > Euonychophora > Peripatidae > Epiperipatus > Epiperipatus broadwayi. The sequence continues at coordinate 12,081,450 of JAQFVV010000016.1, forward strand.
TTTTACTCCCAACATGCATCTCTCCATACTTCTTTGAGTGGTCTGAAGTCTCTGTATTGCTCTTCTATTAAGTGTCCAAGTCTCAGATCCATAAGTAAGAACTGGTAAAACACATTTGTTAAAAACCTTCCTTTTCAAACACATAGGCATATTTCCTTTTAGTATCAAGTTATTTCTACCAAAAGCACTCCAACCAAGTTTAATTCTATGATTAATTTCTTCCATTATGTTTCCATCTGTATTAAAAATCTGACCAAGGTATTTGTAACTGTTAACATCTTCTAATTCATCATAATCAATCTTTATTTTCATATTTTGAGCAAATCGATTAAACATTACTTTAGTCTTTTTAACATTTATCTTTAGTCCTACTTTCCTAATTTCATCTGATAATTCCTGCAACATATCCTGCAGCTCTGAAGCATTATTTGCAAAACAACTACATCATCTGCGAAATCTAAATGACTTAAATAATCTCCATTTACTTTCACTCCTTTAGTTTCCCATTTTAATCCACAAAATACTGTTTGCAGCACTGCTGTAAAACGTTTTGGAGATATGGAGTCACCTTGTCTTACACCTTTCTCAATGTTGACTTTCCCAGTATCATTATGTAATCTAATTGTTGCTGTTGAATTTTTATAAATATTCTTCAAAATATGACAATATCCTGGATGTATACCTTGATGATCCAATGCTTTAATCACTGAAGACATGTTTATAGAATCAAATGTCTTTTCATAATCTACAAATCCAAAACATAATGACAACTCATATTCATTCGTCCTTTCTATAACTTCTCTCAACACCTGGATATGATCTACCGTACTAAAACCACTTTTAAATCCAGCTTGTTCTCTTGGTTGGTGGAAATCCAATGTTCTCTGTAGACGAGTTGTATTTATCTTGGTAAAAATTTTATATAAAACTGATAAAAGGATGACAGGTCTGTAATTTCTAATATCTTCTTTATCACCTTTTTAAATATTAATATTATTATTGCATTCTTCCAATCATCCAGTACATCTTTATCATTTACACATTTGGTATATAACTTTGCTAAAAAAATTTCTATTTCTTCACCTGCTTCTTTTAATATATCAATTATAATTCCATCATTACCTGGAGCCTTTCCTTTCTTCATACATTTAATTGCATATCTCACCTCTTCATTTAAAATTCTGGGCAATTCGGAAGATGTAATAGATATAAGAGGTACTTGTTCTTTATTACAATATAATTCTTGATAGAAGTCTTCTACCCATTTCATGATGTCATCTCTCTTTTTAGTAACAATTCCCTCTTTTTTCTTATTGCAGATATAAATTTCCTACTAATACCAATATGTTGTTTTATGAATAGAGGTGTGAAAATATGTTGGACTAATTAAATTTCACAAAGAGAAATAGATCTAAAGGAAAAGTTTCATTTTATAATTATAGTTTGACTAATTAAACATACATTCTTTCCATTAATTAAATATACATTCTTTCCACTGATAAGAGTTCGTTGGAAATTATTAGTAAGAATTAATTTAAAAGTAACAATAAACAATGGACGGAGAAAAGTAAGAAAGGGATTACCCTTATCATTATGATCATTACCACTAAAGAATTCAAAGAATCAGCAGAAAAGAAAGAAATGAAATAAATGTGCAGCTAGTGGCATTAAGGGGTTGTGGGTTCATGCTCATCCTGCCTCACCACCGACTTACGATGAATAACATCTGTGCCTAACCTGCTAGATAGACCGCTGCTTCTGTAGATGATCGACATAAAATTTATTTAAATAACCAAGAAGAACCAAAGACAGAAACTTTAAAGTAACAAATTATATTCAAAGAGGAACCCATCCAGCTGACAGTCTGTGAAGGACATACCGTCTCTACAAAAGAGTGGGTGAGCTTCCACAGGACAGTATAAAGCACTCAGAAGGACCAATAAGAACAACTGAAAAAAACCTAGGTAATCGTTAAGCATGCATGCATTTTCTGTTATTAAAATTGTGTAATAATAATAATAACAACAACAACAGCAACAACAACAACAACAACAACAACAACAACAATAATAATAATAATAATAATAATAATAATAATAATAATAATAATAATAATAATAATAATAATAATAATAATAATAATAATAATAATAATAATAATAATAATAATAATAATAATAATAATAATAATAATAATAATAATAATAATAATAATAATAATAATAATAATAATAATAATAATAATAATAATAATAATAATAATAATAATAATAATAATAATAATAATAATAATAATAATAATAATTCAATTTTTTCAATTCAATTCAATTTTTTCAATTTATTCTATGAAATAAAACAAAGTACATCACAAATATTTAAAAACTCCAAACAAGAAAAATCTTGTGTGTGGAATTTACATGTAAAAATAAATTAAATAAAAATACAATCAAAAACTCAAAAGAACAGTTTAGGAAATAAATAAAATTAATTAAATAAATAAAATAAATGCCAAAATTAATACATACTACACAACCATTGACACAAATATTTTTGAATGATATATAAGAAATATTATTCAGATCAATTGAACATTCATAGACAAATTTCTTAAACAACTTTACCCAGAATAAACATATTCTTCTACTAGATTCCTTAAAAAATTTTGGTAAAGGTAATTGAAATTTATTAGAAAGACAGTATTTAGAACATAAACTCTAGAATTCAGAAAAGGTTTAGCACAAAAAATATCAAAAATAACTCTATATTGATATAAGTGATTTACATCAAATAAACCAAATGCAATATAAATATCTCAACAGAAGAACGAACTACCAAAAATAATCAAAGTATATTTCAAAACACAAAGAGATAAAATATGAAACATTACCTCAAATAATGATATTGTAAGATAAAATACTCTGATAACAGCAATGTAAATAAAAATGAGACAACCTAGGAAAAATTTAACTAAATAATAAAACATTGTTTAAATTACGAACCGTTGACAAAGATAGGTAATGTATTTGTCCAGACAATCTGGGTCAATATATATCCCAAATAACAATAATTATCTACCAAAGGAATATTCTACAAGTACATATACTATTATAATGCAAAATATACTTACACAAATTTTAATCTTAAGAGAAAAAAAGTACTTGTAAAAAAAAGAATAGCTTTGTTTTATCTAAATTGACCAACAATGAATTATATGCCAACCATTACAATTGAGTCCAAATCCTCATTCACTAATTTTCAAGAAGATATAAGAAACACATAAGATAAAGCAATATCATACAAAACCAAAAATCTTAGAATGTAACTTCAATGAAAATAAATCATTAATATAAATTAAAAACAATAGAGGACCAAACTGAACCTTTCCAAATAATCAAGACAACACACTGATAGTACCATAAATATTAGTAAACTGTTCCTATCATTTAAAAACCCCAACCAACACCAAAGACCACGAAAAAAAAACAACGCAACAAAAAGATAACAGAACAAATGCTTAGAAAACAAGAAAATAGCCTGTTTTAAGTCTGCCATGAAGGTAAATACTGATGTGTTTTAAAGACTAAGTACTTGCAGGAAGAAACATATTGATAGCAGATAAAATTTATTTTTAAACAGAAAGACAACATTTGACCCTAACAATCATTTCCAAAATTTAGAAAAAAGAAATAATACAATGGCCTATAATTGACCATAAGAGAGAACACCCTTTTTATAAACAGGAGTAATAACATTAACTTTCAGAATTGGAAATGACCAGACTGCAAAGATAAATTAAATAAAGAACTAAAATAGGCAAAAAGCAACCTTATTTTCTTTACACTTAGGTGTTATACCATCTAGTCCAAAAGAAGGACTTTTTAAAACTATCAAGCTACAGACAACTGAGATTCAGAAACATCAGAATATAAAAAAGATTCAAACTTGAATAAGAAGACAAAATCTGCTCAGGCACATCACGCATCGATAAATTTACAAAATACTCATTAAACCGATCAGCTAAATATTTTTCATTATTCTGTAACTCAATTAAACTTTCATTATATTTAATACATTTAATACGATCAGGAGAAGATTTTTAATCAAAGAATTTATTGTTCTCCATTTCAAAGAAACATTTTTATCACTAAGAAATTCTTGATAATATCTAAACTTCAACTTTCTAATATCAGACTTAATTTCAACATTAAGTTTTTTAAAACATCTGATGAGCCATCCAAAGATTTTAATACATTTCTCTGATTAATTTTACATACCAGCGCATCTGTCACCCAACGAGATCTTCTTCTATTCTTACTTGTCAATTTTAAATGAAACTTTGCTTTAGCAATTAAATCTAAACAAAAGCTTGGAACCCCAAAATGCATCATTTACATTATCTATCATAAAAATCTCATCCCAATTCTGAACAGATAATAAATAATTCAATTTAGAAAAAGATAATTTCTCAACATATGCACAAACATTAATATTATCCATACAATTCAATATTTTTAATTCAGTAGCAAAATGATCTGTAAGAAATAATTTAGAAAGAGACGAATCAGAAAATAAACTGCGGCTTAATCTAACAAAAATATGATCTAAAAGAGATTGAGATATAGGAGTAATACGCGTAGGTGAAAAAGCGTTTGACTAAATCCATAGCTATAAAGTAAATTTAAATAATCTATAGTAGACTTACAAGCATTATTTAACAAATCAATATTTAGATCACCCATTAAAACAGCAGATTCTGAACCCAAATCTAATAACAAAGAATCAAGTTCAGTAACAAAATCCAAAACTTTACTTGTACATGATCTATATATAGCCAAAAAGCACACATTTAGGGAGTCTCAAAGTTAATAAAATACATTCTGCAGTATTAAATGTTGGAATATTGAAAGAAAAGTCTAAACCGGTTTTTTTTTTTTTGGAAAGAATAATCTGCATAGATATAGAACACCACAATATAAAACTCTGAGATAGAGCTTAATATGTAACTTTAATATTTGAAGTATTTTATTCTATTTTATTATTACTATGTATTTTATATAAGTGTGTGTGTATTTTATTGTCACTATGTATTTTATATAAGTGTGTGTGTTATTAAACATTATTTATTATTCTTCAAGTGCTTAAACTTGCTTTATTCTTCTATCACCAAGCTACGGAGGGAAAATCTTTTAATTTATTGGTTAGAGGTTAATGTTAATTTTAAAGCATTTGTGTGCTGCTTGTATTATGGTAATCTCAAAATTTAAAAAATATATCAAGCAGTGGATATTTGTTAAATTTTCTTAGGAATAGTTTTCTTTGTTCAGCAGTCGAGAGTGCTTGATCGGGAAAAATAACGTCGAGACAATATGTTCATATTGCTTTGGGATTCGATCAAGGATGCAGATATGAAGGTAAATTTGTAACTGTATTTGCTCTTTGCTTGTATTGTAACATCAGTTATTGCCAAGATATAACAGACTGATGGAATATAAATAAATAAGAAAACAAAGGTTGAAACTAATTAAATTTTGATAATAAAATCAAGGTTAAAGTTAAAAATAAAAGGACGAATATAAATAATAAATAAATAAGAAAACAAAAGGTTGAAACTAACAAAATTTGCTAGTAAAACAAAAGGCAAAGTTTGAAGTTAAAAAAAAAATTGTATTTTACAATGGTAAATAACCGTATATGTTACAATTGGGGGGCAGTCCAGGATAATTATTTCGGTGAACAAATAACCATTTCCATTACAATATATATATATATATAATGACACAAATTGTGCAACTTGCCTTTAAGCTTGTGCTAAAATGTTCATTAGATGAAGCTTACCACTAGCTCTAAAACAAGCTGTACTTATAAATGCCAACAGAGAAATAATTCAAAATCTCTATTGGAAAATCCTCATCTCCAGACTAATTGGTTTCAAGCTTAATGGCTCACCTCAGTGAAGAGTTGGGATTTCAGAAACTAGATCTAAAATTCCAACTCAGAGGACTTATTTAATACCTTACTATCAGTTTGAAAACTTATTTTTTTCAGACACATAAATGTCTTCAAATCCATTCTTACAAATCAGATAGTTATATGGGTCTGAACTCAGTTCAGTTTCACCATATATTAATAGCTAAAGCAATATGACGTCGCAAAAGCCTTCAAGGATACACTTATAATAATTTATAAAACAAGACACAAATTGTTCAACTTGTCTTTAAGCTTGTGTAAAATGTTCACTAGAAGGAGTTTACCACTAGCTCCAAAATAAGCTTTAATTATAAGTGCCAACAGAGAAAAAAATTCAAATCTCTATTGGAAAATCCTCATCTCCAGACCATTTGGTTTTGAGCTTAATGGCTCATCTCAGTGAAGAATTAGTATTTCAGAAACTAGATCTAAAACTCCAATTCAGAGCACTTATTTAATATGTTACTATCATTTTGAAAACTTGAATATTCAGACACATAAATGTCTTCAAATCCTGCTGAATTTTTCAAACTTTTAATAACGTATTAAATAAGGCTTCGAATTGGAGTTTTAGATCTAGTTTCTGATATCCTAACTCTTCAGTGAGCTGAGCTATTAAGCTCAAAACCAATTCGTCTGGAGATGAGGATTTTTTGATAGAAATTTTAAATTCTTTTTCTGTTCGCATTTATAATTAAAGCTTGGTTTGGAGCGAGGGGTGAGATTCATCTAGTGAATATTTAAGCACAAGCTTAAAGGCAAGCTGCACAATTTGTGTCTTGTTTTATTAATTATTATAAGTGTATCCTTGAAGGCTTTTGCGATATGATATTGCTTTAGCTATTAAAATGTGGTGAAACTAAACTGAGTTCAAACCCATATAGCTATCTGGGTTTATAAGGTTGGAGTTTGTAGCATAATAATTGAACATATTATAAATAGAGTAAGCATTGTGTCAGTTATCCATAAACTTGTTAAAAATCTATTTTAATGTAATATTCTCAAGTATTTTATTTGTAGTCATTGAAAGTTCTAATTTTTATTTAAAGATAAATTAGAAGTCAAGTTAAAGGTTTAAATATATACGTCATTTCCCTGTGTGTGTTTGCATATATGGAGATATAAAAAATGTTTTTTTAATTAGCTAAAGTTTTGTTTTGAGTTATATCAACTCGTTAAAAAAAAGAAAATGAATAAATAATTAGTTGTAATATTAACTTAAAAGCAAAGTTAAGAAATAAAATACTTATTAATTTAAATTTTGGGATGTAAATACTAAGGTATATCGGTTAATAAATAAGACAAGTTTAATTTTATATCGGTATTTTTATTTTATGTAATATATTTTATTAATGTTACAAAAGAAACTTTATTAACTTTCTAAATTAAGGTCATTAGATCATATTATATTTGAATATCAATTTGATGTCATTTATTAATAGCTCTGTCTTATAGCTGGATTTTTAAAAGTTACAGTTAAAAAAATTGGTTTTGTTTATTGGTTATTAAAAAAGAAATTGACAACTGAAACTTGGGATAGAGATAGCAAAGAAAATTGACTATAAAAAGAGAAATTTTGTTCATTTTTGGCCGATCTTGAATTATTTTTAAAATCTGCTCTAAAATTATCTCTGGAACAAGTTTGAAAAGTATTAATTATTTTTAAAAAATCATTATAATAATATTCCGTCTTCAATGCATTGCTCCTAAAAGATAGGTAACTCATTTCTTTGATATTTGACTTTTAATTAGCTTTCTAAACTTTTGTAAAATACTTCGAGGAAATTTTATTATAATCACTAATTATTTTATCTTCAATACTAACTACGTAAATAATATCTACTATAAAATAAATTGAAACTCTATGCAGTTATTATATTTGCAGCTGAACTATTAATACATGGAACTATTTATCAGTCTATATTTACTTAGTTATCCACTAGATAGCATAAATTTAAAAAGAAGTAAATTAAAGTACATAGAGACTTCGCTATGTATTTTAAAATTTTAAATATGCTTTGTATTAATTTCGCCTGTTGCTAATTAAAACCGTCTTATTATATTAATCACCTGTTTCTACTTCAGTGTTGTAGAATATTTTATATGAACATTTCTTAAAGAATAATGTTTTACAACAGAAAAATGCTTACAATATAATAACAATTTTAAAATGGTTACTCTTCTGGAGTTCTTCTTTTAATTGCTAATTATGGAAGATAGTTCACAAGTAAAGTTGCATAAAGATATTAATACTTAAGTCTGTATCTAAAGTCAGTAGGATTTGTTCCAAAGACATTTGACATGCTAAATTTATCTTTACTGCCAAATATATTTGAATTTCTTTTAATATAAATATTTAGAAATAATATTGGAAGCATCGTAATGTTATACATAGATAAACTCTTAAAATGATTTAATTGTTTTCTTTAAAAAAAAAAGAATTGAAAAAAAAAATAAACCTATATAATTATCTAACACGCAGGATCCCATAAACGATTTTGTCAGCTGAATAATTTATTTTACTTGCTATTTCCTTTGTTGCCTGCTTGTTATTACTATGTTTTATTATTATTATGCTTGAACTGAATTAGTTTAAGGAACTGTTGTATATGCTTCTTTCGAAAATTTTGCATGTTTGAAATTAATATATACGGTATTGACAAAAAGCTTAGTGCAGAATATCAAGCCCATCAAATAAATAGTATAATGGATGGCAGTGTGTAAAAAACTGAAATTATGAACTAAAGTTTTATTTATTTTTATTTTTGCTTGTTTATTTGTTTAAAAAAAATATTTTATGCAATGTTTTCTTTATAAATTTATTCCATTTATATAATACTGTTTGATATAATATATATGCTAGGTAATTTAATTCATATAATTTTAGACTTAATGGGTTTATTAGAATGTGTAGACATCCTACCATTCTCAGGTATTATTATTATTATTATTATTATTATTATTATATATTTGATAAGTGTTTGATAAGTTAATGTATATTTTAATCATTCTTATCCCATGGAGATTCTCATATCCCACCATTAGTTATTTTGAATCAATAGTACTTCACTCTATTATATGTAGAACCAAAGAGGTTATCAGAGATATATTTCTAAACCTTTAGTTAGTAAAAGGTTAAATGATATAATAGTAATTAATAGCAATTTTATTCTAAAGTGTCACTACATAATGTGTTTAATTGAGTCTTGTTAATGTGGGATCTTTACATTGACTCAAAAAAAAAAAATTCTATACAAAAGTAAAGAAAATAAAATGCTAACTGATTTATTAAAATCAGTTTTGAACAAAAAAGAGGTAGGGGAAAAACAATTTTCTAAAAGTTATCTCAATAGAAATTTGAACTATCTTTCAATTTATAAAAATGTGACAGTTTAAAATGAATAAGTTTGTACTACTAAAAAGAATAAAATATATTATGCTTTATTTTCTGTTTTCTCTTTCTCTATTTTCAATCGTGATATATCATCATTTTTTAAAAATGGGTTTGTCAAAAAAACAGTCTTTGATAATGGTACAATAATACTTGAGAAATAAATTAAGTATTTTCAAGACATAATATTTCCCCTCAAAAAACACATATCCTTTGATCACATTCTAATTGAAAAAATGTAATATTTGCGACTTTATATCAAACAATCTTCCACATTATATTGTAGTCTGATCATATAAACATAATTAAATCTATTCATGAACAAAACATTTTGTTATTAGAACAACTATTATGCCATTCTTTAAAATAGAAACAAGCATAATCTCTACTTTAAAAATCATATAATAATAACTGATATAAAAGTTCTAAAAAGTAATAATTTGAAAGTTATAACTATTACATTCTCACTTTTTTATATTCTTAAAACAAATTATAAATGTACATTTTATCTTTTGATCAAATATATGTTTTGAAACAATTTCTTTATTATTATTACGCAAACATATAGATCTAATTTACAAATATTAGTGATTTATTGATTAAAAATACTATTTATTAATTTATTTCTTATTAAAATGATACTATTACACTAATTTAAAAAAAGAATGTTACTAGAAACACGTCATGAAAATAAACAATACTTTTTTCAACAATTGATTAATGTATATAGTGATGTGATTTATAAATGTGTAAATTAACATTTTTCTACTCTCAAAAAACAACAGCAATATATTTAAAATTGCATTGAGAAATATAACTTTTTTTGTTTACTGGGTATAATACGTATTAACTATTGTAATACGTTTGGTGAATTCGCTATTTAGCTTTTGAAGGAAGAAACATGTGTCTTATGAAGATTTAATTTTCTTTTTTATTTCTTTTATTTAAGAGTTACTATTTAAAAAAATAATATTAATGGCAAGGAAAAAAAAAACAGTTTTTATTAACACATTTATTATTATGCAAATATTATAGTTTATAAAACTTAGCGCTATATAAAATAATTGTTTCAAGATGTATATTATAAAAAAAAAAAAATATTACTTTTATTACCACTTACTATTCTGTGGTTTTGCAACAATCGCTTTTGCTTCTGGTCCTTTTCCTTTGGCATTTACAGCTGAAACACTAATCTCATAACCTTGTGAATGTAAAGACATTTTTCGAAAAGAGTATTGAAGATTCTCTAAATTAGTATGGTTATGTGTATAATTGTTTTTCAGACTTCGTATATTAACATTATAATTAATAATCTCTCCGTTCCAAAATTGACATTCAGGTGACTCCCATTTTACTGTTATCATTTTTTCATCTTCAGTAAAAATAAATACGTTTCGAGGTTTTCCAGAAGGTTCTAAAGTAAAAATTATTTATATATTTCATGAGTACTATTAATATATATATCATAAAAAATTAGATTATGCATTAACATTAAAATTGCATATATATTATTAAAATAACTACTTTTTATTTATTTCTCCTGATATTTTTGTTTATTGTTTCTGATAGGCTAATTGAACAGAAAAATAGAACTAAAACGCATTGGGAAAAAAAATATTTTATTTATAATATTTATATAACAAAAACATTAGTACATAGATGGATACAAAATATTATTATACATAAAAATATAAAATTTTATATAATGATTAAATACTAGTTTAACGCCATAAAAATTAAAAATTATATTCACTGATCCTTGTTATTTTTTTAATTTTATATATAATTAGTATACTGTAAAATAACTATTTTTTAACTATCTTGTTTTTTTCTTACATAAATCCAATGGGTTTTTTTTTAATATCAAGAAAGGGTTTTGAGAAGCGATGGTGGCCTAGTGGTTAGCATAGCCGCCTTCCAAGCAGCTGGCCCGGGTTCGCTTACCTGTCAACGCATTTGATATATATAAAAAAAATCCAATGTTTTTTTTTCCATTTGCTTATTAATTTTCATAATAATTGTTTTATATTCAAATAATTTTTAATACATTAATTTCCATCTACTATAAATACGACGTCATTACGCTATTATTTTGAAAAAAAAAACTAATGCAAACACCTTCTTTTATTTCTCACTTTTATTTAAGTTCTTAAAATGACTCTATTGTTTATTTAAAAATTTTCAACTTCAACATACAAAAGTCTTGACTTTATTAAAAATGTCGACATTTTTTAGGTGATGTGATTGGCTAAGATATATGGTTTATATAATTATCTACTTTCTGAAGAGCGATTTTGTCCATTTCATGATGTCATTTGAACTGTTACCACTATATCATCATTACTTGCCTATTACATTCTAGTTTATATATATATATATATACATATATATATAATGTTATCACAAACTAATATAGCTAGCTACTCTTGTTTATATATATATACACTAACAATGACTTCTTTATCAACCAGATTCTCAACTGCAAAATTAAACAAAGCAATTCATATATACACAATAATATCTTTTCAATTTTAACTAATTTTCTAATAATCTTTAATATTTTTTTCTCATGTGTCATAGCATCAGCCGGGAAGCGAACCCGCTAACCCAGGACAACTGCTTGTAAAGCAGCCGTCACTAACCTCTCGACCACCAATGTTTTAAAAAAAATTATAGTAGATTTAAGCTCAAATTTTTATTAAAGAAGATTTTTTAAACTTTTCATTCTTCTCAAAGATCTTTGCCTGCTCAAACAAAATCTGTTGACTATTATTTCTCCCCTGAATATATAATATTATTGTAAAATATTATGAAAATGAAGATATATTGTTTGGAGGAGAATGAACATGAATATCCTTTCAGTGTGTCTATAGATGATAAAATTAACCATAATATAACAATAATGACCTACTTGAAATAATCATGTTCATGATTATTCAAAATAAAAAGAAAATAACAAGATTTATATAGACAAAAACAAAGGCAAAGAAAGGATTAATTATCAATATTTAACTAGATTTCTATGAAAGATGTAATTTTGTAGAGAGAGGTCAATTCTGGTCATGACAGATATTATCAAGCTTCATAAAATAGCAATATATTTAATTAATAGGGAAAAGCTAAATTTAATTTTATTATATGTTTTTTTTTTTTTAATAATAAGCATTGATGTATTTAAATATTTTTTATTAAGTAGTATGAAAATTCTCAAACATTGTTTTTAAATAATAATTTGAATATTATTATAATATGTTAGTATTTGTATCCGACAGTGAAAAATATAAATCTAAGTAAACAATTTCTTTTATTCTCTCTCTTCTGATATAAAAAAAAATACTAATTGAAAAGTTGTAATTTTAGCTAGGCGAAGCAGTTGTCCCGGGTTTGCGGGTTCGCTTCATGGCCGATGCTTTGAGACATGGAAAAAAAATATTTTATCTGACTTTTAAAAGAAAAGAAAGAGAAATTTTGTTTTAATCAATTAACGCTGTTTTTTCTATTATTTTTTTTTTTTTTACTTCTGACTAAAACAAAAGGCAATGCATTGTAAATAATGGTTACTAAAAGTTTCTTTTATTTATGGCACAAAAGAAAAACAACTTCAAGAACATTTTTTTATTATAAAAGGACGAAAATAATTAACAATCTTTTTTTTTTCAAAAATCAACCCAAGTGGTTAGAGTTTAATTCGGTCATTTAGGAATCAAATTGTGATTGGATGGATACTCGATTATTCCAAAAAGCATATAGGTGGCAGCATAAATCAATAAACGTCAGTGACTCATGTGGAACAATCATTCTTGGTTAGCTATTGAATAAGTCAGTAGCAACAACTTATTAGTCCTGATTCAGCTAGTGAAGAAAAGAAAAGCAACTGAGATGTGAATATGAGAGATAGATAGTTTTGGGAGCCTTAAATAATATGTGCTAAATTTTAGCTAGGAGTTGAACATTATCAACACCATCATATAATTTGGTCACTAGAAAAATATTCCTAGCTTCATCAAGCCTGTTTTCCATTCAAGAGCATGATTGTTTCTATGCTTGTTTGCCTGATGTGGAAACTAGTAGATACAAGAGGATAAATTTATTCTGTGTAGAAGCCTGAAAATATTTGATTGCAAAAATGGAGAAATACGATTGCGCACATTATCCTGAAAATATGTTAGTGGAGAAGCATTAAATGAAAGCCAACAAGAAAGAAAACTGAAAATTACAGGGAGAGAATCAAAAGAAAAAAAAAATCATGGTAAAAAGATATTCTAAAGCACACATTATATCTACATTTATATAGAAATTTTAAATTAAGTAGTAATTGTTAATAATTAAAAATTTTATTAAGTATTTTTTTTGTTTTATAGAAACATGTTTTATTAATTTTATTTCCTCCAAAATTATAAAGTGTTTGTAATTAATTTGCAAATTCTTTACTCTTATTGTTAAAGGTTGTTTTCCAGCTTTAGTTATTAAAAATAAACAACTTAATAAAAGTAAATGTTGATTAATTTAATTAGTAAAAAATCAATTGGTTAATAATGTTTATTGCTTGCAGTTATATTTTGTTTTACAAAATGTATAAGAGTTAGAAATATTAAATTATATCATTTTTAGCAATTTTGCTAAATAATTTATTAATTAATTTAATAAATAATTATTTCCAAACAATAATAGTGTTAATATTTTTATACCTCCAGCTAACTATTCTATGAATTGGCAGCATATTGATTTGATTTTAATACATTTTAGTATTTTGGGATTTTTTAATAACCCCAATAAAACATAAATTAAAATATATTAACCATATACATTTAGTTTTCTCTTGTTTACAGTCATAGATCCTAGGGTCCTTGCTCTCTGAGACTAGTTTAAAAAAATAATGGCTCTATATGTGGGGGTATATATTTGTCTTTTGACACCAATGTAGATTTATAAATCGCACCATAGTATCACATTTAAAAAATCCATTCAAAGCATTTTATTTTTTGTAAAAGACTTATTTTGAAGTTGGTCTCCACATTAATATTATCATAAGAACAGAAAACTGGTGATGAACAGCATGTCCCATGAATCCATCATTTTTTATATTTCGATATATATTATGGTAAATATTTTAGTACTAAAATATGTACATTTAAATAATTGTTTGTATATCATGCATATGTTTGGCAATGGCTAGATAATTAGCCAGTTAATAAACTATCTCTTTCAGATCCAGTTACAAGGCATGCCTATTGATAATTATTCTATTATAATTGATGGTCATGTTATAGATTATTTGTAGTACTATTATTAGTATAATCATTTCTAATTATAAGCTGATGCTCTTATGCTACTTATATATATATATATATATATATATATATATATATATATATATATATATATATATATATATATATATATATATTAATGGAACATAAATATATGAGAAGAAAATAATGCTCCAAACGTTGGATGACAAATGCAATAGAACATATGTAATCTAAATGATCTCAAATGAAAATACACATATGAAGAAAAAAGGCCCAAACATTGTTGCCAAATGTAATAGAACGTCTGTTACTAATTGAAATGGCCCCAATAATTGGGTACCAAATGTAATAGAAGCACGATTGATCCAGTTGAAAGAGATAAATGTAATAGTATGGGATATAACTGTATTATTATTCTCCATCTTCATAAATGAATCATAATGAATCAAGCCTCACAGTTTAGGCATCAAGTGTAATAGCATGGACTCTTCAACAATAATCACCACTTAACCAAGCCCTAACAATGGCGTGAAATGTTATAGAACACATATATCAACCAATCTAAATAATATAAATATAGCATATCATACACATATACTGAGAAAAGAATGCCCAAAATGTTGAACAACAAATATAATAGATTGGAATATACATATAAAAAAAAGATCTTAACAATTTAAATGGATCCAATCATTGGGAAAGCCAAATGTAATAGATAGTATAGTCTAAATAAAGAAAGATAAAATTGTCCCAATTATCGAGGAACCAAAATGTAATGGATAACATTATCCCAATTATATTTAAACAAATTACTTACCTGCCCTTCCAACTAACTATATATAAAATAAATCCAAAATCATACAAAGCAATAATGAGACCTATCATTCCAATTTATTCTCAGGGTTAATTTAACTAACTAACAAAATATATATATACCAGAAACAAAGGGAATTTTATTGAATCTAAGATACACGTTACATAAGTAAACTTATGTATATCTAAATATATCAATAAATATTAACTTGCATAAGTGACCTCAAAACTAAATAATAATTGAAATACGAAATTATTCTTCATTAGGTTGTGAATTTAATAAACTTCATAATGACTTTGGCACTAAAAAAGAAAAAGAAAATATTAATACTTTTCCAAATAAAATACAAAGGCATTACTTATAAAACAAATAGTACATCCTTTATTTCTAAACCGTGGTTTGATTTTTAAGTAGTATCAGTGTTTTAAATATTTTTTTAAATACAAACCCAAATACAAAAAAAAATACATATATACTTGCAATAAGTATATATATATATTAAATAGACAAAGACATATTTGTGCTCAACAAGTATACATTAATATAAACACAAAACAACATTTATATTTTTCAAATATTCAAATTTAAAATAAATAAATAAATAAAAGTATATTATATACAGCAAATATATGAATTGTTGTTTATGTTTTGGCATAGGAGTTATATTATGAAATTAAAAAGAAAATAGATAAACAAATAAGTAAATAATTGACTGGTAAAATATTGTAAATTAATATTTTAGATAATAGATAATATATATGCTCTCAAAGCTAGGTTAATCGATTAAATATCATTAAATCAAAAGAAATCATCAAAATTTATACCACTACATTATAAAAGGTTTATATATTATATCCACTTTTGGACTATACTTATTTCTACAAGCATTGAGAACTCTTTTTTATTATTTACAACGAGGCTCACTCAGGCTTATAAATACAACATATCTTTGACTACTTAGTCATTTAGTGCTAATTTATAACTTAATATAAATATGGAACTTATTTCACCTCATTTTGTTATTTGTTATCTTATATATGTACACACACACACACACACACACACATATATATATATATATATATATATATATATATATATATATTATTAGTTTAAGGGATTCTAATTTCAGGCTATTTGTTTCATAGTTAGGACAATGCTTGTGTAGTGATATATGGGTGTTTATATTAATGTAATGTGAAGCATGTTTAGCATACAGGGAAATGTGCCCAACTGAATGCATGACCCCAAAGAGGCAGTCATATCATTGAAATGGTCACAGACGTGTTTCCTGTGCCATTAACCTCTTCTAACTCTATGGACAGGGATTTATAAGTCGGCAGAAAGACCACTCTCCCCCATATGTAGCACTCTTAAAAAAATTAGATACATGATTTCTTAGTCAGGCAGTTGCACTTTCCTGTACTGGACATGGATCATTTCCTTCAAATAATATCATGCTGTCAGATGCACATACCTGTCGGTGTGGTTTTATGCTAGCATCTTCATATTACATTGGTTGCAAATATATATCTGGAAGCTGACATTGGATTGGCTATGAACTTTTAGTCTGAGATTGAATGAATGTTTTGATAAGTTTTTAAGTGGAAAAAATCTATGTAGACTATCTATGCTCGACATGCTAAAGTAAAATATAACTTAAATATCCATCTGTGTGGTCTATTTAAAATAGTAATTTAAATTTTAAAAAAAAAGTTAAAATCTAAAAATAAATTTATTCCTCAAATTTTAAATGTGCGTTAATAAAATCTATTTGTGTGTTAATTACTGGCAGTGGCTTCTTTTATTTTATTGTTTTAAATATTAATATATTGAGAATCTAAATGTATTGAAACTTATAAAAATGGTTAAATCTCTGATACTCTATGAGCTTGTGACATTGGGCAAACGTTCAGAATAATATATATAATTTTTTTTTTTTGAATCTTAACTTACGTATCTGTCTACTATATAAATTTTTCTAGGTTCAAATGCCTAGATGGCGCCCTCGTATGGCAGATACATTGAAGGCTCCTTCAGTGGCCATTAAAATATATATATATAGATCTTTTAAAAGGTTAATTTATAAAACAATATTTTAAATCAGTGTTACTATTTTTTTTATTTCAAATATCTACTATAATTTTTGTCTGTGTTTATTTCTAGTTTTTCTTTCAACTAAATAAACATATATATATAAAGTTAAAAGGAAAACTAGAAATAAACACAGATATATATATATATAAAGTTGAAAGGAAAACTAGAAATAAACACAGACAAAAATTATTGTAGATATTTAAAATAAAAAAAACCCACTGATTTAAAATATTGTTTATATATATATATATATATGATAACAGATGGCATTCTACCAAAAACACCATCAAGCATAGTTTTCTGTTTACATAAACGTCAGAGCGAGTATTCACTATCTCTAACTTTAATTCCACTTTCAGATCATGTTTTCAAGCTATTTGCTATTGTCAGTGAAAGACAGGAATAAGAAACTAGATCTAAACACAAACTCTGAGCATTTATGAAACAGTTTCTATTCAGCTTGCAAGCGTGAATATCTTAGACATTTTAATGTCTTCAAACTCAGCATAGCAAGCCAGATAGCTACATGGGTCTGATCTCAGTTCAGCATCACTACATAGTAGAGGCCTCTGCAATATACATCATTGCAAAAAAGACCTCAAAGGTACATTTATGAAAAGCAAAAAAACACAAGTTAAAAAACTTGCTAATGCTTGTATTTATGATAACAGATGGCGTTCTACCAAAAACATCGTCAAGCGTAATTTTCTGTTTACATAAATGTCAGAGTGAGTATTCACTATCTCTAACTTTAATTCCACTTTCAGATCATGATTTCAAGCTATTTGCTATCGTCAGTGAAAGACGGGTATAAGAAACTAGATCTAAACACAAACTCTGAGCATTTATGAAAGTTTCTATTCAGCTCAAAACGTGAATCTCTTAGACATATTAATGTCTTCAAACTCAGCATAGCAAGCCAGATAGCTACATGGGTCTGATCTCAGTTCAGCATCACCACATAGTAGGGACCTCTGCAATATACATCATTGCAAGAAAGACCTCAAAGGTATATTTATAAAAAACAAAAAAACACAAGTTAAAAAACTTGCTAATGCTTGTATTTATGATAACAGATGGCGTTCTACCAAAAACATCGTCAAGCGTAATTTTCTGTTTACATAAATGTCAGAGTGAGTATTCACTATCTCTAACTTTAATTCCACTTTCAG
Organism: Epiperipatus broadwayi; assembly: GCA_028023455.1. Taxonomy (NCBI): domain Eukaryota; kingdom Metazoa; phylum Onychophora; class Udeonychophora; order Euonychophora; family Peripatidae; genus Epiperipatus; species Epiperipatus broadwayi. Next base: position 12,100,143 of record JAQFVV010000016.1, read on the forward strand.
ATCATGATTTCAAGCTATTTGCTATCGTCAGTGAAAGACGGGTATAAGAAACTAGATCTAAACACAAACTCTGAGCATTTATGAAAGTTTCTATTCAGCTCAAAACGTGAATCTCTTAGACATATTAATGTCTTCAAACTCAGCATAGCAAGCCAGATAGCTACATGGGTCTGATCTCAGTTCAGCATCACCACATAGTAGGGACCTCTGCAATATACATCATTGCAAGAAAGACCTCAAAGGTATATTTATAAAAAACAAAAAAACACAAGTTAAAAAACTTGCTAACGCTTGTATTTATGATAACAGATGGCGTTCTACCAAAAACACTGTCAAGCGTAGTTTTCTGTTTACATAAATGTCAGAGTGAGTATTCACTATGTCTAACTTTAATTCCACTTTCAGATCATGATTTCAAGCTATTTGCTATCATCAGTGAAAGACAGGAATAAGAAACTAGATCTAAACACAAACAGTTTCTATTCAGCTTGCAAGCGTGAATCTCTTAGACACATTACTGTCTTCAAACTCAGCATAGCAAGCCAGATAGCTACATGGGTCTGACCTCAGTTCAGCATCACCACATAGAAGCATCTGCAATATACATCATTGCAAAAAAGACCTCAAAGGTACATTTATGAAAAACAAAAAAACACAAGTTAAAAAACTTGCTAATGCTTGTATTTATGATAACAGATGGCATTCTACCAAAAACACCATCAAGCGTAGTTTTCTGTTTACATAAATGTCAGAGCGAGTATTCACTATCTCTAACTTTAATTCCACTTTCAGATCATGATTTCAAGCTATTTTCTATCGTCAGTGAAAGACAGAAATAAGAAACTAGATCTAAACACAAACTCTGAGCATTTATGAAACAGTTTCTATTCAGCTTGCAAGCATGAATCTTTTAGACATGTTAATGTCTTCAAACTCAGCATAGCAAGCCAGATAGGTACATGGGTCTGATCTCAGTTCAGCATCACCACATAGTAGAAGCCTCTGCAATACACATCATTGTAAGAAAGACCTCAAAGGTACATAACACAACTTAAAAAACTTGCTATGCTGAGTTTGAAGACATTAACGTGTCTAAGAGATTCACGCTTGCAAGCTGAATAAAAACTGTTTCATAAATGCTCGGAGTTTGTGTTTAGATCTAGTTTCTTATTCCTGTTTTTCACTGACGATAGCAAATAGCTTGAAATCATGATCTGAAAGTGGAATTAAAGTTAGAGATAGTGAATACTTGCTCTGCCATTTATGTAAACAGAAAACTACGCTTGACGGTGTTTTTGGTAGAATGCCATCTGTTATCATAAATACAAGCGTTAGCAAGTTTTTTAACTTGTGTTTTTTTGTTTTTCATAAATGTACCTTTGAGGTCTTTCTTGCAATGATGTATATTGCAGAGGCTTCTACTATGTGGTGATGATGAACTGAGATCAGACTCATGTAGCTATCTGGCTTGCTATGCTGAGTTTGAAGACATTAACGTGTCTAGAATTCTGCTGAGACAGAGATTCACGCTTGGCATGAGCTAGGACCAAAATTTGTCAAAGAACCCCCTTTGCAAGCTGAATAGAAACTGTTTCATAAATGCTCAGAGTTTGTGTTTGGATCTAGTTTCTTATTCCTGTCTTTCACTGACGATAGCAAATAGCTTGAAATCATGATCTTAAAGTGGAATTAAAGTTAGAGATACATTTATGTAAACAGAAAACTATGCTTGACGGTGTTTTTGGTAGAACGCCATCTGTTATCATAAATACAAGCATTAGCAAGTTTTTTAACTTGTGTTTTTTTGTTTTTCATATATATATATGCACACACAATATATTAGTTTATGCTATGTAGTCCAACTGGCCAACTGGTTACATTGCTCCTGTCTGAGGGAAAAGGAAAATAGAAGTGCATCATCTTTTTAACAATATTTTACATAATTTACATATATAATGAAAACAAAGGTCATATCTAAAATTATGTACTCATCAATATCTTTAGAGACTTGACAGACATTTGTCAGTTAACAGAATGAAAAGTGATCTGCAATTTTGAGATAGATAATGGATTTAACCACTGGTCTGTAAGTACCGCTGGACTGTAAGTACACAATGCACCATAAACACCAAGAGTGCTACCTCAAATGGGTCACTCAAGCTACTACAACACATGATAAAGATAATGCAAAATTATTGCAAAGCACTCTTTCATGGAGGGACTGGAAAATACAAAATTATGCCCTGCTTCTTTTGGGTCTTATGGTTTTGGGAAATACAAGCTATGCCTTGCTCCTTTTTTGGAGACTTAGAGGTTGGAGCAAATAGTGGAGACAGAACACCCTCAGCGCTACATGAAAACATTGAATTCTCAAGCCAATGACAAAAATCTCCATCCATCATCACACATAATATCTTCAAATCAAGCTTAACAAACTAAATAGCTTTATGGGTCTGAAATCAGTTCAGTTTCATCATATAGTCAAAACCTCTGCAATATATGTCATTGCAAAAACCTTAAAGAGTATGTTTACGATAAACAAAACAAGTTATAAATTTTGTAACTTGTTTTTAGCTTGCATTTTATGATCACTAGATGGAGCTTTACCAATAGCTCATAACAAGCTTTTGTTTATATAAACACCAAGAGAGATAGAATTCAATAGCTCTTTTGTTGTCTCCACCTCCAGAGCAGCTGCTTTCAAGGTAGTTGTCTCACATCAGTGAAGGGTAGGTAGAGTAGAAACTAGATCTAAATACTAACTCTAAAATCAGCATTTATCAAACATATTTCTATCAGTTTAAAAGCATGAAATTTATTAAACATAATGCCTTCAAATCCAGGTTAACAAACTATATAGCTATATGGATCTGAAATCAGTTCTGTTTCACCATATAGTAAAAGCCTCTGCAATATATATATATATTAATTGCAAAAATCTTCAAGGGTACATTTATGATAAACAAGTTATAAATTTCATGACTTGCTTTTAGCTTGCATTTTACGATCACTAGATGGAGCTTAACCAATAGCTCCTAACATGCTTTTGTTTACATAAATGTTGAGAGAGATATGATTCAATATCTCTTTCATTGTCTCCACCTCCAGTGCAGCTACTTTTGAGCTAGGTGGCTCACATCAGTGAAGGGTAGAGAGACTAGAGACTAGATCTAAATACGAACTCTAAAATCAGCATTTACCAAACATTTTCTATCAGTTTGAAAGCATAAAATTTATTAGACACATAATGTCTTTAAAACTCAGATTAACAAACTAGATAGTTATATAATCCTGAAATCAGTTCATCTCTCTCAGCATTTATGTAAACAAAAGTTTGTTAGAAGATATTGGTAAAGCTCCATCTAGTAATCACAAAATGCAAGCTAAATGAAAGTTATGAATTTATAACTTGTTTTGTTTATCACAAATGTACCTTTGAAGGTTTTTGCAATGATATATATTGCAGAGGCTTTTACAATATGGTGAAACTGAACTGATTTCAGACCCATATAGCTATCTAGTTTGTTAAACTGGATTTGAAGACATTACGTGTCTAATAAATTTCATGCTTTCAAAGTGATAGAAATGTGTTTGATAAATGCTGATTTAAGAGTTAGTATTTGGAACTAGTTTTAGTCTCCCTAGCTTTCACTGACATGAGCTAACGGGAACTAGTTTTAGTCTCCCTAGCTTTCACTGACATGAGCTAACTAGCTTGAAAGGAGCTGTTATAGAGGTGGAAACAACGAAAGACATATTGAATTTTATCTCTCTCAGTATTTATGCAAACAAAAGCTTGCTATGAGCTATTGGTAAAGCTCCATCTAGTGATTATATATATATATATTGTAACCCGACCCCTTCTGCTACTGCGGACACTAGTTCTCCTTCTGGCTTTCTATTGACGATTCCCTTTTTACGAACCCGCTGTGTTCTGTCGTCCGGGGTTACATAATGTTTTGTGAAAATAGTTTCAAACACATATACACGCACGTTTTATTTGTTTCATACCTAGATTCAGATTGAATCCGAGTAATAGGCGCCAGGAGAACCTTTTCAAGCTCGCCACGCACGTGCACATGCTCACTCAACTATATCACAGAACATGCCCAAGCATCGCTCCAGCGGACAGCAAGAAATGAACACAGCCACTATTTCCGAACTATATCGCTCATTACTCTTAACACACTATTGACATGCCTTTATCATGGTTAGGCCCGCCCTATATCCCCCAGAATAAATCTCCCAAAACTTAACCTTAACCTAAGAATGGTACGACAATTATAAATGCTATAAATATACTTAACGCTTAACTAACATATTAAATGCACTCATTCAAATTATATAAAATAGATCACTCCCGCACTCATTCAACATTGGTTAAATAAATTTGGAAATTCCAAGCGATCAATAAAAGAAACATTAATTAAGTGAATGATTTATTTGTAAACTGGGTAAATAAAATTATTATGCAGATATATAATTTAGTAAGTCTAGATAACACAATTACGGAAGCGAATATTAACTTACATAGATCTTTGCTGAGTATTAATTGTACATATTATACTGGTTGAGTTCTTTAGTGGTTCGGTTGGTCATCAGCAATTTAATCATTTTATCTTAATGTTTGTAAATCGTTCTCCACTTTAAAGTATTTATCTGGTGCATGAATGTGTAAGCAAATGTTAAAAATAACTACCTGTGGGACGAGAAGACTGTAATGGGATCCTGAGCGATATTTTATTAATTCCCATGTCGGTTCTGGGTGAGGCTTCCAGGGTGTGTGTGGTCCTTGAGTTCATTTCTCCGAGGTTGAGAGCATTCTAGGACGATCAGCAGTGCCAGGTGCGAAGGTTCGGCGGCCAAGCCGCGAATTTTGGATTCAGCAACGCATTTCGGCTACGATATTACACAAGTGTAGGTTAGGAAGTCCAAGTACTTAATCGGAAGCTCCGCAAAAAAATTAATAATACTTTCCGCTACAATTCAACTTGATTTCGCCTTCAACAACTTTCAATTTAGTGTCCTTTTTCGGTTCCGTCTTGCCTTTTTCTTCTCTCCTCTTTCCCGCCGTGACACCTTGAATTTTTCCTCCAATCTCTATCATGCACTCATAAGTCATTAGTTCTTATTTGCTAATCAAGGATCCTCTTTATTTAATAGTTTCTGTGACATTTGCACCACGTGGGAATTTAATTTAGTTTTTCCATTTTTCTTACATATTGTTTTAGCCGGAGTCAGAAGTCTAAGTAGTACAATAGCAGTGTACACTTTTTATCACCTCTGCTTCTAAATTTGGATTGTTATCTAGACTTTACCAACATACATCCTGCTTATTGTTTCAACTTCTCTAAATTTGACTCTACTAATTGCCCCCCATTCAAAATATCTTAGATCGCTTGGAATTTTTTTTACCTATTACAGATTAATTAATTTACTTATTTTTTTTCCTTCCCTTTTGTTCAAAATGATTTAATAAATTTTCTAATTTGTTCTCGAACATTCCCTGTTTCTTTTAAAACGAAATGACAAAAAAAACAAACTTGACAAATAATGATTATAATAAATTAATTCCTCAAAAAATAAAAACTCTTTTAATTTTATTTCAATAAATCTGACAGGTACTCATGTATAGCTGCGATCTGCTTTAGACACGGCTGTTTCTCGTTTATTCTTAAAACAAGATCGCTTTGTTAAAAGTTTTGTACCTGTCATTTATTTCGTCGTTAATATATATTTAACTTTCCTAGGTTCAAACCCTATGTAACGCTATTCCGTTACAATATATATATATATATATATATATTTATAACCTTAGAAAAAGAGAGGAAGAGAGGGGTGACAAAGAAAAGAAATGATAAGAAAAGAGTAGAGATAGGATAAATGATGACATGGGAAAAGGTGGAGAAAAGAAAGAAGAGGAAGATAGCAGAGGGAGAGAGATAAGATGAGATAATGAAGTTAAGAAGATGGAGGTAATGAAAGAAGAGAACAGAGCTGAGATGATGATGAAGATGAGATGAAGATAAACTAATCTATAAGAGATAATGAAGATGATGGAATGAAAATAATGAAGGTGAGATGAAATGAAGGAGATGATAACTAAGATGAATGATGATGAAGGTAAGATGAGAGGGAAATGATCTATAAGAGAAATGAATGTGAGATGATGAAGAGAGAGAAAAATGAGATAAGCAGATGATGAAGATGAAAGGATAGAGATGAAGATAAGATAGCATGGAATTATTATTATTAGAGACTCTTAACGACTTGGCTCAGTGGAGTTACAATAAATTTTAAGACTGAATGATGATCCAGAGATGTATAATCAGATAGAGACCAAATCCAATATCAATGCAAATATAACCATTATAGCATATTAATAATTTAGCATAAAACCTAATCTTAAATCATTATTTAATAGTTATCAGAATCGACCTGCCATTAGATCATACACTCTGAATAAGAATAAATGATACACTGTTGGGAAGGACTATCACATTAAATTAAAACTAACAAGGCAACAAGAGTAAACACTCTCAGGGGTTTTAAAACAAACTCTTGTGCAAAGTAAAAGCTTAAATTGCCTAATAAATAATTGGTAGGATAAATAAACAGGGAGTGATATCTTGGCTGACCATAAAATAACTATCTTATGTTCAATCATGAAGTAATAAACAAAAAACTATTAATCCAAAAACTTGGTAAATCAGTCTAAATTTTAAATTAATAATGGCCTATTACCCAAGAAATCACTCGAGCAAGGAAAAGGGCAAGAGTACTTTTTATGCCTTTCCCCATACTCAGAGACACCCTACTAAGGATGTTAAATGTGGATGGATTATATATTTTTTTTAAATATAAGATGATGATAAATAATGTGCAGCTAATGTAAGATAATGTGCAGTTTTTAAAATAGTAAATAATAAATACTCTTCAGAAGCACTAATATTCTTTATCTCATTGCATATTCTTCAGTCTGAGAAAATAGATATAATGATAATTGAAAAATCATCTTTTAAATGAGCATTCGATTAAGCATCTGATACAATATGATTATCTGTTACTGTGATTCAATCTGAGAGTCACTTAGATTAGCATGATTTTATAATTTAAACAAGTATCAAAATATATTTTATATACTTTATGATATGTTTATGAACTTTTAAACTCAAGACAATAATATTTTTCATATAAAAGCAAAACAAACAGAAATAAAAGTTTTTAAAATAATAATAATATGGTTTATTAATAACAACGTAAAGAAAATATTTACATACAAAATTATTAGAATACACATTGCCAAGTTAGCGCTGGAATATGTTGTAAAAGAAAAAACATTTTGACTTTCATACTCCATGTGGTTTACAAAATTATAATAATTTAGCTGACTGAAGTTACTAAGTATTCCTTTTTAACTCTTTTAAAACTGTTTATTTTGACAAACAAAACAATAAAATAAATAAATACATACAAGAGCAAGCAGAGGCTATTTGATATTAAATTCTAATCTTTTAATAATTAGAGATTCCAAATCTTTAAACTTCAATTGCAATAGTCTATGTTTAACAAGCATAATTCTATTTTTAGTAGTAATATAAAATAATAATGTGGTATTATTTAAAAATCAGAATAACACAATAATAGGTTTATATTCATTATCCTAAGCTAAGCAAATGCTATGCTGGAATAAGCATATACAACATATATTTTTCTCCTTAAAATAAATATTGTCATTAGTTATACTGACATTATTAATATTATAGCTAGTGATGCATTTAAACAAATTTCTAGCTAACTTTAAAATAATTTAGATGAATGGGACACTCATTCATCAAAGGTAATTTATACACGTTTTTTTCAATAAATTCTGTCCACATAAAATTATTACACTAAATGTTTTTAGAATTAAAATTTAAAATTTAAAATAACTTACCAATCCAGTGGTGAAAACTCTGGATCAACATATTAAAATTAGTATGTGTGAATTTCCACTTATATCATAAGCATAATTTACATACTTAAAAATAAATATGAATTATTGTTGGTTGGTTTGTGGATGATAAATCTATCATAACAACACAATTCAACATTGATATACCATTAAGTATTAAAATAACTAACTACAACCTGAAGAAGTAAAGTTCCTCAAACAAACATATCTTGTCATCATATATCTATAAACAAATGCAACATCACCTAGTTCATCATGGATGATAGGTGAAACTAAGTACATATATGATCTGCAGATCTGAATAAAAATGTTGTGGCTTTCAAAACACCTAACTTTGTGGCACAAAATATGATGCCTGGACCTTGTCTACAGTGCATCAGGAACAGGAAAGATGCACCAGGAAATTATGATCCTCCCTCATGGGATTCCAGTACTTCAAAAATGTGATTACAATCACTAGAAATACGAATATCTGGGATACAATAACCCTCAATGGAACAGCTCTCTGACCTCGTGGAAAAGCAATACAATAAGGATGGATGACCTTGTCTACTCCATTTAGCATACTCATAATAGTTAGCAAAGCCTAGCGCTATAAGGCTAACAAATACTAAACTAACAACAAGATATAGACTTCACATAAAGATTTTAAAAATACAACATGCATTCTCAATGTCCAAACCAACAATGCAAACTATGTCAACTGACTAATATAAGAATTACTTTAAAATTAAATGCATATAAAAATTCTAGGCAAAGTTACAATGCACACATAATAAAATATTAAATACTAATATATGGTACTAGTGGACATTTAAAAGATTTCAAATTAAATGTGAGAATATTAATTATCAATACAAATAAAATATTTGCAATTATTATTGATGTAGCATTTATAAAACAAATGAATGGAAACCCCCTGATAAACCTCTTTGGCTGATTTAAAATAAAACTGAGTGAAATATCCCAAATCTAAATAAGCTAAGACTGATATATTAAAATCTCCAGGAATAAAATTATTGAATATAATTTTAACTTGTGAAATGCTTAACAAATTGTATAAAATTTACCTGAGAATTGCAGAATATATGTCTGCTCATTATAATAAACCCATTAAGATTAAAAGTATAACATTAGTTAACCAGCATATTTATGCTAACAGTAATACACATATATAAAAATAAATAAATATAGCATATATATTTTTCTGGTTTCTTTTTTTTTCTTTTTAAAACCAATATAAAAAAAATGCAAGTAAAAACAATATACAGCAATTTCAGTTCATAGTTTCAGCTTCCTCCATAATTCTCTTTCGTTTTGTTCAAGACATGTATATAATTTATTAAAGATAATTTATTAATCTGACAGTGCAAAGCTTCAGGTCAAAATATTTATAAGCATGACAATGATTTCTAAAATGAAACAGGTTTGATAATTCTTTAAAGATATTTTACTTTCTTCCTTTAAAGATATTCTAGATAATAAAACATTAAAATAATAAGAATAGGCCAGCATTAGAAAAACAAATTCTTCAGCTGAGAACATTATTATAAGATCCCAGGTTTACATGTACAATAATATAGCTTTATTTTAATTCCATTTCCCCCTTTTAAATGAATGCATTTTTTTATAACAATTTTTTTAAAAATTATTTTCTCATATAATATTCTAAGATTTCTTTCCAAATAATTTTTTTAATCTTTTTGACATAAGAGAAGAATTATTTTGCAATTAGAAAATTTCATCGGTTTAGGAGCTTGGAAAAATAGTCACAAATTTATGTATAGATAAATGCAAATATAACAGTTCATTATATATTCAACAGATAAAATTTCATCATTAATAACTGTAGTTTATAGCATTTAGTCCAACTGTTTTAGAAGTAGATAATTAATCTATCATAACAAATAATACACTTCTAGTTGAACATTAGGCAAAATTAATAATAATTATATTATACGCTTGACAGACAAAATTTATCCTTCCTCAATTTATAGAATATTTTTCTCTTTGATAAAATTATTTTAAAACAAGCAATTATTATAACAGGAGTATGTGAATCTCAGACTTAAAATCAGATTTAATAAATTTAAATCAAGGAGATCTACACATTTTAACTATAATAAAGTTCACTATAAATGTCTTTCAATTTTCTTTGTTTAAGTTCTAGACTACTTAAATAATAACTAATTATTCTCCAACTATAAAAGTTCAGTGCAATAAAGATAACTAACTGTTGATATCCTAATTTTATTTTCCAGTAGATATAAGTCATGCAATTAGAAGACATAAAATTTCCTTTAAACATTTTGTTACTATGACTTTAAAATTAATTAAAAGTTGATATTAAGAAAATGGGTTTATCTTTAATTTAGCAGTTTTTCATCACAATTTTAAAACAATTAGATATAATTTTAACATACTTTTGTTTTAACAAGAAAATAATATTTTTTTTAAAAAAAAAATACAACTTGCTTTTTGAGAAAAAGAAAAGTTTCATGATTCAAGAGCATGCACACAGCACAGCTAAAATACAATAAAATAATATTCTATTTATAACCTGATAATTTCTACCCCTCCCTCAATTTTCATGTCAATTTCTTTTAATATAAGCAAACAATACAAGTTATTTTCTATTTAACTGTAACTTTTTAAATCAGGTAGAAATTGATTCCTGACATAATTTTTGATCTAACTATTTGAAAATCACATTGTTTTTAATGGCTTCTAAATTACAAGTTAATTATAATATTATATTACATAAAATAAAATAAAAACAAATATTAAACTAGTTTTATTTATCAAAACCTTTTTAAATATTTAATTATACTGCTTTTATTCATTCACTTGTTTTAATCAATATTGTAGTTAAATTATTATTTATTCATTTACTTCATACACCTCCATGCATGCACACACACATTGATAGCTTTCTAACCTGACCTCCACTAATTCATTATAACTTATTTAAAACAACTACAAATAAAATATTAAGGAATATTAGATTAAAAAAAAACTTAACAGGTTAAAGCTAATTTAGATTAAACATTTAAATATTATTTGACTGCTTTAATACAATTTAAATATTACTTTTAAATCAATTGTACATTATTTTATTTATAATATTAACTTATTATAGGTTATAAACTGGAAATAAACAAAACCATAGGTTATTTTATAATACATATAACATTATTTATTAATTTAAACTAACTCAAATATTTACTTTAAGAAAACTACTATCTTATGTCTCCTGCAAAACTAATTACTACACACTACTGACTTTATACACATAATGAAATAAAATTTATTATAATATTACAATATTATACAGTATTATCATATATTATTCACTAACTAATTAATTTCTTCTATTTTTAGCATTATTTTTTATAAACAATAATATTTAAACAGCATTAAACTGTTGCACATGCACTTTGGATTTTAAATATAAAATGAATGAATACTAACACTTCAACCACATGATAAAGTCTTCACTATATAAAGTAATTGACTTATTTACATTATTTTTTAAAAAAATCACATAATTACAAATAAATAGTTAAGGTAAGATTAACTCTGGCACCTGTTGGATCCAAGTGAAGTTTCACTCATGTACAATATATATATATATATATATATATATATATGTTAAAAGCTACAATTGTCAAATAATAATAATAATAATAATAATAATAATAATAATAATAATAATAATAATAATAATAATAATAATAATAATAATAATAATAATAATAATAATAATAATAATAATAATAATAATAATAATAATAATAATAATAATAATAATAATAATAATAATAATAATAATAATAATAATAAATGTGTAGTATATAACTTTGGAATTTAATACATGTTATTTGATATGTGTAATATTCAACTAATTAATAGCTAATAAAGGTTAAAGTTATGGGTTATTCTTAAATTGATAATGGTAGTTATAAATTTTATGTGTCAAATAGTATTATATTCTGTTTTGTTAGTATCTTTATATATTTGTGATAAGTAACATTTGTATTAGATTTGTCTGCTATCATGTTGAATAATTACAATGATAAGTATATAGTGTTTGGAATATGTGGTAAATCTATGTTGCCTCACATTAGTTGTACTTATTCTCTTACCCTGAGTGATGATATAAATAACATAGTGGGTGAATCATGAATGATTCCCATCAAACTTTGAGTTAATTAAGACCATATTTTTGTAGTATATTGATCTAGTTATTAAATATGGGATTGATCAATTCTTCCTTTTTTCTAATATTCCTAAAAGGATCCAGAAGCACCACCAGGATTACAGACTATATGCAGTCACAATATGACCATGCTCTAGGTTGTTAGTTTGTTCTATTTACCTTAGCTCAACCCAATTATATTCATGGATATATCATATATTTTATTATATTTCATATTCTTAAGTTCTAATGGATTACTATCAATAACAGTAGAATTATTTCTGAAATATGGTTTTTGAAAATATAAATTGTACTTAGCAATGAGCAAAATTATGATAAAGATAATATAAGTTAAAAAGTTATTTTATAGTAAATTGTTACTTAATGCCTATCCATTTGAGATGATCCCACTTATACTATTAATTTATGTTATATATCATTTATATACATTTTTTTAAATGCCAATAAGTTTTATTTTAATCTTAAAAGAATCCTGTAAGATAAAAGTAATAATTAGAAGACAGAAAATGGTAGTCTTGACTCTTAAAGAAATGTTGGATGTTTGATAGCATATATAAATGGATTAAAACAAAAAGTAAATAGTTTCTAGCAATATGTAGTGGCTTAAATTATTGTATCTTAAATACATTTTTGTGTTATTCCATTTAATGAGATTGGTAGCTTATTAACCATTGAATAAAAATTTTGAAGTATATTGCCCGAGTCTATTTAAAGTGTATAAATTATTAAAATTATGCTATTAATAAGTAGGTAAAATATAAAATGTATAAGGCAAAATATACTTAATGTGAGTAATAAGTTTAAGTAATAATAAATTAAAAGATAATTTATTAAAATGGAATATAGATCCTAAGAGATCTTTCCTTATTAATACAATGGTTTAATTAAATCTTATTCTATGCAAATTTCTGTCACAATTGTCCAAAATTATGTATGGTTTCTTTGTTGTTATTAGTATATCCACAAGCTTGCAAATAATGGAAATAACTTTTGATTGAAAATATATTTAGTTGTCTGTGGCCTTATTGCTAATCACTATCCATATTGTTATTGCTATTGTTGTCAACATATTATTTTATTGTCATAAAAATCACTATTAGTTAATAGATTTTAATGTGTTCAGCATATCAAGATAAATTTTGTTAAGATCTTAGATTTAGAGTATATTAATTTTTATGGCTTATTGATCAAGACATTGTTGATCTTAAGTACTTACATTATTTTTAAATAATATTTTAAAGATGAAATATTTAGTTTTTAGAATAACTTGTTTATGTAAATCATCAGGTGCATCATTCACTGATTCTGATCATATTGTCCATGGTCATTAAATAAAAAATAGTTTGTAGATTATTATATTAACGTTATTAAAAATGTAATAATATTTCATAAAATTTAAAGTTCATATTATTGTTAGTATTGGAATTTCCGAATGTTCATTACTAATTCCATTTTATTTTATGAACTGTCTTTGGTTGTTATATTTGGGTAGTTGCAAAATCCCTCTCGCTGATCCAAATATATTTTTAAAATAGTAATATTCAAGTTATTTGAACCCTGAGAAAAATAAATTATTAATTAATAGTTTCAATTTTCAATCTATTATAATTTTTAATTTCTGAAGTTATTCATTATGCTTTGCCTTGATCTCTTATGTTTATTCTTATTGTTTGATTGATTTAGTAGAAATTTAAAATATAAAATTCTTTTCTAATTTGAGACTTACTATCTATTTTAATTTAGTTGTTACATATTTTATTTCAGTCAAGCTTAGAACCCCTTACTTTATTTCATTATTCTCTTGCTATTGTTTGACACAATGTTAGTTTTATAGTTCAGGATCTCATTCTACATCATCAACATTGTTATCATATCTCATCCATATTTTTCTTTCTTTTATTTCATCCTCATTTCATCTTAAGTCATTAACATAACTGATTCATTCTTCATTGATCCCTATTATATCACAACATTAATTATTCTTCAGCCCAACACATTTATATTTTATTCTCTTCACACTTAAGTTCATTATTTTTCATTGGTTAATTATTATTTGTTCTTCATCATCCATTCAATTGTCTACATCTTTATTTATTTATCAACCAACTTATAATTTGAATTCTGTGCTCATTTCATAGATGGATGCTCCCATATTATATCACAACATTAATTATTCTTTAGCCCAACACATTTATCTTTTCTTCACTTCATGCTTAAGTTCATTATTTTTCATTGGTTAATTATTATTCGTTCTTCATCATCCATTCAATTGTCTACATCTTTATTCATTTATCAACCAACTTATAATTTGAATTCCATGCTCATTTCATAGATGGCTGCCCCATTGACCATTAACTATTAAGTAGAATAGTAATTGTATTTATTTCATTATATTTTTGCTTTAGATCTTGAAGTTAATTTAATCAAGCATTAATATTGAAGGTTATTATCTTCATGTACACTTTGTGACAACTCTCTTTAAAATTGTTCATGCATATGCTAGCCAAACTTGTTTGTAATATTCTGTTTTGTAATTATGATTTATAGGCCATGAGTGATAAATAGGATGAATATAAGGTAATATAAAAATCTGTAGTACCTTGTAACTTCAATTTATGATTATCGATGCTGATGCTAGCCAAGTCTTACTCTTTTGTATTTGCTCATGTTAGAGCTGAGTTAGTATTGAGATAGTAATATTTTAACATTATTCTCATGTACATGTAGTTGAAGGTTACAATATATATATATATATATATATATATATATATATATATATATATATATATATATATATATATATATATATATATATATATATATATATATATATATCAAACAAATTTATATAACACAGTATTCAAATTTTAAACAATATATTCTTTACCAGAAGTACTTTTGATTGTATCACTGACAATATTTATAAATCATTAATACGAATATATGCAAAATAAACTTATATTACCCATCATTCAATCCATTCCAATTTCCCACAATTCTGTTGTTATATTAGCTGATTGTCTATTCATTAAACCCTCTCTATTCCTAGATGTCATCATTGGCTTATTAATTTTTTGTTTTTCAATACACCTTTCAATTTGAATAAGTTTTACATCTCTATAGTCAAATTTACAACCATAATTACATGCTCTATTGTGATCAAAAATAATTAATGCAGATACATTTTCTTTCTGTACATGTTTACACAATATCTTATAATCATTATATAACTTTTGTAATGTACATTTTTGATTCCTCTATATATTTCATTCCACAACCACATACCAACACCACACACACACACACACACACACATATATATATATATATATATATATATAACAGAACTTAATTCAAACATAGAAATCTTGGTTTTAGAATTCAATAAGTATCAATACTCCATCAATTATTTTTGATCACAATACAGCATGTAATTATGGTTTTAAAATTGACAATAGAGTAGTAAAAATTATTCAAATTGAAAGGTGTAATGAAAAACGAAAAATTAATAAGGCAATAATGATACCTAGGAATAGAGAGGGTTTAATGAATAGACAATCAGCTAATATAAAAACAACAGAATGATGGTTAATATAAGTTTATTTTTGTGTACATTTGTATTAATGGTTGACAATGATTGTCAATGATACAATCAAAAGTACTTCCAGTAAAGAATATATTGTTTAAAATTTGAATACTATGTTAAATAAATTTCTTTGAATTACTATTATGTGATTTAAAAATACAGACATTTAATGATTGTATATGGATACAAGAAAAAGAGAGGCAGACAAGAGATGGATATTTTTACAGGGAATCTATGATTACTGGTTTGTTGAATAATTGATTAGGATGTTAACTGATCAATCAAAAAATTAAAGTTAACTAAAAAAATTAAAATGAATAATAGACTTGAAAAAGAAAGAAGAGAATTCAACATGACAGACCATGAGAATGAATGACCCAAAACTGATGGATGTGTACTCATAAAAATGTTTAAAAAATAGAAAGAGGATTCAAATCAAAATCAAAAAATGCTGAAACAATTGAAGGAGGATTCAGACCAAAAACAGGAATAGATGTTAAAACAAGTGAAAAAATTGTCACAAAATCAATTACAAATGGATGAATATTGAAATAAAACACAAGAACAGATGTTAAAACACATTGGAGATTTGGTGTAGAAGACAAAAGAATTTAAAAAAGATAACATCAACCATCAAATATAGAGAGGCAAACAACTCGAAAATCTTACAAACAACCAAGAGCAAATAATAAAAAAAACATAAAAAGATTAAACCAAAGAAACAAAGATAGATAGTAGAAGTAAAACAGGAATTTTAGTAAGAGTTTCAGAAAGATAAAATAGAATTTGGAGATTTAGAAGATGTAAAAAAATATTAAAAGTCAAAGAATGTAAAGAAAGTATACAACAGCAAAGAGAGACATAAAGAGTGACTATCTAGAACAGATGCAACAAAATTAAATAAAAATAAAGTTGAAAGCATTGAGGGAAAAAGAGGTCTTAAAACAGAAGCTACAAAGCCTTGAAAAAAATCGATCTTTAAGTACAGCTGAGTCTAGGCATTTTATTCTTTTGTGACACTGAGGTACTTCAAATTAAAAATAGGTATTATAACACATTAAACACCTAAGGATTAGAGTCATAAGTACTTGCAACTAGTACCCAATTGAATATTTTAAATAATAAGCTGCTAGAATATGGAAGACAAAAGTACTCAAGTAGCCAGATGATTGTGAAATATGATACATATGAAGATTTAAGGATAATATAGTGGAATGTCTTCTGGTTCATTTTGAGAGTTTGACCGAATTGTTTTTCTTTCAACAAAAAAAAAAAGAAAAAATTAGGATGACAGTTACTTGTAATCATTTAAAGGGGGAATCTAAAGACAAATGGAATAGAAAGATTAGCACAAAACTTTGGATAACTTTACATATTTTGTGGGAAGCTTCTGGAGTGCAGAATGACAAGATAAACTGTTGCATCATATTTCCTTGAAAAAAACCTACATTTTTAAGTGAAACTCACACATAATTGGTCGCCCTCTAGTGGCAGCTTTTAGGCAAGTTCACCCTTGCATGGTAGCTACATTGACTGTGACTTATATGCTTCTATACCACTTATTGAGGAGAAATAACCACACAGGAAATATTGTATCTTCTTTTTATTATTAAAAAAAACATATAAATCCATATATAATTGTTAATCATTACTAAGAAACAATCACTATTAAAGCAAACACGGCTCCCAAAAAAAAAACTGCCACCTCAGCAAATTCAGTCATAGCCTTTAAAAGGGAAGAGGGACTACCTTTAAAAAGTGAAAACAACTCTAAAATCCCTAAATTCATATGTCAGGACAAACCAAAAGAAATAACTCTTCCTTTGATCGAAAAAAGGAAAAATCCTTCAAGGGAAAAATCTACTGAGAAAACAAATAGAAAATGTGAACTAGAAACAGATTTTGAGGGGTCTGAAAAATAATCTTTCAGATCAAACCCAAACTTCCAATGACAATGACTTTATAGAGAATTTTTCTACATTTAATCCAAAAAAAATTAGATCTCCAGAGTCAAAAACAAAAAAGTTATGCCTCAAAAACTGAACAGGAATCTCGAAAATATAATACTTATAATGTAAATATCAACCACAATCTTGCCGTTGACGATGAACTCACATATCCAAAGTTTGATGAAGCATTGTGTTATGATCCCACAAAGTTGAAAGAAAAAAAATTATATAAATACCATAGAGAATTTCAACAGCTATAATCTGGTCCCAAAACTAGACTTCCCACTTGAAAAACAAAAAAGTTATAGTCAAAAAATCAAACCGGAAGCTACACACGTTCACACTCATAACACGGAAAAAGACGTAAATTCTATCACTAGAGACAAATCCACATACTCTAAGTTCACAGAGACACAGTTGAGTGATTCCGCAGAGTCGGAGACAGAAGGTTATACTGCTTTGACAGAGAATTCTACCTGCTATAATACCCGACAAAAATCATACTCCCAGCATGAAAAACAAAAAAGTTACAAATCAAAAACTAACCGGAAGCCACACTAGATCGCCCTCATAACACAAAAAACGACTTAAATTGTAACTCTAGCAATTTATTTACGTATTCCAACTTAGGGGGGGACACAATTAAATCATCCAGCACAGTCGAATACACCACTTTATTCCAAATCTCCAGTTAATTTAACTGCACATAAAGCCAGCTTGAACTCACCTTTCCAACCTCAAAAACAAACAAGTAAAGATTCAAAAACAAAGCTTAAAACTGCACTAACACTAAATAAAGATAAGAAAAAAGACCTAACCAATACTAATAGCAATGGAAAACCCAAACTCACCTTTCCAACCTCAAAAACAAACAAGTAAAGATTCAAAAACAAAGCTTAAAACTGCACTAACACTAAATAAAGATAAGAAAAAAGACCTAACCAATACTAATAGCAATGGAAAACCCAACTTAAACTTCAATCACATAAAAACAAACTCCCCAATCCAAAAGACAACACCAACTAACACCGACTTCCCAAGAAAATCAACAAGCAGCAAAACCACAAATAAACCAAACTCCCAGAAACCAAAACAAACAACACAAAACAAAAATTCCAAACAGCAAAGAATATCAGTTTTCAGTTCCAACAGTGAAGAAAATGACACAACATTGGAAAACAACAATGATTTTTTTCCAAAACTTCAATGCAGTTCCAGATTTACAACCCAAGACACCAACAGCCCCCCAGAACCAGCACAGCAAAACAATGCTAACAACTCAGAACATTACCATGCAATATCCTCACAACTCCAACCCCAATTCTCATATGCTAATAGCCTTAGGATAACCACTAGGCAATCAACCCAAGCCAAAACTCAAGCAATCAACACACAAACTACAGAAGACCCATACAATAAATTCATCCAATTAAGATATGGGGAACAAGAACAAAATGAACATGCTGACTTGCAACAACCAGTTAACATAGACTACCATTCTTCAGTAACAGAATGCTTTAATAGAACCATACCAAATCTTCTCTTTTGCTCCTTCACAGAGTATACCAATGAATGTACAAGTATCCTAACAACAACAGATATCAACTGCTCCTTATACAAATTCCCAATACTCTCACTCTATGATCTACTCACTGACCACAAGTTCTGGTCACCAGTTTATAAAATACTGTTCCACACAAATAAAAGTTATATTGCAATTCAATTCAAAGACCTAGCAGGAAAACAACTCTTTGAAACTAAATTCAAACAGTTAGACAACAAATACCTGGTCCACATTAACATGAACAAACCACAGATTCTTCAGGGCAGAGTGAGTAACTGTACTGTCAACTTTGAAGAGTCCCACTTACAATAGGCCCTTGTCAATTATGGTACAGTTGAAGGATTTAAATACATCCAAGAATCAAGAGCAGAAACAATGGTATTTACCAACACTGCAGTCTTCCGTCTAGTCCTCAAGACAGGAATCCAGCCACCTACACTACCAGCAACAGTCAGCAACAACAAGGCTACAATCCTTATCAGCTTCTGGGATATACCCCCATTGTGCTTCAACTGTCAGAACAGAGGACACATAATGAAGGTGTGTCCCCTCAATACAAGCGATGTAAGCAGTCAGACATATCCAAAAAATCACAACAGCACCATCGAAGACCCCCTGATTCTACACACCCAATTAAAACCTACCCAAAACCACAAACAGAAACCGAAAACACACATCAGTCCATACCCACTCCAATGGGAACAAACCATAGTCATACAAGCATCCCAGATACTGGCAAATCCCTAATCCACCACAGACTGGCAGAGGACTCAAAGCTCACTAGATCACGGTCATCATCAGAAACCATGATTGAATCAGAAGATGAGGGAACCACCAAAACATCTACTAAACCCTCCAAACCATGCAACTACAAAAGATCAAGACATAATAATTCTAGCACACAAGAAAAATCAACTGATGACTCCAGTACCTCAGACCCAGCCCAAGAAGCTCTCAGAACAAAAACTACCAGATCACAGGAATCATGTAAACCATCAGACAAAAAACGATGAGAAATTCAATCAAGGGAAGATGAGACTCTACCAAAATTCAGACAATCTGGAAATCCTATGCTGACAACCACCAAAGATGAGACTCTACCAAAAGTCAGACCACCTGAAGACCCTATGTTGACAACCACAGAAGAAGAGACTCTACCAATTTTCAGACCAACTGAAGACCCCATGCCAACAAACACAGAAAATGAAACACTCCTTATCTCATTTTCTGAGTCTGAGAACTGCTCTTCAGAAAAACCCCTACCAGAAGACACCATCCCAGAAGATAACTTCACCTAAAATACTCACTACACCATGACTATTACAATCACAGCAGTAAATATCAGAGGCTTAAACTCCAAAGAAAGAGTTGAAGCACTTCACAGATGGTTTATTAAACATCAACCAGATATCCTCTGTCTCTCTGAAACAAAACTACACATACAGTCTGGCCCACACATCATGAAACTAAACTCACTGGGCTATTTTCACTACTTCATAGCCCAAACACCAGGATCCAGAGTGGCCATACTAATTAACAAATTATCTCCCATAACCTTCTTCAAAATACTATACATAGACAACCACTGTCTCATAGCCATCCTTCAGTACAACAATTGTACCATCAACTTATGCAACATATACATGACAAAGGCTCCTGACAACATCCGCAGAATCATTCACACAATAAATGCGACACTTCAAACCAACCCATTTCCTTCCATCCTTATAGGAGACTTCAACCACTCCTATGAAACCTTCCAGTCTGATTACCTCCCATTGATCAGTTTAAAGCTAATGAGTGCACGAAACCTGCTCCCTGAGACAGCTTTTTCATTCTACATAACTAAATATAAGTCCCTCATCGACTTAACCTTTTTTTCACTAAAATTACTGCCTACCACTCAAGCCTGACTCTGGCCAGTGGTTTTTTTCAGACCACCTGTTACACGAGATATCCAGTTTTCCTCCAGCTCCCCAGACCCAAACAACTACCAAAGAACAATAAGACTCATAACCAGGGAAACTACACCAGCCTGCTTGTTCTCAGAAGCCTACATACAATTCCATCGAACAAACACACTCTCCAGGCCAACCACAGAGGCATGGCCTCTATTCACAAAAACACTACAGAAACTAATAACCACCTACTCCTTCTGAAGACCTGGACCCTTGAAACTTTTAAACAGCTTAGACAACATTGCAGATACCCTCAAGCACCTAACACAGGAAGGACAAAACATAGAAACAATCTTACAAATAAAGACTAAATATAGGACCACCCAAAAGATTCTAGCAGAACATATAGCAACAAAAAGAACCCGGAGCTACCTGGTACATCAACACTGCTGGACCAGAGGATACATCAGATGGGCCTTGGGATCAGGAAAGAATAGAAAAGGCCCAAGTGACATCACCATTGATGGTAAACAATACATTGGCCCTGCAATGCTAGGTAAACTCCAAGAACATTTCAAAAAAAAGTTTCAAAACCACATCACACCCAGTGACAGAGAAACTTTCAAAATAAATCCAGACAACTCTCATGACATTACCCATGCTACAATCCAAAAAAAATTAAATGTGATGCCAGACAAAATACATCCTGACCTACATGGCATCCCAAAGTTTATTCTACTCTACCTGAGCAAATACACCATCCCAATCATCAAGGAAATGATTGATCTACTCAGCAGTGGGACTTGCCATCTTGATTTCCTATATCCCATCACAATGGTGCCACTACTTAAAAAGAGTGATGCCGCAACTGAACTACAAAACCTAAGGCCTATCTCAATGATCCCACTCATGATCAAGATAATTGAGTCTATAATCAAAGACAAAATGCAAGGCAATGTCCTCAAGCACATCTCAAAATACCAGTTTGCCAAGAAGGGTGCAGCCACATCAGATGCAATAAGCCACTTCTGTCTAGTAATAGACCAAGTGCGCACAAAAAGAAGGTCCAAGCCAGTTGCCATTCAACTCGACATCGCAGGGGCATTCGACTCTGTATGCATTGATGTGCTAATTAGAACACTTGAACAATACTAAGTACCTCAACCTCTTCTACAAATCATAGAGAACCTTTAAACAACCAGGGAATTTTCCTCACGCTAGATGGATGCATAGCTCTGGGATTCAAACCAAGTTTATCTATCCCACAGGGATCCCCACTAAGCATGCTGTTATTCACAGCTTACATAAACCCTCCCCTACTCCAAATAGAAAACACGCTTCCAGGCATCCAAGTAGATTACATCAATGAAAACATAAAACACATTTCCTACATGGACGATGTTGTCATCTTTCTTCCCTCCATAAATCACCTTAACAATCTAGTAAACATACTTGACAGTTACACAACAACACATGGCCTCACATTCAACAGTGAGAAGTCAGAAATATGGTCATTTCTCACAGGAAAACAAATTCCAGCCATGTTCAATGCCCAACCACAGAAGTTCTTGGGATTCCCTGTAGCAAAGTCCTACTCACTCATGAGACAGGAAATCCAAAACTCACTGCTGAAAAAAACACAAACCACAATAGCATCAATATCAAAAATTTACTTGTCCCTCTTTGGAAAGGTCACATTACTAAATGCCATCCTGCTTCCCAAAATAACATACTACCTTTCTGGATTCAACCCCACCAAAGGATTCATAAATAAAATAAACTCTGCATGTACCAAACTTTGCTGGGAAGGAAAAGTCACAGCCATCAGTATCAAGACAATGCATCACCCCAGGAGAGAGAATGGTCTCTCACTCCACTCCATTGAAACAATCAACCTACAAAGAACCCACAATGTGCTTCACAGACTTTTTAAGGACAATGATACCATTGAATGCCCAATACCTGTCGAGCCCACAGATAGGCCACCACCCTCTAAACAAAACAACTGGCTTCGACAATCAGTGACCCTAATCCTCAACCAACTTTCAGCCAATGCAAGCCTATTCACATGCAAAATCACATATTGGGAGATCTTCAATATTACACACCACAAGAATTCCACTATCTCTGCCTACCTCCATATTTCCAACCAAAGACTCATCAAACTAACAAAACACTGGCACCTTCCCCCAAAGTTTGTTGACTTCCTCATTAAAGTAAATCTGGAAGCCCTTCCCACAAATGCCTTTCTATACTATAAGAGAGGCTTCAAAAATCTAGCAAGCACATGCACACTCTGCCAGAGAGAAGATGAAATCACCAACCACATGCTAACAAACTGCTCAAGTCTACAAAAGCTCCAATCAGCATTACAGAACCGATTCAAGAACCAAACCCACAACTCTTTGTCTCTAACCAATGTGATAGATCAAGGAACTTATGCACAGCTTAGACTGGCAACATTTGTGAACTTTACAATCTGGTCTCTTCGATGTAAGCTGATCATAAGCAAGTCTGAATACCTGAACATTGAGACAGCCTTATATCAAATGCTGAATAAAATTCACAAAACAGACTTTTCCACAGCCTACCCTAGCATTGCAGAAAACACATGGGCCCTAGTTGATCTACCCAGTGAAGAAATGCTCCAAGATTACTCCTGAACACAACACCACAGAACTTTATAACACATGCATATAAAGCATTGTAATAACCTGTATAATCCATAGTAACAATATGTAAAACCAATGTAACCATTGTATATTTCCTCAATAAAGTTGAAAGAACTCACACATAATTTTTCTATAAGCAGGTATCAACACTGAGTAAATTGACATCATTTGTACTACCAGCAGGACAAATTATAAGGACTACAATATATAGCATGCCAGGTCACATTCAACAGATTATTCTAGACCACAATAAATCCAGTAATGAGGAAACAGACAAATTACTAAGTGCAATTGATTTTGGAAACATTGCAAACGAAGTACTTGATAAAATAAGAAGTGTAGAATAAACCAAACAAGAACCCAGATACAGGTATGTGAAAGTTCACAATACAAGAGGAAAAAATCAGGCAGAAAGACTGTGTTCAATTTAGATCACATTACACTCTGGAAAACAAAATAGATCTTCATTGAACTATTCCTTATGATAAGGAGCAATAAATATTCATTTTATTCAAGTGAGGCTAGAGGAATATGATATGTAATATATGTATTGCCATATATTGATATCAAAGAGAGAGTAAAACCTGTCAAAATTAACAATTTGTCCGAATTCTGACTATTTACTGGATTAAATATATGCAATTTTATAAGTTCCATACATGAATTTAAGTAGAAATTATAGCTATGTGTTATTATAGGTTTAGAACACATGAACAATTAATATATGCGCATGTGTGTGGTATATATATATATATACATATATATATATATATATATTATTCAAATGGTCGCACAACCACATTATGCACCAATTGCAACTAAATTTAAAATCTATAAAAGAATTTAAACCAATTCGCTTTTACTCTTTATAGCTTCATCATCCAATTGTAACAATTTAAATCTATATAACTTTCTCATGCACAGATCATTATCAGGTCTTTTCCTTGCAGCACTAATTGTAACCACTCAGACAACCATGTTTTGAACCAATTGTAACATTTATTTATTTATGCTCAGGAGACCACACTATGCATCAATTATAAACCTTTTATCTGGCACTTTGACACTTGCGACCATGTTGCATGCCATATGTAACATTTTAAGAATGTATTGATGGATGCTTCATCATTCCCAGCTAACATTATTTTTAACACCTACTGGGATGATGATGATGAGATAGAACATTCATAATCTTATTTGCCAAGATGCCAAATTGCAACTTTAATAAAATATTAAGGTTAAACCTCATTTCAATAACTTATTAATAAGTTTCGTCAATGATATTTAATGAATGGGTTAATAAATAATTAATAGATTAAGAGAACACTGAGAATGCATTTAAAACAATAATATATAATATTCTTGGAAATTCGTGGTTTAAGAAACTTTAAACTCAACTCCCATTACAATTGATATTTTCAGCACCATTCACCATCATTAAAGTCACAATTAAAATTTTGTTCAGATTACAATTAGTTCTATGTCCATCTTCACTCTCCTAATCCATTCCTCTATCATCCTCACATTCATAGGTCTATTGCACTACTATTTACTATTAAATTTTTTATTGTGCTAGCTCATTTCTCCCATTATAATCTCTTCTCAGGGTGTCAGAACAATAAGGTCTGAAAGTCAAACAAGCTGTGATGGATTATTGATGATAAACACCCCTCTCATGATCACCTCCAAGGTTGATCTTGGCTGTATTTAATGTAGCCAATTTCTATTTACACTAAATCTCGAATAATTTAAGCTTAAATTAAATCTTTTAGAAATGACATATTATAAACACTTTTGAAATTAAAGTAAAATTATAAGGAAGTGCATCTAGATAGGTGTTTGAATACAACAGATTGGAAAATAGCCATCCCTAGTCATCATCTATATGTCAACTATACTGAATTGAGTATTTGTAATCATATATTACCAGCTCAAAAAATTAATCATCTAAAGAAATTTTAAGGTGATACGATTTACTAAATGATAATTCAACATAAAAAATAATGTATTGATGTATGATTGGATTTGAGAAGTCTAGATTGTAATAACCCACAAAACATTGAGATGAGATGTACACAATTTTTTATTTAAAACAAAATAACAAATTTTATTAGCCTATTATACATCAACAAAATAATATATACAGTAACTCTATGGTTTACATGCTTTCCCCTGTTCTACAGCCGTATTATGATATAAAAATAAATAAATAAATAAATATCCCTACATCAATAGATAATGTTAAGAGGTTTTGATAACAATAATAGTTACCTTCACATATAGTATATTTTGTTTTTTTTTCCCCCAGACTCAGGGAACGGTCAATTTTTCCCTGCAGTGTTTAATGCTTTTAATTACTGATCTGTTTCTAAAGCTAACTCTTCCAATAATAAAATTTAATAATTTTATTTAATTATTTTAATCTAACATTCATTCGCTTTAAGCTCTACAATAGGTATATTTTATGTATGGTGGGACTAAGTTAATTTTGGTTACTTTTCAAATGTCAACAAATCAGTATCAAGTTCTATCATTACCACACATGCATACACTCTATATTCATGTTCTTATGACAATAATACTATTTCAGTTATATTATCTTTCCAGCGAAGTCCTCAGCTGGCTGTGGAAATATTTCTTAGATAATTTTATATACATATTGCTTAATTTAACCCTTAAGTTTAATATTTATTTACATTAATATTCTTGGCTCTTATTGATTTATTGAAATATATCAACAAAATAATGTTCAAGTATACCAATTGCACACACACTACCCACACTCATCCTGAAATCAAATTGAGTTTGTGTCCCTGTAACCAACGTTTATAAGGAATGCTTAGAAATAGTTATATTTCATACACCCATAAGGAATATCAACATTAACATAAGGCAGACAGTGATCCGAATAAGAGAAAACCTTTTCACTAAGGTTGAGGTATTCTAGGATTTTATTGCTAGTCATACAGAGAGACTTGGGTTTACCTATTAACCTCTGGCCATCAATAAAGAAATCATCTCATGGTGTAAAAAATAACCAAGTGGAAAACTTTTCCACCATGTTTAAATACTTTATAAATATGGAATAGATATCTTAGTGATTGAACTAAACTATGACTTCATAGCTTGGTGGGGGCTCATTGTCCACCAACATATATACAGGTCTAACATCAATTTGTACAGAGTAAAACTTTCGCATCTACATTACTCTTGAGAAATAGTACACCAGAACATTAGCCAACAATTTTTCCATGCCTTAATTAGCTTGTATCTAGCTTTAACTTTATGATAATAGTAATAAGAAATGCATATTAAATTTTTAAAACTATTTCCCTGCACTTTTACAGGATAATGATGATGTTTTAGTCCAACAGTCACACAACATTTATAAACATATCAATAGGTCTAAGCACTCAATAATAACACCTGATCCGATTCAAAAGCATTTGACTTAACAATATCTCTCACTATTAAAAAAATTGTAAATCATTTAAAATAAGCACATACAAAATAATCTGATATTAATTTCTCTACCCCTAAATGATAACAATAATAAAAGCAGTTAAAATAAGCGCATACAAAATGATTTGATATTACCTTATCTACCACCAAAAAAAAAAAAAAAAATAATAATAATAATAATAATAATAATAATAATGATGATGATGATGATGACAATGATGATGATAATGATGATAATAATAATAATAATAATAATAATAATAATAATAATAATAATAATAATAATAATAATAATTATTCTAACATGGATGAACTTTAAATGGATATATATGATTTAAAAAAATATTTCTTTTTTTTTTAGTTTAAATATTTGAAATGAATAACAAAGAACAAAAATATACTTAAATAGTCCTCCAGGAGTGTCCTTCAGATTTCTGGTTTCCATTTTTTCCTTTTTTCCTTCTTTGGTTTGTTCATGTGCACACATGACTTTATGTGAAAAGAGTCTGTGATACAAATTCAATTCCTATGCCAAAAGCTACAAAGTTTTTATGCTGCTGATAAGATTTTCTCATTGTGGTTTCTGGTGATTACAGCTGAATTTTTTAATTTTTAAATATATAAGTCCACTTCTTGATGTATTTTGCAGTTCAATTAGTATTCAGATTTGATGCTTTATATGAAATTGTAGTGTTCAAATTTGATGCTTTATAAAAACATTTTTTTTTATTTTCTGTAATTTAAATTTTACTATTTTCTTATTCCTGATAAATCAATAATATAATACAAATCATGATGTTGATTAATTTCAGAGATTGATGTGCACCTAACTTAACCTTACTCGAGAGTCTTTTTTTATTTATATCATTAAATTTGTCTATGTTGGTCATTCATGGGACAGACAGAATAACTAACAACTGATTTATTTTCTCTCTCTCTTTTTTAATTTTTTTTTAAACTTTACAATATGGCTTCTCTATAAACTGATGATGAGAGCCTGCCAAGAGAGAGAGAGAGAGAGAACAAAAAAAATCAGCCAAAAGAGAATCTCTTAAAGAGATTTTTAATTTTATTTTATTTTTTCAACAAAAGAGCAAGCTCATATATATTGTCTAGCTTCTTCATTTTCCCCTCTCCTAAACAGTGACCTTCCAAAACATTTACATCTGGTCAGTGTTTTCCTCAATTAATTGCCTATTGTTTCTTTTTCCTTTCTTATTATTTTAAACTTATGCCCTCTTGAAAGACTGACCACCTGCCAAATTCATGTCTGTGTTCCAATGGATGACCCCCATTATTTCTAAACTTAAATTCCTGTGTCACAGATATCACATATTTAGTTTAGTGATTTACTTTAGTAATTCTATCCTGTGAGAATTTTCCCAAAGAACAAATGAAAGAAAATTACTCCCCCTCTCTTTTACTTTTATAATGATACAAAAAATGTATAGCAACCTAATTTCAAACCCAGAACCTTGATCAAAATTTTGACTGCTATGAATAAACTATTAAAACTAATTACTTCTTCTTTAAAGGAGTTCCCCATGAGATGACACAGAATAATTATTATTCTTTAATCATGAACCTTACAATTATAATCCACAACTAAATCAAATACACACATGCATGTCTCACATATACAATTTTAATTAAACCCATTGTTTAATATTTTAATCCTTGATTTTTTTTAATTTTATGAATTACTGAGTTCTAACCTGTCATTGTAAAACTATGATTATCTAGTTTTACTCTCCAAAGTAGTTTTATAAATTGCACACACCCCTTCTTCTTTCCAATTTCCAACTATTAAAGTGATATATAAATACTGCTTATCTAATAAATTATATCTTTGGCAATTAAATTGTCCTAAATGAAACAATTTTTGGTTAGAAATCTTTTATAAAAAATGTTTAGATTTCCTAACAAGTAAAATGTATGCAATCCCTAAGAATATGGGTTCAAACCTAGCATTGGCTAGAAAGTTTGTCTATTGAAGAAAAAAATAGACAACCTATGAGGAAAATTTTTAATAAACATTGTCTTACTTAGCTAATTCTAAATTTAATGGAGTCTTTGGCAAACCCAAGGGCTACATATCCCTTTCCATTATATACATTTTTCCAAATTCAAACTACATCTTTATAACTCATATATGGGTAATTTATCTTATATTACATAAAGTGAACCAGCAATTACTAACCACACTTTACTCTACTCACCTTTTAGGTGGGACAGGTAATTTTCTCATGTTCCTTCCATACTTCCCTTATTCACCATTGAGTCCTTTTTCATAATATACCTAACAAATACCTGTTTTATTTTATAGTTGATTTTATAGTTAAACAACACAGTTATAATGTCATTAACCAATTCAACCAACAGCACTCTTAAAAGGTTTTTCACTTCACATATAAATCTTTTGTTTAACCCCCCCAGCTATAATGTAACCAAATAATTGCAACAAATTAACCTCCATGATATCCCTCTTTATTTCACAGAAAATTTGATTATCGACCCACATATTACTTCGTCTCTCATAATTATTATCTGGCAGAACCTTATCTTGTTCTAACTCAATATTTATCTCTGACTTGTTTATAGACTCAGAACATTCCTGTTTTACAGTTACTAAACCTCTATCTTTTACTTTTGCCATTATATTAGCTTGGCTTTCTTTTAATTCTTTAGTTTGACTAGCTTGGTTATCCATTTTCTTCTCTAGATGAGCATAGCTTCTAGCTTGGTCATTTATTTTATTTTCTAGACAAGCATAGCTTTCTTTTATTTCTTTACTTAGACTAGCTTGTCTCTCTTTTATTTGACTCATCATAGTCTGTAACATTTTTTTCAAATTGCTGAATGTCGGTCATTTCTGATTCCTTTTGAACCATCTCAGAGCTCAATTTTTCAGCCACTATACTTTCACTTTCCCCCCTCTCATCACTTTGTAACACTGTCATTTTCTCTAATGTTCCCCCTTTCTTATTCTCTGGTTGACCTGTCTCCTTTTTGCCCTTAGGAATTTTATATTTAATGATAAAAAATTAATGATAAAAAAATAGACACCCACCTTTCCCCCCTCTATTAACCAACAATCATGACTCCCTCAACTCACTATACATTGGTCACTCAATTGGTCTTGACCTTAGCAACCATCTTCATAGCTAGATGTCTCATTTCAAATGTTTTGGGTATCTAGAAATCCAATCATCATCAATAATCAGTTTTAAATAGCCAAGAAAACTTGATCTTTCTTTTATCAAAACTAGCTACACACTAGCCATACCTAATTTTATAATAAATGTTTAGTATAACCAGTTGCTGGGATCTATAACCTCAATTCTGTAGCTTTTATTTAACTTCCAACACCCATTATTCATTAGGTGACCACATTGGTGCACCAATTGTAACTTATTCAAAATGGCCAATTATAACATTCAAATGGTCACACAACCATGTTATGCACCAATTATAACTTATTCAAATGGTCACACAACCACATTATGCACCATTTGTCAAATTTAAAATCTATATAAGAATTTAAACCGATTCACCTTTACTCTTTATAGCTTCATCATCCAATTGTAACAATTTAAATCTATATAGCTTTCTCATGCACAGATCATTATTAGGCCCTTTCCTTGCAGCACCAATTGTAACCACTAGGACTACCACATTTCTAGCCAATTGTAACATTTATTTATTTATGCTTGGGCAACCAAACTATGCATCAATTGCAAACCTTTTATCTGACACTTTGACACTTGTGACCATGTTGCATGCCACTTGCAATGTTTTAAGAATGGATCGATGGATTCTTCATCATTTCCAGCTAAAATTATTTCTAACACCTACTGGGATGATGATGGTGGGATAGAACATCCATAATCTTATTTGCCAGGGCACCAAATTGCAGCCTTAATAAAATATTGAGGTTAAACCTCATTTCAATAACTTATTAATAAGTTTCCTCAATGATATTTAATGAATGGGTTAATAAATAATTAATCGATTAAGAGAACACTGAGAATGCATTTAAAACAATAATATATAATATTTTTGGAAATTCGTGGTTTAAAAAACTTTAAACTCAACTCCCATTACGATTGATATTCTCAGCACACCTCCATTCACCATTATTAAACTCACAATTAAAATTTTATTCAGATTACAAATAGTTCTATGTCCATCTTCACCCTCCTGATCCATCTCTCCATCATCCTCACATTAATAGGTCTATTGCACTACTGCTTACTATTAAATTTTCTATTGTGCTAGCTCATTTCTCCCATTATAATCTCTACTCAGGGTTTGAGAACAATATGATCACAAAGTCAAACAAGCTGTGATAGATTATTGATGATAAACACCCATCTCATAATCACCTCCAAGGTTGATCTTGGCTGTCTTTAATGTAGCCAATGTCTATTTACATTAAAGCTCAAATAATTTAAGCTTACATTAAATCTTTTAGAAATGATATATTATAAACACTTTCAAAATTAAAGTAAAATTATAAGGAAGTGCATTAAAGTAAAATTATAAGGAAGTGCATCTAGAGAGGTGTTTGAATACAATGAATGGGACAAGGATTTAATGCCCAAACACTGCATCCACTGTCACTCAATAACCATCCCTAGTCATTTGTTATATTTCAACAATATTGAATTGAGTACTGGTAATCTTATATTGCCAGCTCAGAAAATTAATCATCTAAAAATTTTTTTACGGTGAAACGATTTACTAAAATGATGATTCAACATAAAAAATAATGTATTGATGTATGATTGGATTTGAGATGTATAGATTGTAATAACCCACAAAACATTGAGACATACACAAATTTTTATTTAAAACAAAATAACAAATTTTATTAGCCTATTATACCTCAACAAAATAATATATACATTAAGACTATGGTTTACAGACTTTCCCCTGTTCCACAACAGTATTGTGATATAAAAAATAAATAAATAAATATCCCAACATCAACAGATAATGTTAAGAGGTTTTGATAAAGATAATAGTTACCTTTACATATAGTATATTTTGTTCCTTTTTTCCCCAGACACAGCGAACATTAAATTTCTCCCTCCAGTGTCTAATGCTTTTAGTTACTGATCTGTTTCTAAAGGTAACTCTTCTAATAATAAAATTTAATAATTTTATTTAATTATTTTAATCTAACATTTTTTTACTTTAAGCTCTACAATAGAGATATTTTATGTATGGTGAGACTAAATTAATTTTGGT
Source organism: Epiperipatus broadwayi (assembly GCA_028023455.1). NCBI lineage: Eukaryota > Metazoa > Onychophora > Udeonychophora > Euonychophora > Peripatidae > Epiperipatus > Epiperipatus broadwayi. Next base: position 12,132,700 of record JAQFVV010000016.1, read on the forward strand.
TACTTTTCAAATGTCAACAAATTGGTATCAAGCTCAATCATTACCACATGTACATACACTCTATATTCATGTTTTTATGACAATAATAATATTTCAATTATATTACCTTTCCAGCGAATTTCTCAGCTGGCTGTGGAAATATTTCTTAGAAAATTTTATATACAGATTGCTTAATTTAACACTTAAGTTTAATATTTATTTACATTATTATTCTTGGCTCTTATTGATTTATTGAAATATATCAACAAAATAATGTTCAAGTATACCAATCGCACACACACTACCCACACTCATCCTGACATCAAATTGAGATTGCGACCCTGTAACCAACATTGATAATAAATGCTTAATAATAGCTATATTTCATACACCCATAAGGAATATCAACATTAACATGAGGCAGGCAGTGACCTGAATAAAAGAAAACCTTTTCACTAAGATTGAGGTATGCTAGGATTTTATCACTAGTCATACACAGAGTCTTGGCTTTACCTATTAACCTCTGGCCATCAATAAAGAAATCACCTTACAGTGTAGAAAATAACCAAGTGGGAAAACTCTTTCACTGTGTTTATATACTTTATAAATATGAAATAGATGTCTTAGTGAGCAAGCTAAATTATGACTTCACTAGCTTGGTGGGGGTTCATTGTCCACCCACATGTATAGAGGTCATCAATTTGTACAGAGTAAAACTTTTGCATCTACATTACTCTTGAGAAATAGTACACCAGAACAATAGCCAACAATTTTTCCAAGCCTTAAATAGCTTGTATCTAGCTTTAACTTTATGATAACAGAAATAAAAAGGCATATTAAATTTTTAAAACTATTTTCCTGCACTTTTATAGGATAATGATGATGTTTTAGCCCAACAGTCACACAATCTTTATAAACATATCAATAGGTCTAAGCACTTAATAATAATCCCTGATCAGATTCAAAAACATTTCACTTAACAATAACTCTCACTATTAAAAAAATGTAAAGCATTTAGAACAAGCACATACATAATGATCTGATATTAATTTCTCTACCCCTAAATGATAATAATAAAAGCATTTAAAACAAGCACATACAAAATGATTTGATATTACCTCATCTACCCCCCAAAATAATAATAATAATAATAATAATAATAATAATAATAATAATAATAATAATAATAATAATAATAATAATAATAATAATAATAATAATAATAATAATAATAATAATAATAATAATAATAATAATAATAATAATAATAATAATAATAATAATAATAATAATAATAATAATAATAATAATAATAATAATAATAATAATAATAATAATAATAATAATAATAATAATAATAATAATAATAATAATAATAATAATAATAATAATAATAATTCTAACATGGATTAACTTTAAATGGATATGATAAACAAAAATCTTTTTTTTCTTTTTTTTTTTTTTTAGATTGAATGTTCGAAATGAACAAAAATATACTTAAATATTCCTCCAGGAGTGTCCTTCAGATTTCTGGTTTCCATTTTTCTCTTTTTTCTTCTTTGGTTTGTTCATATGTGCACATGGCTTTATCTGAAAAGTGTCTCTGTGATATGAAATCAATTCCTATGCCAAAAGATACAAAGTTTTTATGCTGCTGATAAGATTTTCTCATTGTGGTTTCTGGTGATTACAGCTGAACACAACTTGTTTTTAATTTTTAAATATATAAGTCCTCTTCTTGATGTATTTTGCAGTTCAATTAGTATTCAGATTTGATGCTTTATCAAAATCAATTTTTTTTAATTTTCTGTAGTTTAAATTTTACCATTTGCCAATTCCTGATAAATCAATTATATAATACAAATCATGACATTGATTAATTTCAGTGAGATCAATGTGCACCTGACTTAAATTTACTGGAGAGTCCTTTTTTTACTTATATCATTAAATTTGGCTAAGTTGGTCATTCAAGAGACAGACAGAATAACTAACAAACAATTTCTTTTCTCTCTTCTTTTAAAAAAAATTAACTTTACAACATGGCTTCTCTATAAACTGATGATGAGAGGCCTCCAAGAAAGAGAGAGAGATAGAGCAAAAATAATCAGCCAAAAACAATTCACTTGAAGAGATTTCATTTTATTTTCAACAAAAGAGTGAACTCATATATTGTCTGGCTTTCTTCATTTCCCCCTCCCCTAAACAGTGACTTTCCAAAACATTTACTTCTGGTCAGTGTTTTCCTTAATTAATTTCCTATTGTTTCTTTTTCCTTTCTTGTTATTTTAAACTTATGCCCTCTTGAAAGACTGACCACCAGCCAAATTCATGTCTGCATTCCAATGGATGACCCCCATTATTTCTAAACTTAAATTCCTGTATCACAGATATCACACACTTGGTTTAGTGATTTACTTTAGTAATTATATGCTGTGAGAATCTGCCCAAAGAACAAATGAAAGAAAATTCTCTCCTTCCCCTTTTTTCTTTTTCTTTAATAATGATAAAATAATGTATAGCAATGCAATTTCAAACCCAGAATCTTGATCGAAATTTTGGCTGCTATGAATAAACTATTAAAACAAATTACTTCTTCTTTAAAGAAGTTCCCCATGAGATGACACAGAATAATTGTTATTTATTTTTTAATCAAGAACCTTACAATTAAAATCCACAACTAAATCAAATACACACACATGTCTCACATATACAATTTTAATTAAACCGATTGTTTAATATTCTATTCCTTGTTTTTTTTTTAATTTTATGAACTACTGAGTTCTAACCTGTCATTGTAAAACTGTGATTATCTAGTTTCACTCTCTAAGGTAGTTTTATAAATTGCACATCGCCCTCCCTTCTTTCCAATTTCCAACTATTAAAGTGATGTATAAATATTGCTTATCTAATAAATTATATATTTGGCAATTAAATTGTCCTAAATAAAACAATTTTGGGTTAGAAATCTTTTATAAAAAATGTTTTGATTGCCTACCAAGTAAAACTTAGGCAATTCCTAAAAATATGGGTTCAAACCTAGCATTGGCTAGAAAGTTTGTCTATTAAAGAAAAAAATAGACAAGCTATGAGGTTTATTTTTACAGTACACTGTCTTACTTAGATAATTCCAAATTTAATAGAGCCTTGGATATACCCAACAGCTACAATATATATATATATATATATATAATATTTAAAGTCATTTTTTTTTCTAAAACATTTTATTTCCCTAAATAATTTTCTAAAGTATTATTCAAATTAAAACATTTTTAAAATTTAAATTAAAGAATTAATTATATTACTCAATTAATAAGTGATAAAAATCAAGTGTAAATGTATTGAGAAAGATTTTCATATCTAACAGTTATTCGAAATGCTCAGTAATAAAGCAGATTTTAAAGCTAAAACATTGGACTCCAGTAATATTATAAATAGATTGTCATTTTTCATACATATCACCCTATTTAAAAGGTACATTTTATGCATAAAACAGTTATATTCCTGATGCTATCAATCCTTGGTATGTCTAATTGGGCATTATAATACAAATGTTGTTTTAATATAATTTCTTATCATTTGTGATAATGCCAATCAGACACCCTTTCTTCTTGCTTTGAAAGGCTTATTATTATCTTAGTATATTGCCTTTTTTCTTTTATTATATTAAAGTCCACGTCAATTGATGGAAGTTATCTTTTGAATGTTGGAATAATTTATGCTGTAAAATATGTTAAATTCATTAATGATCATGTGCTCACGTTTATTATGAAAATGAAATTGCTTATATTATATGAGTAATTCCTAGCTAAATAACAGTAATAGTTAAAAGTTTATTGTATAATACCATGTCTAGACTATTATCAGACTATGCATCCAAGCATAATTATATGGCATGAGAATAGTGTCATGAGAGTTGCATACCATAAATATTTCTATTTTTTATTCACGTTTTCTCTAATGGTATTATTTTTTTATAAATTAAGCATGATGAAACATAAGAAACAATAATTGGCAATGCGACTATAATTATATATGTCATAATAATATATGTGTGAGTGCATGTGTGTAAATGAAGAGATGAGAGAAACCTATAATGATCTGGTAATTAGTCAATCTTATTTTATCATCATTATATGAGTTACTACAGATAAAAATATATTTCAGCATTATGTTTAAATCCTAATTAATTTGACAACTTTTTGAGTTCCTAAAAGACTATGAACTAACAAGTCATTAGCCTGTTATATTCACTTCTTTAAGTATAACATTGTTAATCTGTGAAGCTATAAATTTGAAGAGTTAATTCCAACATACTCATGTTATTTAAATTTGTATATAAATTTGTTTACCTACTAATTTTTTATTTACATATAATTTTTATTTAACTGTTTGGAACCAATTACATCATTTATGTTTTGTTATGTAAGTAGAATCTTGTGAATTTTCATGATTTAGGTGAAGAAAAGAAAAAAAAAATGGTGGTATAGTTAAGTGGTTGTAAGGAATGTATTCATAGAATCAAAACCAGTCATATTTTGGTCAGTAATAGCTTGGATATGTTTTCTATTGTTTTCTAACAGACTGCAGAATTGGTATTACTAGTTACTGCACAATAATACACAATAGATGTGGTTTTAATTTTTATTTATATAACGGCTGACCCATTTCTTAAATAATTTACATCTACAGTAACCCGGTAAAAATATTACCTTTAAATACATGACTTGCTAGAGACTTAATTTCAGTGGAGATAAAAAAATGTTGCTATACTCGATATCTAAACTCTTATACCTGTACTAGTTCATATCTGATCAAAAGTGAACAAGTTTGGTATTGTTTTCTTTCAATCTCCAGAATCGGTCTGATTAGTTGTTATAAATACACCTTGGCTATAACTTTAACTTCATTTATATAGCATAATTTTTATTTATTAAATAATTTATATTATAAGTATATACGCTGATACCCTTTCATAATAAAAGCTATAATGTTCATACAATCACGCATATTCCAAGGCTATGACTACGATGATATTTAACGCCTTCGAAATGGCTTAACTCCGATAATAATTTTGATGCAATTATATTTTTCTTATGAGAGCATGTCAGCCATATCTTTATAATTTACAGTTATCTAAAAAAAATTCTTAATTTTATACATTTTAATTTATATTAATGTTAAAAAATTCTAAAACAGACTTTAAATATTAAGAATTATTAAGATTTATTGTACCAAGTATACTTATAACGCTTCACAGAAGACTGATCATGAATAGAAGCAAAGCATTGAAACTATACATGGTATAATAAATCTTAATAATTTTTTTATTATTTAGACCCTGTTCTAATATTTTTTTTACATTAATGAATATAATGGTAGAATATCAATATATAATTAAATTATATATATATATATCATCCGGCATTATTAATAAAAATGATTTTAGCTAAATATTAATAAGTATACACCCTACAGGCATATTCAAGTATTTAATTATGTAATATATATATATATATATATATATATATATATATATATATATATATATATAGAGAGAGAGAGAGAGAGAGAGAGATTATTGATGACTTGGTTTCAGTTTTTATTGTCAAAGTTAATTTGTTGTTGCCAGATTATATATACAGTGAAATTTTATTATTAAAAAAAAAAAAAAAATTGCTATTACATTTTAATGTTTATATATATATAAATTAGTAATCAATGTCTGTATTCCAGTTATAAACAAATATATATATATATAATTGTTCGAAAACAATACAATAATTAATACAGTCAATAATATTTTAAAAACAAATATCTACTATAATTTAATAGAAGTAGTTTCAACTATCTAAGTAGTCGTTATCAACAATCAATTATTTAGATATAGTAGATATTTGTTTTAAAAATATTATTTACTGTATTAATTATTGTATTGTTTTTTGAAGAATCATATATATATATATATATATCAATATTTCTCACTGTTGTCAAGGCAACCTTCTCACCTTTTAATAGCAAGAATGGAAATCACCCTCTTACTAATGGTCCAATGAATATATATGGACACTTAATGATTGCACACATAATATAAAATATTGATACAATGAAGTTTAAATAAACCTCTTTAATCATGAAATAAACATGTCACTGTAATGCAGACTAATAAATAGTCAATTATCACATTACAAACTGAAATACTTTTAAATTGCTCATGTATTATTTAAAAATAATAATTGAAATAGTGCTTAAAGCTAAATGGCTAATGATGAAATTAGGTACCGACCAGTAACCACCTAAACATTCACAATAAAGATATTAATGAATATTTTTCACTGCTGTCAAAGCAACCTTCTCACCCTTTAATAGCAAAAATGGAAATCCCACTCTTACCAGTGGTCCATTGAATATATATGAACATTTAAAGATTGGAACTTGACTACAGAGTATGAATTATTGATACAATGAAGTTTAAATAAACCTCTTTAAATAAACATCTTTAAACTTCATATATATATATATATATATATAATTGTAAATAAACATCTTTAAACTTCATATATATATATATATATATATAATTGTGAACGTGTGTTATGCAATGGAATGCTTACTTCTTTGTATGGTATGAATCAACAGTGATGATGAATCGTTATTCAATCCTATAATTGAGACGATAGTAACATTATATGCAGATGCTGGTAACATCAATGCAGAAACATTGTAAGATAAACTATCAGTTTTGAAATGAAATGAATTTTCAGTAAACGAACAGGAGTGCAGTGGCCAAAGATATTCAACATCTATTTCGAATTGTGGTGAGCACATATAAAGGTCATCATAATAATCCCAATATAAATGTTTCCGATTTCTGGACAATTCCTTTAGTGTGATATTAAAAACTGGTAAATTAACTAAAACAAATGCATTTATAATATTAAATTATATTAAGAAAAATAATGATAAAATTAAACTTTCATTTGTACTTACACCAATGTGAAATTGGATTCGACCAGTCACTTTTACTTTTGCCGTTATTTTTTAAAATTTGAATTAAATACATTTTGCAAACGGATATATTGAAGGTGAAGAAAGTATAATCAAGATTTGGAAAAGAATAAACTTCATTATCGTCTTTTGTACTTATTTTTAAGTCATAGGAGGTTTGATAACATTTTTCTTCTTCAGAAATTTGCGTCTACAATTAAATACATATATACACAATAAAAAAATCAACTGCATGTTTAGAAATTCATATTTATTTAACATAAAATCTTCATTCTAGTTTAATAAACTATATATATATATATATTCTAACCGTGCCTTTGTGCATCTTCACTTCCAGATAATATATGATATAAATAAAACGGGTTCTAGCTCAGTTAATATTTAATAAATAAAATATTCAGCATTAAAATTAAATATTTTACTAGCTCAAACTTAAAATATGAATAAGTTCCGTTTATAAAAAATAAATTAAATAAATATTTAATATTTTCATGAGACTTGAAGTAAAAATACAGGTGACAAGATAGATTACGTTGAGCCAATATCCTACAGGATACTACCTCAATGGCATAAGAACACTATTCCCCCTATTACTATTTCAAATAATAAAACTCATAGTATTCTTACGACTTTGATAACTTCTACTCACTAAGATTAAGCTAATAATTACATCTTAATCTTCTATTTATAATAATTTAGCTTTATAAAATCTCAGGTTCATAAATTTATTCTAAGTTAATTTAAAATTACAGTAGTAAAATATGAGAAGGGAATTTTATGTCATAATCTACTATACTGAAACTAATAATAATAAATAACAATAATATTCTTCACTGTATAACTAATTCTGTATATCTTTTCTTTTCGTTATATTTTTATTACCATAATAAAATAATAAAATAATATAATATAATCTTTTATCTTCATGTAATAATATAACAACTACACGGTAGCATTTGATAATCTGATAAACAAAATATTTGTGGTAACTGATAGCATATAATTCAATATACTATTATGATAACTGATTTATGACCAATAAAATAATGTAAAATTATGATTATTTAATTAAAAGAATACCAATAAAATATTTAAATTCTAAAAATAATTCTTTATTTATCTTTTTGTGCAAAATTATATATTTGTTTCAATTATTATGAATATATCGTGATTTCATGCAGTGAAGTGGAGAAATAAACAATTCAGACAGAAAATTTTTTGAAAAAACAAATTTTAACAAAGTTTATTAATAACAACAAAATAAAATAAACAATTTATGTACACTATTTACAGTGGATATCCTTATTTTATACTTTACATTTTTATCTACTGGGTTATAAAATAATTTATATTTAGTTATGTCTTTATTTAGACTTAGGACAAAATAAAATGTTACCATTTGGTTTCTCATTATGGTTAACTTATTACAAATATATTTATTTATTTTATTAACAAAAATATTCAATCCTTAATATTATTAAACTATATATTTCTTAAAACACATTCGTAGGAAAAAAACATTCTACAGAAAAACAAAATTAACTTTATAATGAGTATGGATTTCTTAAAATAAAATTAAACAAATTTTCATCTTGCAATGTCAAAGATGTTACATAAAATATTTATCCATATTTCATTACTAGATTTTAGTGGATATCATTTATCACGCGATGTTTACTAATCATAATATATTTTTATTTAGCCTTGCTTTAGTATGATATAAGTGTAATCATCAATATATTCCTGTTATCCAATAAATAAAAAATATACTATGCCTATTCTTTACATCATTTATTTTATACTATTGTATTTTTAAAAATATGCAATAATTATTTTTTTTTTAAAAATAATAATAAAGCATTCAAAAATTATTAACATTTTAAAGAAAATATCGTTGTTTTAGATACTCTATTCTAAAAATTTATATTTCATTCCAGAAATAAATTCAAAATATATTCTATGATTCTTTCCTTTCCTTTAGGATTCATTGGACCTTCAATTTCAAGTTATAAAATTCTGTTCCTTCTAAGCAAATAAACCCATCTTATACAAAACGATAGCATAACCTAAGCTCTAAATTATTTACCATTTCTTTTCAAAATATCTTACTAAACGATGCAGTCACATGAAATAAAGATAGTGAAACAGATGTATAGGATTTAAGGAAGAAAGATAGAGTATCACTCATAACATATCTCAAAATCATGGCACAGTGCATTAACAAGAAATAGAGGTATGACATTTACCTGTCTAATATCCTCCAGTATGTAAACGATGTTAAAGCTATTCCTTCAGCTTTATTAGAACATCAAATATTTAAAGAAATACAAACACTGTCCAAATAAAATGTGTACCAGTCATAGGGCTTTGTTAACTATGCTGATATCTACACAAAGACTATAAGCATTATTTCTATTCCTTATCACATCCTATTTTAACAAAAACATCATCTTGGTTTCCTGTCTACCCAAGTACTTCCAAGCCACTATATCAACATTATTTCTCAAGATTTTCCATATCTTACATCGATAAATAACTATCTGCATTTACAAAAAACAATAAATAAAATTCACTGATAATCTAAAACAATCTTGCTGTTCCACAAGAAAAGTTTGCTTATTTCATTATTCTGTATGTTTAATCATATACAATCTAATCAGACAACATTTGATTATCCAATAACATGAAAAGTTTTAAAGAATCACACAAATATTTGTTACTATGTTGGATTATATCACTAATATAAAAAATCATTGTATGCATATTTTCAAATCAATCCTATCTCATAATGTTTTTAAAATGTTGTATGAAAAATGCGTTTACATTTATAATTAAAAACATTTATACTCCATTCTCGCTATTCTTAGGTAATCTAAAAGAAAACAAAGAATATACAATATAAATTATTAATATTCATTATCATTATTAAATAACCTTTATCTAGTCATCATGTTCAGTAGGCTTTCTTCATCCACTGGATATAAAAATATTGCATACATAAAAAAATATACATCCATACACTTTATCTAAAAAATATTCTTATCTAAATTATTAGATTATTATATTATAAAATTATATGTTATTAACAAATTAATGTTTTATGTTTTCCTAATCTTATAAAAAAAAATATAGAAAATTTATATTTAAGCTAAGTTAATAAAAAAAAAAAATCAAAAATTATAATTACGTATCACTTGACAATATTTCATGATAAGTCCAAAATGTTTATTATTTTCTCTAGAGTTTTTAAAATGTTCTCCAATAATTATTAATCAATTTTAGTAAAGTTTATAGAAAATAATCCCGGATCTTTACTGTTCAGAATGATAATTATTAAACTGTAATATTAAAGAATTATTCCCACGAAGTTTATTCAATATTCTCTACCGGCGCATCTGATGCATCCTCCATCTAATTTAACTTTAGTTATCCGATAAAACTTTTAAGTACTATTTGTATTTTCATGGATCCATCTTTTTATTTAACTATATGTTCACTTTTTATATAGGTTTCCATTCTTAATAAAGTGCTTTAAAACCAATACTTCTAAAGATGTGTTTTTAATATTTCTGAGACTAGAAGTTTTATATATCACAACGCTTTTAATAAAATCTTCTCTGTAATTTCTTCCTTTGATTCTTTCAAGGTATATATATAAAATACATATTTTGCGGGTTCATCCGCAAAATATGTATTTTATATATTTAGCCCGTGCAAATCTTCGTTTTAACATATATATATATATATATATATATATATATATATATATATATTAGAAAAATGTTTCCTTCAAAAAGGACTAAATATTTTATTTCTTTCATTATGATATTCTATAATAATTCATAAGATATAAATATCTTATTTTTTTTTATAACTCCTGGATAAGCTTATAAATAATGCGTCACAATTTTTTTTAGACGGCAAATAGCTTTCCATTGCATCAATATAATGTCCGGGTTTTTATGTACTAAAACAGTTCTTCGGTTAAGCATTAATGAAATAGTATCAACAAACATTCTAGGCATTTTTATATTATTATAATTTATATACATTTTATTTCATAGTATATCCATCTTTCATTGCGGAGTTCTAGGTTAAACTTAGAATAAAATAATCCTGGTAAGCAAACTATTAAAACTTAGCAAATCATTTTCACAAAGTTTCTAAAATATATTATATTTTGAATTCTCTTTTGCAAAATACTTCTTAAAAATATCAATTAGTTTTTGCAAATAAAACGATAAGAAAGTATTACAAATTGACTAAAATAAAAATTTAAAAATATTATCTCTTTGATAGCTACTAATATACCTTTCTCTGGTTTCAATCCATTATTAATCTCCCCAGATAAATAAGTTACAACGATATTTATACCTTGCAAGAATACCTTATCCTATTGGTTAATTCTTACTTTTAGCTTGAGAACAAATTTACATATTTTGCAAACTTGCAGAATTACATTTTTAAAATAAAAATTTATGATGTAATAAACCCAAAATATTATTTAAAATATTAATTTTAAATCAATTATTACTTTATCAAAATTATTTGAACATTTAAAATAACTTTTAAAATAATTTTTAATAATCTATTCCATTCTTAATATTCAATTTATCTAGTTTTATTTAAACAAAATATTTTTTTATTTATTAACTGTACTCGTCTTTTTAAAACACTACTTAAAGCATTTAGAAAAATTTTATACCAACTATTTAATATTCACTTCTATGATAGATAGTAATTATATCCAGTTCTATAATACAACTTTTAAATATTTCAAACTTTGTTAATTTAAATACAAACAAGCATGTGTGTGCAACTCTATATTACATACGTCACATGATTAATAAAATTTGAGACAGACGATTTTCAATCTATTTTTCTGTCTGGATTTATAAAATTGCTACACTTATTATATTAAATAATATAATTATAAAATTTTAAAAGAACAATTTTAAAAATATAGAACTAGATAGAACTTTCACTACCATAAAACTAATTTTTAAAATATAAGATATTAATTTTGATTATTAAAGATAATTTATAAATTTAAATATAATATTTACTTCTATAAGTTTAAAACTATTAAAATTTAACATTTAAATATACTTTTAACTATTTATAGCTGTGTTATTTAATATAGCTTTTGCAACCATATGTAACAATATTTTCAGCTTTATGTAACTATTTTAAATGATTCGCTATAATTTTATATACTACATATTTGCTTTAGCTTCAAATTGTACTTTATAATATAATTGACAAACTATAATTAACATATCAAAAGAACATATTCTAAAATTTAAATTTTTTAGTAATTTACTATAATTGACAATCTCATCCATCTATTTTGACCATGTTTGAATTCAGAATGGGTAAAATTTGAATAATATTTTTCGAATTGTGAAGTTTTTATTTACATAATTAAATAAAGATAAAAAAAATCATACAAATACTACACTTAACTGAATTTAGAAATACTCGTTACTATTGTCTAATTCTTCACCATGTTTTGTCAGCTTTGCTTTGCAAGGGGTTATTTAAAGCATTTAATTAAATAATATATATTGAGGTTATAATCTTAACACTATGCACCTATATGTGACAGTAGGGACCTCTAAAAATCTTAAACACAATATTAACAACTTTAAAAGACAAGAGGCTCATGTTTTCAAATCAAAATGCTTTTAGATTCGCCTATATAATTAAAATGTAGGTCAAAGATAAGAGTGGCCACTCTTATATTTTAAAGTCATTAACCTTGTGTTTAAGATTTGTAGAGATCCATACTGTCACATCTTGGCATATAGTCTTAAGGTTATAGCCTCAATATATATTACATAGGTACTGAGTATGTGCTTAACAAATTATTAATTACAACATTAAAGCATTATTTTCCTTTTCCTTTTTTATTTAAATTTATTCCATCATTAAATTTTATATTTTTTAAAATCAAACAGGAAACATGAAACAAATATTTTATTTAAAATATTAATATGAATATAATGAATGATGAAAGAAGTCTCTAAAAAAATGGAACAGGAAGTTTAATTTCTAATTTATATCATACTCTCAATAAATGTCTATTAATATTAAAATAAAATCAATATTTGAATTTTAAAAAATCAAATAATCTTTTTTAATTAATATTGCATGGATATAAACCACTGGCATAAAAATGCTGAAAGTCCATTTGACAGCTTTTGAAAGCTTGATATAACAAATGATATATTTATTTAGGTACTTATTAAAGCCACTATTCATAAAATGCAGTTTTAGGGAAAATAATTGAAACAAAACATTTCAGACATTGAGAAGAAAACTCATGATTGTGACTTCTAATATTATATTTTTTCGAGCAGGCAACATATATTTGAAATATAAGAATAAACATTAAATATAACTTTTGGTCTAAAAAAAGAAAAGCAATATATGAACAAAAAATGGTTAAGGTATAAAAATTGAATAGTATTTTATTCTATTATAAAAAATAATGCAGATACATTTAATATTTTTAATTTAATATCAATATTTTAGTATAAATAACCAAGAATAATGATTAAGGTTTAATAATATTATGTATTTTTTAAAAATAAAATTTCTTTTTAAAAATTAAATCATTATGCAATATAATAATTAAATAATAAATTAAAGTACACTCGGTTCTTGTTTTATGCAGATTTATTTAATGCGATTTTGAAGTTATGTGATTCATGTTTCTTCTTAATATTTTTGTATGCGGGTTTCTTTTATGCCATAAATATTATTAGATCAGAAATCAAGCTCTGATAATGCGCTATTACTTTTAATATTATAAATTTCACCCACTCACACGTCATACTTAAAATACCAGCGCATTATCGGAGTTCGACTTCCATCTAATAATTTCAAGACTTTTAGTGCTTATAATAGTACTGCAATAAATTTTATGCAATAAAGAGTTTATTTAATTAAAATTGACTAACATGTACATATACAATATACTTTATGTACATTTGATAAAATTAATAATAATAATAAAAAGAAGAGGAAGAAGCCATAGAATATATATATATATGATCAATAGATGGCGTCTTTACCAAAACCGCCGAAACAAGTGTAAAATATTTTTACATAAACACAAAGGAGTCAAATTAACCCTCTTTCATTTTCTCACCTCCAGATCACTGATTTCTGTTTGCTCAGTGGAAGGATAGCTAAGAAACTAGTCTAAGACTGACTCTCAACCTTATCAAAACGTTTATATCAGTTTGCAAGTGTGAATTTTTCAGACCGTAAGTCTTCAAACTCACCTACACTAGATATCTATATGTCTGATCTCAGTTCAGTTTCACCACATAGTCAAAGTCTCTGCAACATATATCATTGCAAGAAACTTTAAAGGTACATTTATGAAAAATAAAAACAGTTAGTCACCTGCTATCACTTGTTATTTATGATCAATGATGGCTTTACCAAAACGCCGAAACAAGTGAAAATATTTTTACATAACAAAAGAGTCAGAATTAACTACCTCTTTCATTTTGCTCACCTCCATATCAGCTGATTTCACTGTTTTTTCCAGTTTATTAAAAATATTTTACACTTGTTTCGGTTTTGGTAAAGCATCTATTGATCATAAATAACAAGTGATAGCGGTTCTGACTAACTTGTTTTTATTTTTCATAAATGTACCTTTAAAGTTTTCTTGCAATGATATATATTGCAGAGACTTTGACTATTTTAACTGAACTGAGATCAGACCCATATAGATATCTAGCTTTACTGAGTTTGAGACTTTCGTCTGAAAAATTCACGCCTTGCAAACTGATATAAACGTTTTGCAAAGCGCTGAGACAGTCTTTGACCTAGTTTCTATACTCTATCCTTCCACTGACGAAAGCAAACCAGCTTGAAATCAGCTGATCTGGAGGTGAGCAAAATGAAGAGGAGTAATTCTGACTCCTTTGCGTTTATGTAAAAATATTTTACACTTGTTTTGGCGGTTTTGAGCGCCATCTATTGATCATAAATAACAAGTGATAGCAGGTTACGTGACTAACTTGTTTTTATTTTTCATAAATGTACCTTTAAAGTTTTCTTGCAATGATGTATATTGCAGAGACTTTGACTATGTGGTGAAACTGAACTGAGATCAGACCCATATAGATATCTAGCTTGCTAGGCTGAGTTTGAAGACTTTACCGGTCTGAAAAATTCACGCTTGCAAACTGATATAAACGTTTTGCATAAGCGCTTGAGAGTCAGTCTTTAGACCTCGTTTCTATAGCTCTATCCTTCCACTGACGAAAGCAAACCAGCTTGAAATCAGCTGATCTGGAGGTGAGCAAAATGAAAGAGGTAGTTAATTCTGACTCCTTTTGCGTTTATGTAAAAATATTTTACACTTGTTTCGGCAGTTTTGGTAAAGACGCCATCTATTGATCATAAATAACAAGTGATAGCAGGTTACGTGACTAACTTGTTTTTATTTTTCATATATATATATATATATATATATATATATATATATATATATATAGTGACAAATATCTAATTTTGAAATTCTCACTAGATTTGTTTATTTATGTAGTTATAAAAATTATGTTTAGTATTTCTAAAAGAGGTTGAAAGATAAGATAAATTTTTGAATAAAACTATATAAAACATCAAAAAGGATTTATTTTTAAAATCAGATATAAAAAAGTGTAAAAACAAAAATTAAAATACTACATCAAAATATTACTGAAATAGAAGTAATACAATAAGTTTGCAACAAGTGTGAAAAACATACAAGTGCATTAAAATTATACAGAGCAACCAGATACTATGAAGGTGCTGAAATGTTTTTCAATAGTGATTACTTTCTTTGGTTCAGACCAACTGGACACAGCCTATACAACCTCTTTACATCGGTTGTAACTATTTCCTGATGAGCATATTGTAAGAAAGAATTACTGATTGGTATTCCCCAATCCAGATGTCACCCCACCTACAACAATATTTCCTGCTCATCAGAGGATGTAGTATCATAGAGACTGGAAACACCTAGAAATGTATGTGTTTGGTTTCCCCAAATGGCACCGCTAGAGTTTCATATTACTACAATCTGACTTACCTAGGTCTAGTTATGCCAGATATAGCTCAGGAGACATGAGATTCTTGTGAACAAGTGCAATGAATGACAAATGATGCAACATGAACAACTTGATTGGTTTTATATAACAATAAATTTATTTCATAACATTTGTTAAGATCATTATTTCTCCATAGTTATTTTGGACAATAAGCCCAGAAAGTTTATCATTATTTCATTTTTGATATAGTTCATCTTTAGAATCCATTTTCTGGTATGCACAGATTTTCTTGGGTTCCATTGATCAGTTACTCCTCATTGGTGATGTATTTATACATGGTGTCCTATAATTCTTTAGTTGTGATACAAATATTATTCCTTGATCCATGTACAGCTGTATTTTGCTGACAAACATTTGTAATTCCTTATCTTATAGATGTGTATTATTTTCTTAAGCACTTACTAATCATTCCCAGTATAACTTTGCTATGTTCATAACATTTATTATTCCACCATCTATAGATGTACCTTAATTATATAATGTTTACATTTCATTCAGATTAATATATGTGGCATATATGATTTATACTAGTGCAGACATATTTTGTTTATATAATCACTTATGATTTCCATTAAACATGTTTTGATTATAAACATATAAGTATTTGGGATTTATTTCGATACAGATATAACATGTGTCTAAAATATAAGTATTCATAAGTTATTCCAATAAAAAAAAATAAAAAAAATAAAAAAAGGCATATTTTGCATATAAAAATATAAGTATTCATGATTTATTTCAATAAAGATGTATAATGTATACAAATATATAACTATTTATGATTTATTGCAATATAAACATATTTTGCAGATCATACATAAATATTTGCTTTTTATTTTAATTCAGATGTATTTTGCATATAAAAATAATCATTTATGATTTATTTCATCAAAGACCATTTTGATTGTAGACATCTAAGTATTTATGATTTATCCCCAATAAAATGTATTTTTCATATAAAATATGAGTATTTATAATTTATTTCCAATACAGACGTATTTTGTATATAAACATATAATCATTTACAATTTATTTCAAGAAAAATGTATTTTGACTATAAACATATAAGTTTTCAATATTTCATAAAATCGTTACTTTCATTTTCATTCCAGTGTGTTCGTACACTACAGATCACTATTGCAATTCAAAAAGGAGTTGGTTTTTTTAAGCTGAATGATATTATTTATTTTCCACACATATTCACCTAGGCATGGCTTGCAGATTCATGGCTGTCGATAAAGAGAAAGCTATTACTGACTAGCCTATCATCCTTATGCTTCCCATATTAATGTTTTTCTTTTCAACATCAAACAACTGTAGGGTTCACACTTAGTAAAACTAGATTTCTCAGCTGGGATAAGCTGTGTGGCCAAAATGTAATATTCCAAAGGTGACTCTGCACTAAAATCACTTGGCAACTAAACAGCTAAACAACACATAGATCTCTCTTTAAACTTAAAGCTCCACTATTTATAACCCGATCAAGTCTCTGTATTAATCTAGCAGGACTCCAATGTAAGCCTGAGTGTTTTTCTCTTTTTGATGATTGAATTGTTTAGTTTTAGTGGGAACAGATGGGGAATTAGCCAGATTATGTTTTGCTTTTTAATTTGATGTTTGCCTCAAGCGATTATTGCACTTTGTATACAACAACATTGTTTTGAAAATTAAAAAAAATATTTTAATAAATGCCAGTTTTAAATGCTTAAAGATATATTTATTTCATGATTTAAAAATTATAAAAATCAATAATGAAGATTTTATCTTTTTTCCAACTCTCAATCATTATTTTTTCTTAAATTTAAACATTTTGCTTTTTTTATAAGATTATTGAAACATTGGTTTCTTTTATATATCTCTGTTTTACTTCAATCAATCACTTTAGGTGGAAAGGGAAAATAACTCTTAAAATATATTTGTAAAACAATGTGTCTGTTTCAATATATATATATATATATATATATATATATATATATATATTAGTTAGATTTTATATATTTTTCATTATTTCCATATATTTTTTAATCATGCTTAGTGAAGCCAATTCATTCCTTAAAACTCTTCGTTAAACAAAAATATCATGTACATAGTAAGCATTTATGTAATGTCTGTCTATGGCAAAAAAATTGCCTGCTTACTCTAGATTAAGAGTTCCCAATCCTGGGGTCAATTTGAATTTTCTAGATGTCTATAATTTCACTAAAAAAATTGGAGGTTGAGGACAGCAAAAATAGACCTTTTAGTACTGATATTTGTTTATTACTTCAAAGTATCTATTATTCCTATAGGCACCTAATTAAAAAGTATAATAATAAATAAAAAAAAAACACTTTTTTGATAAAAACACGTTACATACCAAACTTGTGAGTGAAAAGGTAACCTGTATAATTAAAAGAAACACCCATAAGAATGAATAAAAATACACATAGTACAGACATGCCTGTGCATTTTCTTATGAAATTTATCAAAGCTTAGTGCAAACATGAAAAACCATTGAATGTACACACTTGTTCATGATGGGAGGAGACAAAATTTGATATTAGCAGAATCTATCAGTCTTGTGTGGTTGTGCTTTCATAAAACACTATAAATTAGTTTGTTTGATGTGACATGTACTTATTCTGTGATTTGAACTTTGAATATAATTATTTATTGAGGAGCCATACTACAAAACAGAAAATCATAGAACACAGTTTATTTATTGGAGTTTGAACAAAAACATTCTGATTCAAGTAAACACATAATTTATTGTTTTTAATCAGAGACTGTCAAAATTGTTTGTTAATAAATGTTATTTATTTCTTATAGTAATAATATGACTAAACTATAAAGAAATGCAGACAGTACAGCTTGGATTATTTGAAACTAGAATTTTTCCCTCTTTATCAAATAAATATTTACCAATGGGACTATTATGTGAAAAACGTATTTAGCAATGGCACTATGAAAACCATCAAAACTAGCAGATCATTTGAACAGAATTCATCCAGACAGAAAAAAAAGATTTGTCACTTTCAATCACATAAGATAAAATTCTGAAGAGCATTACAATAGGTAATATGTTTGTATTATCATCAAAATCAAAATGATGATGGATTAAGGGAATCCTACTATATATCCCTACTCATTGTAAAGTCTGGTGAGCTGCAACCATAGGAATGAAAGATTCTACCAGCCATCATGGAGTAATTGAACACTGTAATCCACAAATTTACACAATAAGTTGTAAAAAGAATTCCTTTGAACAATAACACACTTAAAATATGTATCAATGAAATGAATCATAATGTGTAAAACTATTTGTATAATCAATTGAAAAAAAATTTCCTACAATTGGATGACTCGATATTACCTGGTAATGAAGCTTTGTTGATAGCATACTTTTGCTTTATTAATGATCAGGATGTGCATGAACAGCTGCATATTGCTAGTTTTATGAATTGCACCAGAGTTGAATCAATTTTTAATTTAATGGAGTTATTTTTTTTTAAAACTGATTACATTGACAAATATAATATCTACTGCAACATATGGAGGACCAGCTGTAGTTGGCCATTATCACAGTTTCATAAGTTACTAAAACAGCACATATCCGAAGTGCTTGCAATTCACTGTGTAATCTATTGATAACATTTAGTAGCAAAGAACCTTAGTTTGTTATAGCAGTTATGAACAATATGTAAAGTAACTCTTTGAACCCTAGACTATTTGCTCGATTTAGTGAGGAGAGTGATGAAGATTTCTATTGATTGATTCTCCATACTAAAATCTGCTGGCTTTCAAAAGGTTTATATTTGTCCAGATTTTTTGCATTTTTTCATAGTGTTTTAGAGTTTTGGAAGATGAAGATTCTTGTTTGAATGAAATTTGTAAGAGTAAAACAAATATTGCTCATTTAACTGATTTATTTTGCAAATTTAATGATGCTACATTACAATTACAAGGAGATAATTTGAATCTCATCAAAGCAAAATCGGTCATATTGGCTTTTGTTGCCAGATTAATGTTTTTAAGAGAAATATTGCAAGATCTGAGCTTTCCTAATTTTCCAACTTATTTAAGTTAGGGACAATCCATAAAAAAACATATTAATGTACAACAACCACTTGGAGGCTCTTCATTTATATTTCAAAATTAGGTTTGAAGATATTCTATCATTGGAAAAACCGGACTGCATAATAAACCCATACCCTACTAATGCAGAACCAAAAATAATTTTGCAAGATGAACTGATAATCATCAGCACCAATGAGGATCTCAATGTACAATTAAAACTGGTTTATCAAAAGTCTTGGTTGCAACAAGATATTCCACTTCTGTACCTGGCTCTACAAGGTGTTGAACAAAAGTATTTACTGACATTTCCATCATAGTATCTGTTAGAAAATGGCTTCAGTGTAGTTTTAAGCTTGCTTCAGAACAGACATCGATTGCATATTACTGAGCATGAAAATTTAAGAATGCAACTCACTAATTTAAAGCCAGACATAGATAAATTGTTAACAGATCAATATGTGCACCCATCTCATTAAATTCAGTTTTACAAGCTAATTTATTTGTATTTTTATCGTTTAATTCTGATTAAAATCTTTTGTTGTAGTAATTTTGTTGATGTTTAATTCTGTCTGAATATTGATTTTTTTCACTCATGTTTAATAAAGTAATTTCAATATTTGTAATTTATTTTAAATTTACATATTTATTTCATAAATGTTAAATTTTAAAACAAAATCTGCTCATATTTTTTGCTTTAATTTTCATTATTGCAGGTTTCGATATTAAATGTTGCACAAGATAATAACACATTCCGTAGTCTTTTATCTTTTTTAATCATTAATCACAAGTGATTAAAATGGAAAGTTTAATATCTAGTAAAATTGTTTAAAATTAAATACTGTACAAATTTATTAATTTATGGACTAGGAAGTCGACGCTTTTAAAAGATTTTGGTAAAGGGGTCTATGGCCGAAAAAAGTTTGGAAACTCTTGCTCTAGATAAAACATTAGATGATAAATTGTAAATATTACGTTAAAATAACGTATCAGGTATATCTAAAGAATTAAAAAAATCATTAACATACCTTATATGCTTGTGTGAACTATGCTATGTGTATTATGCAGATATTCATTTAAAATATGTATGTATGTATGATAATGCAACTTAAATCTATATAAAAATACTTAGCTTAAAATTGTTATTTCCTGTGATCCATTAAGTAATAATTATTATCTAATTTTCTGAGTTCCCTGTTGCATATTGTAAGATCCATTGTTGTATTCTAATTCCTCTAAATACACGTGGATTTCCAGAGTTATAGATGTATCATAAGTGCTGTCAGTTTTACATCTACTATATTTCCTCTAATCAATAACGTAAGACAATCATTGAATAGCGTAAAACCTGGTGCTTTTTTTTTACTTTTTCTGAAATATATTTGTTTAAATGCATTTATTTCCAGAAAAAGCCAGCTGTATCAATATTGAAGACTTGCTTCATGGTATATCCTCCTTCTATAATTTTCAATAGTTCAGATACAAATTTGAGACTGCAATAGTATTGGCTGATTCTCCAGTAATTTTTGTATCATATAAATATCCAAGCTTCTGAAATATATCAAACTAAACATGACTGACTTTAAAATCTTTTTCATCTACCTCATCGATAGATTTTTGTTGAAAGTCTTTTAAGAGTTTTGTTGAAATGTGCTGAATTAATAAAAAAAATAATGGTACTTCTTGGTGAGTATATAGATAAATGCATTGTGGCAGAAATTTTTCTAGATTTTTTGAATAAAGAATGCCATAATTTTGGAAATATTGGGGGCACTTATATTGGTTTGAATGTTTTGTTATATTTTGTCTTTGTTTTTCAAAATGGTCATGACAGTAGACACAGAACAACTCATAGATGAATGTATGTCATGATTTCTTTTTTCTTTTTCCAGTCAATGAAATTTTTCCATTTTGGTTTCCAAATTCAAAAAAAAAATTCTTGGATTTTTTATAATCATATTATTTGCTGTGATGACTTTGAATACAATTTTTAAAAATGTTTAATATCACTACCAAAAAGTGTACGTTTTCATTATGTAAAGAGTAGAGCAAAATAGTGTGAGAAAGTGAAACTAAACTAGCATTTAACATTTTTTGTGTTCTTTTGCACATTTTTTTTTCATTACACTGAAAAAAAAATCATACTGAATTTTTTTTTTAAAAAATGTACTACAGTTTATACCATATTACTTATGTGAAATTCAAGCATTGGTGGCCTATTGGTTACCATAGCTGCCTTCCAAGCAGCTGGCCTGAGTTCACTTCCCGGTCAATGCATTTGATATATAAAAAAATAAATAACTCATTTGATTGACCATAAAGACTCATTAGTTATCAATAGTGTATCAATATCCAAATCAATGTATGGTGCATTATAAAAAGCTAATCACAATCAACTTTAAACAAAATCAGTCAAATTAAAAAGAAAAGGAAATCTACTGTGTTCTGACATTGCATATTGTAAACAATATTAAGCTTTTGTTACAATGTGTACTGTGCTGATCTAAATAAATATGATAGTTGTGATGGTTGTTTTGGGGCATTACATGACATTATTTTATCAAGTGCAGGAGCCATAATTGTTTCAATGTCTTAACAATTTATCAAATAGTACAAAACATTTTGAAAACAGAGTTATGGGCTATTTATCTTAAGTCATTAATCTTATTCACTTTGTTTGCATTGTATTTTCATCAAACAAAATTTATTATTAATTTCATAAAATCATCTTCACATATTTCTCCAAAAATACAAGTCATATATGATGGATAACAATTTTCATTTGATTGAAATTAACATATATAAAATTTTTAATCCAAAATATTAAATTAAAAATTTAATATTGATAGTAAATATGACCATAATTAGTTTTAGCTTTATACTGAATGAAATTTATATTTTATCTCAATACTATATTTTTCTTTTTACACATGTGATAATGTTACCATTGTTTTGGATATCTGAAAAGATTTACAAGATAACTTAGCCCTTTAGATGCCAACATCAACTTCTAAAATCTTTGTCTAATTTTGGTATTGGTCCATTACTTAAATCTGAGAACAATTATTTGTCAGTTTCATTTCCAGTCAGTTTCTATTGATAAAATATTAATCTAAAATACACATAATTATTTCAATTCAGTTTCTAAAAAATGAATAATTTTAGATTCATATTGGTTAAATGTAACACAAAATTAACAATAATGTTAATAACTGAAGAAAAATATAAGTAAAACATTTAAAAAATAGCAGTGGTAAAACAAAAAATTATATCTTCAACCAATCTATGTGAATGCTGGTATCTCATTATTCAGTCTTATAGCAGTTAATGCTATTCATTTTACTTGAAAAGTGGTCACTTTCCAACACTCATTTTTTTTGTAAATTTTTTGGAATCAAACTTTATATTTCAATAAAGTGACATAAAATCTTAATTATGAATGTAAAAATTAAGATAAATATATTTATTTACATTCAAAAACAATTACAAATGTGTAAAACATTTTGTTTTGATTTCTGACTTTGTCATTTAGAAACACCTGTGGCACAATTTCCAGAGTTGGCAGTCATCCAATCAGAGAACAGAGGCTGGCATACACACCAATATGTAGCAATGAAAATTGTTTTTTTTTTCAAAATATATCACCACATGCGGACTTTTTTAGAACTAAAATTGTAAATTTTGAATTTCCTATAAAATAAGTCTAAAATAAAGAAAATACAACCAAAAATGACCAAGAGATGGTGCTAACAACATCAAAAAACCAAAAATAACATGAATTACAATTAAAATGGGACAAGATCTAACCAAATTTAACAACAGAGTGGTTAAAATTGAGGAAGCAGACCTAAATGTTATTTTTAATTTACATTTAGTAATTTTTGATATTAATATCATAATATATAAAACTATTTTACTCTCATTGATTGCTCCCTTTGTTTTCCTGAAAATATTTTAGATTGTGATGATAGTAATTTTGATTTGACAGAAACATTTTAATTCAAAATTAAATGACTAAATATTTTAAATAATATATATTGTAACCCTCTCCCAACATCTCTCCTACCTTTCTATCCACAAATACCCAGAAACACCAATTCTATTGATCATAGAATGAACTACTAATCTGATCTCACTTTAAAATCATTAATGAGGCTCATAAAGATTTTCTACATTAGCTTAGCTCAGTTGGGGGCTACAGAAGTCTATAAGGTGTAAAATGTATATTAAATGTGGGAAGAAACATTGTGATTAACAGGAACAAAACATTTATTAAGTTCTAAAATAAATAAAGAATTAAAATTGGTAAAGTTCTACCATTCAAATTGGCAAGTTATAGTTTACACATTCTCTTCTCCCATCATCCACATGCATTGAACAACATCTGCTGTGTGAGAAAATTAAATTAATAAAATAAAGATGTAATGTTGATTAACTATACTGTATAGCAAGTTGGAACTAAATATAAAATAAAATATAACATTACTTAACTTTTAATTGTACAATAATTTAAACTAAGTAACTGAATTATTGTCTAATCTAAATAATAAGTGAATATCTCAAGGAATTACTTTATAGCATGGCTTAATTTTAAATTTATACCTTCCAACAACTACTAATTACTATGATAAAAGTAATGATATAAATTAAGCAATATCCTAATAAAATAATGTTAGTTAAATAATGAAATAAATAGGATGCATTTTGATTTCAATTCATCATCTAAATAATAACTAAATGATAACATTTTTAGAGAATCATTAAATAATCAAATGTTTCATACAGTGTTTGGATCAAGAAAAGCAACATTATCAGATCTGTACATGTTCATCATTAAATTATGGAATAGTGCAATCATATCATATTAGATATGTAAATGTGTGTGCATGTGTGAAAATATGTAATACGAATGCAAAAACACAACTTTAAATAGATAAAACATTTATTTACAAGATAATTTAAACAAACATTTGGTTTTATAATTTACACATATACATGTTTTAGATGACTCTAACATCGATGGTTAAATGGTCTACATAAAAACAAATAACATAAAGATAACTTTCTATATTTTTATTTCAACATATGCCAGCTATCAGTGCATTCTGATAGACTTATTACAGAAACATTATGATGCTAGTACTAAAATAATAACACAAATTAAACTTCCTGATATTTTACTTGCAAAATTTGCTCAATCTATCAGTCAATTCTGATAAACATATGACACAGAAATATTACAATACTACACTAAGATAATTAAATATAAATTTATTCTATTTTGGTATTTTATTTTCAGCACACTCAAGCTATCAATCAATTCGATATGTTCATGAGAACTAAAACTCTAGTAAACACTGACGCTAAATTATAAGATGAAATTAAAGTTCTTGGCAATTTAATTCAAATGCACATCAAATAAAATGAGAATGGTTAAATCTAAGAGTAAGAGGTAAAACTATACTTTGCAAATTAAATGAATAATTCTTTTAATTAGCTACATTTTGTCCTCTCTTGCTTACTCACTGAAATGAGGATGGAACATTATGAGATTTGATGGTATAAAATCTAAATAATTAGTATGATATTATTTGAGCAATAATTAAAAGTTACACATTCATGACGGATTTCTCCATACCTTCCAAATTAATAATTTATGCATTTGTCTGAATTATGCTATCTGTTATAAAATAATTAATATTACTAAATCCGATTGATTTACTTATGAAATTTGGAGGAATATCATAATATGGATTATGACAATGGCTAATCAAGCTTTAATACTAATTCTACTTCAGCAGTTCTATGAGAAAAATCAATTCTACTTTTATTTTCTTTTTTTTTTATCAGCAAACTATCTCACACTTGGCTATGAATAAAAGATGAAAAGCATTCCATAGGACAAATGAGGGATAAAAGACTTTCATAACTCTAATCATTTAAATAACAATACACAGTAACTCCAAGTCTAACTTCTGATACTTACAACAAACTGGTGTGGACATGGTCACATCAACAAAATTAAGGGAAATACATTACTTTGTGTCTCATATTATAATTCATAAAATACAACTACTAAATCTGGAGAATATAATCTACTCCAACAAATACTTCAACAAGCAAAGGGAGAGCTTTCTCAGTCCCAGACAATATACTGTATAGTCCACTTATGTCAAATACTCAAACAAATTAAGGGAGAGCTTATCTCTATCCTGACAATATACTATATAACGAAAATAATTTCATTCTGCATAGCCACTAAATACATTTTAATCTAAGCATAATAAATAAATAATAAATTCACACTTAAATAAATCTCTAAACTTTTCACTTCTCTTGGCTCATTTTTCTTGTCCAAAACTGATGGGAATTAAATTATTTTTACTTTCAATCCAAACATTGTTATAGCTGGATTCAATAACAGACATATATATATGATCAATAGATGGCGTCTTTACCAAAACCGCCGAAACAAGTGTAAAATATTTTTACATAAACGCAAAAGGAGTCAGAATTAACTACCTCTTTCATTTTCTGATCTGGAGTTGAGCAAAATGAAAGAGGTAGTTAATTCTGACTCCTTTTGCGTTTATGTAAAAATATTTTACACTTGTTTTGGCGGTTTTGGTAAAGACGCCATCTATTGATCATAAATAACAAGTGATAGCAGGTTACGTGACTAACTTGTTTTTATTTTTCATATATATATATAAGTGTGGCAATGCACAAACAATTTCAAATCCAATAGATAAAGAACTACTGTAATGATATCAATTAATAAATTGTAAAGGTAATAATGAATAAATCTCTCATTTCTGACAAGTATAATATTTTAACTTGGAAATATACTAATTATGATTAAAAAAGCAAGACAAAATAACTTCTAGCAAAACAAAGACAAAATGATTATTTAGTGCATTCAGCAGTAGTACAAAATTGAAATAAAAGTTTGGTTTAGAATAAACAATAAATCTTTAAATTCTGAGTAAAACAATTATTAAGAGGTAATTATTTCATAATGTCTTGAAAATGCAATGATAAACAATAAATTTTACATAGTGAGCTTTTTTTAAAGCGAGATGTTTACACCTTAACAGTGAATGGATGTTTCTATTGCTAACACACACATATTGAAACATAAGCACACAATAAAAACTATACTAAAATAATATTAATTACCCAGTATAATATTTTCTCATATTATCCCTTTGGTGAGATGTTCTTGAAGAGAAACAAAAATAATAATAATAATAAAATCATAAGACAATTTTTGAAATCTATCTACCTATTAAATGCTAACAAAATAATAATAGTTCATTCATAGTCTGTAAACAACATATCTTAGTCATGTACTAAAGGATGATGACATTGTGTATAATCATAAATATGGACAAATATATAACAATTTCCTGCAGGGAGATAAATAATATTAATTTGGATCCAATTTAGTAGCATTTCAAGGTTTTTAGCAATAGCTAATGAAACTGCCTGCAATATTACATACAAGAATTCTTCATTACTGGCAATAAATATTTATTGCGATATAGGTATAGCAATTATTTATTACTTAATTCATTAGATATGTTCAAGCATTTGTTGTTGGATTTTAAACGTCATTCACAAAGCACATAACTAATCAGTTTATAAAATCCACAAGATTGTTGATAACACATTTTAATAATAAAATTCAACTGCAAACAAGGGGAACAACAAATATAAGAAATTCATATTCAGTTTTATGCTATTCTGCCCATTCATTTATCTGCACATTTAGAGATAAGTCAATAATTCATCAATTATATGTCACTCATTTTTGTTTCTTATTTCTAGATACAAATGGTTAGGTAAATATTTTAACAATAATAATAATAATAATAAAACAGATTAGAATAAATTATCCACACACCTCTTTCTGTTTAAACTTCATTCCTTTATAATTAGCAAAAATACTAATAAAGAGTCTCTGACATGTCCAATGAACAAGTTCGACAAAAATTTCCCAAAATAACAAAATTCATCCATTCCAATTACTTTTTTAATATTAGAATTAAGATTTAAGTGAAATAGTTTTGGAATATAAACATGTATTTCCATTACTTTTTTAATATTAGAAATTAAACTTAAATGGTTTATAATATAGGCACACATATGCATTTCAAATTATGGTTTTAGAATTTAAACTAGTTAATTAAAAAACAAAGAAGATGTACATTATTTCATTGTCCTTTTACGTTTTCATTTCCAGAAAATTAATAATGGTTTTTCACTTTCAAACTTGGGTCATGGAAGAATCAGCATGTAAAAACAAAATTGTACTAATAATAACTTTTATTGGGAGAGAAATGATGAAATCAGAAAGCAAAGTGAAGTTCAGTGAAAAAAAAATGAAGTCAACCTTTTGTAAAAAAGATACTCCCTTTATATCCTAGACTATTGCCCAAGCATCTGTTCTTTCAATAATCCAAGATCATTTGAAAGTTCAAAGGTCTCTGGAAACAAAATTGCTCCACCCATGGCACTGAAACTTAATTAGCAGAAAAATATGCAATAAACTTTTTTGTCTTGAAAAAGAAAGAAAAAATCAATTTGTCTTTAAAAAAAATTAAATAAATTGAGCCAAAAATAAAATATTTTGTATTTCTAAAGTAACACAATAAAATTAATGATAATTATTTTAGCAAATAAAATATTTAATAGTATATTTGTGATTTAATAATCTACTAGTACAGTAATCCATTGATTCATTTAAACTGTGTTTAAGCTGGTTATTCAAGCTATTGGTTATGAAATCAAATATTTTGCTATGGGACATGATATTTAGTAGTACATTGAAGTATATGAATGGAAAATGAAGCTGAAAGATGGCACAAGCATGTATGAACATTCATAAATAATGTACTACAGGTACTAAACTGATCTGACTGAAATGAAAGTTTCTATAAAGATGAGCAAAATATATTGCAGTATTTCTACTATAGATTGAAATATTATAAGCAAATAAACAAGAGAATTGTCTAAAATCTCAATACTGTTCTGCAGACAAATAAAACAAACTTGGAATCAACTTAAACTAAACTGAAAACTTCTGTGACAAGCCACCATCCTTTCTATTATTAATTACTCACTAAAGAAAAATATTAAACATCTCAAAACCTTCAAATTATATCTATAAGTGCTTTTCACCATAGTTTTAGATCACTAGTAAAATTTTTTTTAGAAATTTCAGATTATTTGATTTTTTTAGTAAGATACCATCAGACGTTACTGATACAGTGCTACTTAATTGCAATCAATATTTCTGGTACCTATCCAGAAGGTTACAATATATATATATATATATATGTACAAATCAATAATATATATCAAAATACAGTAAAATTTACATAAATTATATTGTTTTAGAAGTAATTTTGACTATACATTTTGTAGTCTTTATAAACTATATAACATTGAATAATCAAAACAAGACAGACTTTAACAATACCCATAGTTCAATTCAGATTTCCACAATTCTGTTATCTTAACATTTGATGACTGGTGATTCATTAACATTTGATGATTTCTTGAAATCAACATAACCTCTTTTATTTTACGTTTATTGTGAAAACGTTCAATTTGAGTCATTTTCATATTTTTATAATCAAATTTAAATCCATATTGATGAGTTTTATTATGATATATATATATGTGTGTGTGCGTAAACTTATAAATAAATATTAGAAAATACTGTAATTAAAATTAGTTAAAAAGAACAAAAAATATAAACGTTACTTAGGAGCATTTTCAACTATCTATGTAGTCTTGGTCAACTAATACTTTGAAAGTATTAGTTGACAAAGATAGTTGAAAGCTCTCCTAAGTGATATTTATATTTTTTGTTCTTTTTAACAAATTTTAATTACTGTATTTTCTAATATTTATTTATAAGTTTACGTTTGTTATTTTGAAGAAATAGAGACATCAATTCATAGTATTATAATATATATATATATATATGATCACTAGACTAGTTTCTAGTCTTCCTACTCTTTACTGAGATGAGCCAACTAGCTTGAAACCATGGTCTAAAGGTTGGAGACAATGAAAGAGAAATTGAATTCTATCTCTCTCAGCATTTATGTAAACAAAAGCTTGTTAGGAGCTATTGGTAAAACTCCATCTAGTAATCATAAAATACAAGCTAAGAGCAAGTTATGAAATTTACAACTTATTTTGTTTATATATATATATGTGTGTGTGTGTGTATTTTTAGTTTTATGCTGAAAAAATTGTTTTTTTCCCCCAATACAATTACTGTGTTGATTTATATTCATGAAACATTTTTTTTTTTGCTTTTGAAATCATTGACAATGAAAATCATTAAATTGAACATGTTATTAATGAAGTACTAATTGTCTCATAAAAACACTGAATAAAAGTTAAATAAAATATACATTCATTAATCATATTGTTTATAATAAAATAATTTATTACAGTACTCAAACATTATGCATTATGAATAAACTATGTTCAGTCCAATTTTAGCTCTATTTAGTCTAAAATTTTATAGACTTCAAGAAAAGTGGTTAGTACATAATGTATATGTGCTAATAAACTATAAAAAATCTGAGTATTGATTCCATGTCGATCTGAACTTTTCCATTTTGAACTAGTAGCAATAACTGAACTGGCACTGTCTGTCATTCAGTTATATCTTCATAGTCACTTTGTCATAATCTGTAAAAAAAAAAAAAAAAAACTTTTTACCTCTAAAACCTCTCCCTAATCTTTTTTCCAACATTTTATAGTCAGGGTTGAACTAAAAATAGAGTAATTAAAAATAAGTTTAATATATCTTGACTGAAAAAAAGTTATTAATGACTCCTTTTCATTTCACCTTATTTTAAAAAAAAACTTTGTAGATTAAAATATGTAATAGAAGCTTTAATAAAAAAAAATTGTGTAATCAAAATAAATAATAGAATTTTATAATTACCACTATACTTGCTATAACATATAACATGCTTGATTTAATTTCACAAGAAGAATTAATAAAATATTAATTAGCATATTTTTAAATGTTTAATTTATAATAAAATTTTTAAATTTAAAATTACTCAATCCTATACTCTAATTTCACTGTAATATAAAAAATATTTTTCCCAAAAGTTTGGTGTTTATTCCTAAATTTCCTTTCAACATTATATATATATATTCTGCCCTTGTCATCGTGTGTAGCTCCACTACACATCGGGCCAATCACATTGAGGGCCATAATCTAAGCGCCCCGTTCCCACATCTCCACTTCCCCCAAAATAAATATAATATAGTGAAAATCACCTAACCGGATTCTAGCTCTAATAATTAATGAAATATTCAATTAAATGCTTTACTAGCTCAAGTTTCTTAAAATTAACTTAGGTTCTGTTTTAAACTAACTCAAATAAATATTCAGGAATTCATGAGACTAGAAGTGGAAATACAGGTGACAAGGTAGATTACATTGAGACAATATCCCACAGGATAACACCTCAATGGCATAAGAACACTATCCCCCCTTATACTACTATTACACATAATAACTACATAGTATTCTTATGACTTCCACAACTTCTAATCACTAAGACTCATTTAACAATTAAAGTATTAATCTTTTATCTCTAATAATAATAATAGTAATCATCTAGCTCAAATGAAATAATCTCAGGTTCTTAAATTTATTCATATGTTAAGAGACGTATGGTAGCAAAATATGATAAGGGATTTTATGTCATAATCTACTACTCTGCAATTAGATTAATAATAAAACAATAATAATCACAATCTTCATTGCTTAATCCAACTAGTACAGCTTTTCTTTCATCGCAAATTTATAACCATAATAAATTAGTTAATAATCTAATATCCCCTTTTTTTATCTTTAAGTAATAAAATAAATTAATAAGTGGCAGTGTTTAGATAATCTGATAAATAAAGCAAGTGGCAACTAATAGCATATAATTTAGCAAAATATTATGATAATGGATTGATGACCAGTAACGCAATGCAATTTTATAATTATTTAATTATAAGAACATCAATAAATATTTAAGATTAAACATACTTCTCTATTTATCTGTTGTGCAAACAATCATATACTTAGTTTAATGGTTGTGAACATACCCTGTGAATTCATGCAATGATGTAGAGAAAACAAAACTCAGACACAAGTTTTAATAAACAAATTTTAAAATTTTATTAACATCAATAAAAATAAATAAAACAAACAAATCCATCTACATCTATTTACAAGGGATATCCTCATTTTTCTTTACACTACAATAGCTGAATTATACACATTTATATTTCTTTTATCGTTAATTAAACTTATTATGCCTTTTAAAAGTTATTTATTTAGTTCTCATTAGGTTTATCATATCACTTATTTTAACTATTTTATGGGTAACACCATTCTTTACCTTTTAATATTAAAGTTACTGTATTATAAATTATCTATGTGGATAAACATCATTTATAACATCATAATTTTACAATCAATATGGTTTTTTTAAAAAAAAAACATTTTCTTGTAACTTTATATAAGTCACTCCGCATATTATTCAAATATTATTATTACTTTAACGTTTGTTCTCCAATGCTCGTAAACTATAATACGTTTATTCCATAAGCCATACTCATGTATAATACTATAACACGGGTTTAATTATCACCTGTTACAGTTTCACATATACTATAATTATCGAATGTTATTGTATTTTTTAAATATGCAATACTTATATATTTTTAAAATATAATTAACAATAAGAAAACGTGAAATTATATTTAATATTTTTTGTATATTTCTATTTGGATATACTTTTAAAAAATTATAGTTCATTTCTTAAAAGGAATTAAAATAATTCTCTAACTCCTTCCCTTCTTAGGATATCTGCATCTTTCTTTCAATAATCATAATCTACTCTTCGTTAACACTTAACTATTCTTACTCCAAATAATAGCATGACATACATTCTAAAATATCTATTGTT
Source organism: Epiperipatus broadwayi (assembly GCA_028023455.1). NCBI lineage: Eukaryota > Metazoa > Onychophora > Udeonychophora > Euonychophora > Peripatidae > Epiperipatus > Epiperipatus broadwayi. Next base: position 12,165,860 of record JAQFVV010000016.1, read on the forward strand.
TCCCTTTTAATAGACTTATCATATAATGATGTAGTTGCAAGAAATACAGATAAAGATAGTGAAAGATGTATAGGATATCAGGAAAATAGATAGATAACTTATCCACAATATACTTCAAAAATGTATGGAACAGTGTGAATAGGTCCGACATTCATTGTCTAATAACCTTGGTGATAAGCATGATGTGGCAGCTATTTACTCAGCTTTACCAAACATCTAGTACGACTCACAAGAAATATATAAAATACCACTGTCCAAGACAACCTGTGTACCAGTCGTAGGGCTTTGTTAACTACGCTGATTAACATCTAAAACTACCTATTATTTCACTCCCTGTAGCATCCTAGTTTTTAATACATCCTCTTGGTTTCCAAATCACCACGTACTACCAAGTCACTACCCAAACTATTTCTCGAGATTTTTACTGTATCCAACATCGATAAAATACTAACTACTTTTTAAAAACAATAAACAAAATTTGCTAATATAAAAACATTTCCCTATTCCATAAGAACAATTTGTCTTGCTTTATTACACTGTAGGTTCCACATCTACGTTTTGTTAAAATAACATTTAAATATCCCAATCGGAAAATTAACAGAAAATATCACATAACCATCGGTTATATTGAACTATATTAATAACACATAAAATGATTATCGTATGCATATTTTTAAAAATCTAATCACATCTCAAAGTGTTTTAGAGTGTTGTTTTCAAAAATGCATTTTACAACAATAATAACAGTAAAACTTTTGCGCTACATTCATTCGATTCTCAGCTGATCTAAATAAATAAAACATACATTATATATCATTAATAATTATAAATGTTACCAAAAACAATCTTTATCTTCCTATCAGAGTTTGTAGTAGGTTTCTTTCTCTTCGAGCATCGCAAATATACAAATTTCCACATACATACAATTTTATTTTAAAATTCAAAATCAAAACATATTATTTCATATAATGTTATATCACGAATTAATGTATTTTGTTTTCCCTATTGCTATCTAAAACTTAACGTTTAACTTAGATTAGTAAAGAAAATAATTCAAACCATAATCACATATTTTTCTGACGGTAAATCTTGGTTAGTCCCATAATATTTATTATTTCTTCTTTTGTCCGAATGTTCTCCTTTATGCTTATTAAAGTTTTAAATAAATTAGTTCATTTAATAAACTGTTTAGACAATCTTTAGTTTTAGTGTTTAATCCAAAATTATTAGAAAACATTTTATTTAGTTATCCCATGAAGCTTTTTAATGTTCTGGCGAATATTACCTCGGTGCGTTGCTGCATCTTTATTTCTAGTTAAACTACAATTATTTAATAATTACGGTACCAATTGCATTTTCCATGGATCCAATATTTTATATTTCTCTTCTGTAAAATTTTTTTTTTTTTTTTTAGGCAAGTGTTTTCCTTGGTAAACTTCACTTTCATTCATTATTATTTTATATACACTACTTTCGATCTTTAACTATTTTCTAGAGTATTTTCTCAAGTCATCTTAAAAAAAGCAATTCAAACTATTTCAATATTAAAATTCTTTTTGTCCATTTATTCTTATACGAATAATACTTATTTTTATTTTCCATTATCTTCATTAACTTTGCGCACAATGTCCTTTCATTGATTTTATACGCACGAAAACAGCTTTCATAGTGATACGCTATATAAACTATATCAACGAATAATATTAACATATTTGGAACATTATAAAATTTACAACTTGGTTTTAAGAATCTATCCATTTTCTATTGAAAACTCCGATTATATTTCGATAGAATCCACTGGCAGGTTACTGTAAAGTTAGTGAAACATTACTATGAAAAACATTTTTTTAAAACATTTTATTCTAAGATTCTCTTCGGATGATTTTTAAATTGTCAGTTGGTTTCTTTCAAAGATATTATTAAAATTATAATAAAATTGACTAATAAATTGAAGAAAAAAAAATTAGAGTGCTTAAAATTTTACCTCTGCTCTGGAGTCAACACATTTTTGTTCTCCCCTGTTTATACAATTAGTTGGTGTGATTTTGGTTGTCTCCCAAGATCTATTTTTTTTATTGGTCAATCCCTACTTGGATTTATAAACAATTTCTAAAGTTTTAAAATCATGATGTAATAGACTTAAATGTTAACTCATTATTATTTTTAAATCATTCATTATCTATTACAATTTAACTACTTTTAAAACAATTTTAAAACAATAATTAATAAAGGTGTATACTACTTATTTTTATTATGATGTGTGACAATTCCATCCACTTCTATAATATACTATTTAAATATTTTAATTATTAGTATTAATTTAAACCGGTGCTTATACATAGAATATTCCAGACAGTCACATAGTCATTTCCAGTGTTTAGTCTATTTTTATCTGTCTTAATAAATTTGCTACTTATATTATATAAAATAATTATATAAAATTTTGAAAAACAATTTAGAAAATATAGAATTAGATACAATTCTCACCATCACAATATTTATTATTAAATATATCATATTAATCTTTTACTGCTTAATATAATCTATAATTTTAAATACTATATAATATTAATTTTAAAATTTTTTTAGTAATTGTTTATAACTATCATATATATATATATATATATATATATATATATATGATAGTTATAAATTCAATCTTTCTCCCACCCAGATATATATATATATATATATATATATATATATATCTGGGTGGGAGAAAGATTGAATATAAAAAAATATATATAATAAAATGTTTTACTCTTTAATAAAAAAAGAAAAAACAAAAAACAAAATTGTGAAACAAATTATTGCCTTCTTCTTATATGAGAATATGACAAAATTATTTATTCTAAATTCGATCTACTCCAGCTGCAACTTAGTATTGCATCACACCAGTTGCTCAAGCAGAAAAGTATAATACCCAAAGGGTACCTGTAGCCAGGCCAAAGCTATATAAGGTATATACCTTGCAACCATTTTTCCAGGCTACATATCATTTTAACTGTTAAATTTAATGCCTGCCATTCAAAGCACTTTATTTATTTTGAAGTAAACTTCAGGCACTAGTTAACTACAATAAGTAATGAACAGGCCTTGAATGATGACAACTCATTCAGCACCTGTAAATCTGAATTAGCTCAATCAAAATGTAATATAATAGACTGCTTTAATAGATTTTTTTGCTAAGTAATGATTAGTAGTATTAGTAAAAGAATTGACCACCAAATACTAATTTCAAAAATAATTTATTTTAAAATAATTTAGATTTACTTAAGTCCCAATTTATCATCCCTTCCTTGAATAAAACAATAATTACATATCATACATCAAGCACACATATTATAAATAAGCATAAAGCATTAAAATATTATAAATTACACACACATTCTGTCATATAAGCTATTTGTTTATATGATTGGGATAGTTCTACAAATATTTGTTGATTATACTAACTCTGCATATAAATAGTTATTTTTATGCTAGTTACAGAGTTTATGTATGTTGATTCTGGATATCTCACATATTGCAATGGCTACAATAATAATTTAATGACACACTAAGAATGGGAATAAAGAAGAAATTACTATTACCTGTAGGTTTTTTAAACACCTGTTCCTCTAAATAGATGTCTGCTTTCTTTCTCCTGTGAAGGGCATGGGTTACCAACCAGTTTGAATTTGGATTTTACAAATGAATGTAGTTCCTTGCTGCATTTCTGTCCAGCAGATAAATATTCAAATGGCTCAGGTTGTTATATGATTACTGTGGCTAATTAGAAAACCTCAGCTGTTCTAGGATGGTCAGACAATGAAGTACAGCAGTATACTTCTTCTGATTAGCAATGCATGGTTTCCTTGGCATTCACAAAAATGTAAGATTTATTTGCACAGACTGGAATAACACTGCTAAAGAATGATGATGAGTTTTTCAGACCTATTTATATGTGAACCTCTTATTGTTCTTATCATTCCAAATCAGTTTGATTAAATTTCTAAATTAATTAAATTTATTAATTAAATTTCCACTGTTTCTTAGTTTACATTCCTTCTTAGATTAATCTAATTGTGGATAAGATATAACCTTTTTAATTATTCCCATTATTTATTTGTAGCCATTGCTGCTTAATTATTCTAATTACATCTTATTTTATCAGTCAAGAAGTCTTTGAGTTTGACTTAACTTTATACTACAAATTTTATTTTTCATTTATTTAATTCAACTTTTTTTATATGCACACATATATACACATTTTAATGTATTTTAAAAATCAACACACACATTTTATTTTATTTTAAATAAATGAAAAGAGAGAAATATAGTTTATAAACCTTTTTTTATTTAGTTAAATTTCACCCTCCTCAAATTGTTTTTTATTATTAATAATATTCTTCTTTTTTTTCTCTTTCTTTTTCTTCCTCTTCTTCTTCTTCCTCTTCTTCTTCTTTTTCTTCTTCTTCTTCTTCTTTTTCTTCTTCTTCTTCTACTTCTTCTTCTTATTATTATTATAATCATCATCATCATCATCATCATCATCATCATCATTATTATTATTATTATTATTATTATTATTATTATTATTATTATTATTATTATTATTATTATTATTATAAACTAATAAAACTTATACTAATACATGGTATGCTGATTTGCCCTGTGGCAATCTATGCTTGTAAAAAAAATCTTTAAACTTTCTGAATTATACTTCTCTTTCTTAAACTTTTATAATTAATTCTTTCCAAGGAGATTTTTACTTTAATTATTTCTTGATAAATAATTCTGCAGTATTTTTGTTTAAACTTTTTTAACTAATTATAAAATATTTTCACATTTAAATTTTATAATTCATAAAATTTATGAATATGTATCGCTGTTCATTAGCAGTATAATATATATATACACACACCCTACTATGTTGTATATTATGAGACACATAACCATATATATATATACTAATTAAATGTTTTTGTATTAACGGTTGGAATGTCCACAATTTTGAATTAACAATGAAAAAAATCCTTTCCCATTTAGAACTTGAACTCACATCTGTATGCTTCCTAAGGAAACTCCTTAATAACTGAATAAACAAAAATGTTATATTTATAGAATAAAATTGTGTTAATATTGATTTAACATTTATAGAAAAATTATTGCAACAACTTTTTCTTGATAATATTGCACATGAACATACATGATTTTTAGAGATTAGTAAAGATAATTATTTTATTTAAATTGAAATTACACATACTATTTATAAATAAAAAGTAAAAAAAAATATTAAAAGATTGATTTTTTTAAATAATGCTTTTATGTAAACAGCTAACTATAAATTAAAATCTAACAAAGTTATCTGGCACAAAGCCATTTGCATCATTTCAAAAAAAAAAAAAAAACATTTGATATCTTTTTGATTTATATGGCCTCAAATGTTTTTATAACATAATACATTTTTAATGAGATTACTTTTTTATTTTTTACCTTTTTAATCAGCTGTTTACATAAAAACATTAGTTAAAAATATTTCAATTCCTATATTATTTTTAACATTAATATCGAAAAAAAAAATTGCAAATAATATTTAAAATTACTGTCATATATCAACTTCAATTTAAAAGACTAAATGTTACATTATAGTTAAGTGGATATATTTATAAAGGGGAATTAATATGAGTATCATGAATGCATTTCAAAAATTAAATAATAAATGAGGTGTTAAATTTATAATATAAAAAAGAGAAATGTTTAAAATATTTAGACTTACATGTAAAAAAATAAGTAAATACAAATTTATATATATAACATACCAACAAAAACAAAACTATTAGAGGAATAATACATTTTAAAGAATGGTCTCAAATCTGGCAGTGGTGAGGGGATTTAATGTTAAAAATGATAGTAGACTTAGTTTAAATAGAAATGACGCATATAATCAGAATAGGTAGTTTTCTGTTCCATGATATCAGCCACATGATGGGGTTAATTCTAAGCAAAAACACATACATATAATATTACTGAGCTCACCTTGTTCTTTGTAAAGGAATATAGAAATCATATGGGTTAACAAAATTCATTAATTCCCTTAATAACATTACTGGAACAATGTTATGTAAACATATTGCAAAGATTCTATTGTAGTAGAATTGCCTGTGTGGCAAAACATTCCTTCCCCATCCCCACAAAATTTACAACTACATCATGATGACCAAAAAATAATGCTGAGAATGCTTTAATTACTGAACTATCTTTTACTTTTTTGGGCAAAAGATAAAAAAAAAATATTTATTAATTTTATTTATTGATTGATTTCTTACAATAGTTATCTCTGAAAGATAATATGTGTATGGAACTTAATGGCACACCTATTAAGATATATTAATAATTTCCAACTGATTTTTTTTTAAAATTTTTTATTATGCCTTTTTGGTTGGGTATTTCAAGATTAATTAATCAATGGATTTGGTATTTGGACAATTACTTTTGATGTCTCTGGATAGAATTACAAAACTTTCACACTCATACATCATTCTTTTTTTTGTATGAAGGCTTAGCGTAGTTCATTCTGATTTTCTTCATCAATTTCTGAAATTTTGTCAAGAACAATTGTCACACTACCAACAAATTTCAAAACCTGCTAGAACTCCAAGTCATCCCAAAAAGTCAAATCTTAGTCCAAAAATGTAGGTCAGAGGGCTATTTCTTTTTCACATTCACAAGATTTACTACATTATCAATTGACATACCTTAATGCAAAGATTCTATTTTAGTAGAATTACTAAATTCCACATGCTGGCGAACTTTTGTTGACAGAGGGTGGCCCAATTTTGACCTGTCAGCCATTTTATTTGTCATGAATGTCTTCTCACAAAAAACGTCACTATTTTCATGAGCTTGTCAAAATATTGCTTGGACCTACCCATTCCAAATTGATTTGAAGGTTGTATGTTGTATAGGGAAGCATGGTGATGGGTGGACAATGATTGGAAGATAATAGTATGTTGAATGACTTGTAAGCTAAGTCCTTTAACATGCATATTTGAAAATTTATGGCAGGCTCAAGTCCAGACACCTCAGATGATACTATAGTGAACATTGAACTGTGAGCATTGGGATAAAGTGCATAACACTAAAATTGACCGGCTGCTGCTAAACAGCATATTTTCTGTGCTTTATAGCATAGAAATAAACACCATCATCTGTCACCACTAGCTGCCACATATTAAACAGCCTCTTTCTGTGCTTTTTGGAATAGATATATAGGTCTAAAAGGTGGTGGCCATGTAAATGAAATATTTATGTGCTTTTGCATGTAAATAGCACCATCAAATGGCTAACATGATAGAATAGAAAATGATCAAAGTTACAAATTGAAAAGCAATATATTGAGATTGGGCATAATAGAAAGGTAATTAATAAAACATTAAAGTCTAGTAGTAGCAAGTAAAGATAAGATGATAATAGTGAAAATCAAAAAGATAGAAAATGATTTCAATATCATATTTAAAAGAAGTATGTAAGTATTAAATAAGGAGATGTTGAATAGTGTAGTAAATATAAAATTGAATAATATTTAATCATTAAGAAAATGGTTATGCAGTACAAAAATGATTGATGATATTAATAATAGAATATGAATTGTTTTTATGATTATATATATAACAAAAACAATATGATATATGTTGTGCAGATGGAAGCTATAAATAAAGTAAAAATTTTATAGAAAGAAAATGTTATATATATATATATATATATATATATATATATATATATATTATATATATATATATATATATATATATATATATATATATAACAGAATGAAAGTAAATGTATGAACACAACTAATGGTTCTATAAAATTGAATGGGGCAGAGTGATCACTATTAGACAATAGAAGACTATAATTTATATAGAAATATTGGTATATATGTATGTAAAGGTAAACATATTATTTAATTTAGAGTTTAATGAAATCTTTATTTAATTAAAAATAAGTTGATGAAGTAAAATATGAATAAAAATATATATGTATAAAAAGGTAAAAATAAAAGATGTAAAATTGATATAAGCATAGGTTAAAATTTTGTAAAAGGTTTTGTTATATATATATATATAAATATATATATATTTTTAATAACATTACACTATCTAATAACCACTTCAACAATTCATATTACAACAATAAATATCTAATAAACTCATTAAAAATCTATTCACAATTTTTTAAACTAATTCCAAACCACATAACAATATATATACCACACACACCAAAAACCACTATACATAAAAACAATAATTTAATAAAAAAAATTAAAATATTACAAAAACACTATTTTTTAATAAAATATAACATACCTAATATAACACTTTCAACAATTCTATTTACCAAAAAATAAATAATCTAATAAAACTTATTTAAAAAATTTCTATTCAATTTTAAATAATCAAACTCAAATAAACAATATATAAAAAACCAATATAAAATACATTAAAAAAAATAATAAAATAAAAAAAAATAAACACAACCACCAACAACAACCAAAAATAACAAAAACCACAAAAACCAAAAAACCACCAAAATAAAACACACCACATAAAAAAAAAAAAAAATAAAAACTAAAAAAAAAAACAAAAACACCCAAACAACAAAAATAAAATAACTAAAACAAAAAAAAACAACCAAAACAATAATACCAACACAACAAAACAATAAAAAAACATAAAAAAAACACCACATATAAACATATAAACCAAACACCAAAACACAAAAAATAATAATAACTAAAAAACAACAAAAAAAAACCAAAAACATAAAAAAAAAAAAAAAATAAACACAATAAACAAAACAACAAAAACAAAAAAAAACATACCAATCCACACTCAGATATAGCCAATATTAATAAAAATCAACAATGTCAACATGTTTTCTAGAGTTATAGCTATCACTATATATATATATATATATATATATATATATATATATATATATATATATATATATATATATATATATATATAGTGTGTGTGTAAATGTGTATCTATTGTACAGTTAAATTGATTTAATAAATAAATCATCTTGATATTTTTTAGTAACTCATTCTCTTTTTCATTTTTATAACACATCTTTTATCTATAATAATAATGATAACTATTTCGATTGACTAATAGTTTTTGTAATCTTGAATATTGGAGGAAAAGTCACTTTCAGCTAAATGTTTAACATTAAAAAAATTATGCAAATGAAGTTAATTCATTCTCATTAAATAAAACTTGTTGACCAAAAATAAACAACTAAAATAATGTGTTAAATTTCTCTTTGTTAAAAAATGTTAACCTTTCCCTCCAAAAAACACACCAATGTTTCATGTGTACAAAATCTTTTATGCAAAATGTTATGCACTCCAATATATATATATACTTACATCCCATGATATATTTATAAAACTTTTTCCCTTTTTTCTCAAATCTTCTATATCAGAAATAGTAGGAATTTTAGGTGCTACATAATAAAAATTGAAAAACAATGAGTAAACTATATATGCAATAGACTGAACTATTATGATTAAAGTATGTAATATAAAGAATTTATCATAATAAAAAATAGTATAAAAATGCGATAAAATAATAATAGTTTTACAACATTACTATTTAAATAATCTATTAATAATTTTGATTAGACAGTTCATTAGTCTTCAAAAATGTTTCTACAATGAAATTTTTATTACATCACTGTCCTGCACAGTAGGAACTGTTTTCTATCCACTTTTAACACCTTGTGGAGGAATGTAATTATAAATGCATAATCAAAGACATATGAAAAAGATCTTTGATTCATGAAATATAAATTTTATGCTGTACTAGCACTTATAAGTTAGCCCAGATCATAATATGTTATATGCCTTCACAATTTTTAAATATATTAATAATTTTATTAGTCATTGATTAAACTAGAAATTATCCAATAATGAATAATAATCTGTAGTGTAATTTTCACAACCCTAGTCATTATGCAAGGTATATGTTTATGCTTACAGTTCCTATCTTATGTGGGACTTGTGTAATGAAAATTACACTATAAGAATATTCATTATTGGATAATCCCTAGTGTAATAAATGATTAATAAAATTAATAATATACTTTTATTTAGTGATTTGTGTCAATGTTGTGAGGATAAGATGTGTGACACTTGTCAATTAAACTGTAATAATTTGCTATCACATCTATATATATATATACTAAACAATGGTAATGATATGTGTAAGAGATTATGGTCTGGGCTAATGAATGCATGTTGGATCAGCATGAAATGTGCATTTTCGGGGTCATAGACTTTTTCACATCTTTGGTGATATGTTATAAATAAATCCCTACCTCGTATGAGAGTAGTGTAGTGAAAATTAGACTTCAGAAACATTATTACTCATTATTGGATAATCTCTAGTTTAATAAGTGACTAATAAAAAATATTAATATACTTTTATCGAGTAATTTATATCAAATTTGTGACGGCAGCACATTTGAGACTTATTAATTAAACTATATTAATTTACTATCTATCTATCAATATATATATATATATAATTTATTATGCTTTTTATGCACAAATTGAAAACACATACAGTACATATAAAATTAATATTATAAAAAATATACAAAATAGGTTATACTTAATCAAACATAATAAAACATGATATTTGAAACAGTCCTACAATAATTATAGTACAATAATAACCCAATTGAGATTACATTTAGCAAAATAGAAAAAAAATACCAGTTCATTTAAAAATATGTGCGTGCGTGCACGGTTAATTAAAAATTTATGAATGTAAAACGGTTAAATTGATTTAGTTTATTTAGCCTTACAATTTATTTAAAGGATATTTATAAAATTAATTTATTAAAATAATAAATGGATGAATGGATAATCTACAACAAGAAGGATTATCACCAAATGGTATTTTAAAGAAAAATACAATTTATTGTTTTCCACTGTTAATGGGATTTTAGAAAATTGCTTATGGAATATTTGTAACAGCAATCAAACCATTTATCTCTTTTTTTTTTAAAAAAGGAAATATATTGTTTGCAAAATATATCTATTATCTTCCTACAGAATAAAAGTTTAAATTTGAACACTAAGAATTTAAATCAATATATTCACAGTTTTGGAAAAAAATATTTAATTTTTAATGAAATCAGTGAAGTTAACATGGTCTGTGGTTTGTTATTTATTTTGATAGGTTTTATAAATTACTGAAATAGTCAGGACTATAGAAAAATAAAAGTGTTTAACCCAAAGAATTATTAATCTACTGCCTTTAAACTCTGTGATAAATACCAACTATAAGGGTCTTAGATTAAATGTTTTTTTAAAGGATTAAACCATTCACTTTGCATAAAACAATAACTTAACATCAGCACTACAATAATGAATTTATGTTTATGAATGCCATGTTTGAAAATATGATAAACATTATAAATTTATAGACACACATTCTTAAATGGATTAATGTGATAATTGTGCAAACGGAGTAAGATTACTAAGTGTGCTTTATTAAATATCTTAAAATCATTATATTAAGTGTTGTTACAGATTTAAACTGGCAGAATGGATTACCTTGTACTTCTGATTTAATGCTTAGTGCTTATATTAAGTTATTACCAATAAATAATAAATGTTGAATTCTCTACGAAAGTGTAAATACTTCCCAGGATTTTTAAAATAATGTTCATGAAAGTAGTATTATGTATTTGTGAATTACTCAATAAAAATTGTTTATAATTATTGAAATTATTTAATTTATACGCATTATTATTTTAGTAATAAATAAATAGTAAAGTTCTCAAGACAATTCTGATATATGATGGTTTAGGTAAAAACCTTATCTTATTGTTAATGACTTTAGGTATGAGATTAATGGATGGAAATTACATTTTGTATTGGAGATAGATTGCATTTAGTTAAACTAACATAATACTTATATTAGAAACTTATGCAAACATGTTATTGTTTAATTTTATGTTTTATTAATCTTTGAATTCAGCCTCAGGTTATAACAAGTCACCAAATTTCTTAGCTAGGTGATTAACTCTCCAAGAAATATATATTTTATAGTATCTATGATATTTGTATAATTTGATAAGTGCTATGTTAAGCAATAAAGCATTCTTATAGTACTAATAAAATAAATCATATTTGTTAGTATAGTCTTAACTAATTATTTAAACTTTAAATATAATATAAAAATCATAGCAAGTCCTTCTAATAAAATATATCAATGTTATAATTAATGAAGTTATGTATTTTTTATCTGGAAATGTTAAGAATATTAAGAAAATAATTTTGATTGCTTCAAAAGAGTTAAAGAATTAACCAGCTCTTATAAAATATTGTTATTAATCTATTAATTATTGTTAAAAATAATGAAGAATATTATAAAACATTATAATCCTTCTGTAAATAAGATAAGAGTTTAATTTAATATTGTTCAATCCTGTCCAATAGAGTAATTTGTCTTTGTAAGACATTAAAATCCCACACTATCTTAACCCAAGATTATTTTATTCATAGAGAAGAACCCATAATAATTATTAATGTTGTTATAGAATTTTGTTTGCTTATAATTTTGTTATTTTTGATACATTCTTGTTATTTATAATAAAGCAATTGCTATTGAAATGGTATAAAGAAATAGGGGTGAACCTGGGGTGATAGGCTATCTTTATTTTATTTATGAGTTATTAAGCAATGAATGGCATCCTAGTGAAAGTATGTGAAGACATTTTCTTATCCCTAAGATAATATCTTCCTAGTTTACAATGATAATTATAAATTTTAGAAAAAATATTTTAATTAAAATAAAATAAATAGAAACTTTTAATTTAGAATAAAATAATAATCCCCATGATAGCATTCGAATACCAAGAGTGAATATGAGATTTTATGGTTTTTCAGGATATCCTATTAACAACTCATAACAACTTTTTTTATAAAGTTGAGATAAATAATTTAAGAATTAATTTTATGATGGATGATGAATAAACAGATAATAATTTTATCACAAAACAATCTTCTTTTAATAATTGCAAATAGTTTAAAGCAACTTTTTATGATTAAGGAAATGAATAAATATTTTACTTTTTAGATGCATTCTTCACATTTATAGACCATTATAACAAAGTGATTAGAAGCAAATATAATTGTGTCATTAATTATGTAATAATTATTAACATTTCTGGATAAATCATATAAAGTTAAGACTTATGAGGAAGCATAAAAATGGTAATCATGTATAACGGTCGAGAAGAAGGAGAAAGACATGTCTTAACGTATCTGCACTACAAGGGTGCGATCTAGGCATTTGAACCTAGAAAATTTATAGAGTAGGCAGATACGCACTATTAAGATCCCACTTTATTTTATATTTAGACCCTTAGCCCAAGTCACTAGTTCAGTGGATATGCAGAGATAATAATATATAACTTTAATTTATATCTTAAATATAGAAAAAATAAAAGCCACTGCCAGTAATTAACACACAAACAATATTTATTTATGCACATATATAATCATTTTAAATTTGAGGAATAACATTTATTATTTAGATTTTAATATTAACTTTTAATTTAAATTATTATTTTAAGATTTTAAATCATCCACACAGATGAATATTATGTTTATTTTAAGATTGTCGAGTATGATTAAACTACATAGATTTGCATTTGAAAAGAAAATTTTCTATCCCTTATTTAACCGTAGGCCAAAAGCTCGAAGTCAAACCGGCATCAATCCATCTGATACATTGATGTATTCAATGTAGCATGAAAATATGACAGCACAAAAACTACTATACTGTCAGGAATATACATCTGAACAGTATAGTTAGAAAAGACATTGACTCTTGTCCAATACAGGAATATTACATCTGTATGGCAAGAAGAACAATAAAAAAACTCCATAGGAAGGGACTGCATTTTTCCATCTTACTATTTCCTTCCATAGGCAAAAAGAGGTGTGTGGCATATAATGGGGATCCTGCACATAGCGAACATCATACTACATCTACTAATTACACTAATATATCCAATCCATTGACCTAATTTAACTACGAAACAAATAATCTAAGATTACTTTCCCCAAATTAATTAATATAACTTTACAGATCTATATAGCCATTCATGCCCAACTTAAATTTAACATTTATATAAATTCACACAGATGGATTTTATAAAAATTTGTTGTTTAAGGTTGAGCATAGATCGACTACACAGATTACACACTCAAAAACATTTCAACTTCAACATAAATAATCAAAATATAAAGTCATTGATGTAATTGCAGAGGGAATTCATTAGAAACCCAATGGCATTCATCATAAGATGCTGCAATGACACCAGTAACTAAAAAGACATCCAAATAAATACATTTTAGATATTCAACATAAGATATCATTATTTACTGAATGTCTATGTATTTTAATCATATATGAAAACAAAAACATAATTAAATGTGAATGAATCTATGCAAGCATCTATGCCCAACTTAAATTTAATGCATTTAATAATTTCTACAATAAATATTAATAAAAATAAAAATTGATAAAAAATGAAAATGATTTTTAGCAAACTTAAATGTAAAACAAAAATTAAACAATAATTGATTTGGAAAAGTCAGATTATAGTTCATTTTACAAAAAAATAGATTTAGCTTGTTTATTAAACTTGTCAAATATTGATAAAAGTTCTTAATTACTTTTAAATTTTAAAATTGTTCAGTTCAATAGCTTACAGTAGAAGAGTCATGGCTCTTGGTGCCAATTCCCATGATTTCCCCATTGGAAGACTGGTCTGTTGTTCATACCATAGTTCTTAATCCAGAGGCTGCCCTAGCTGGTTCCATTCTGGTATCACAGTCATTTCATTTTTTAAAATAGAGAGAGGGGGTGATATTCATGTCCTATCACACCTCTCAAAAACAATCAAGCTGGAACTGTCTGGCACTGTCCTTAATTTCATAATTTTTCCTTTTATAATCATCCTCTGGATTCAATGAACAAAATGTCACTAATCCATCATTTTCATTAGGGTCCGAGGTGAGGCTTGGTGCTTCCATTGGTCAAGCTAATTCTTTTTATTCTCTTATCTATATCTTATCCTCTGACTTTTTAATTATATAAGAGCCCCAAGGGCTAATTTGCTTTTCAATTAATTTATAAAACAATCATTTCCATTTACAAAAATATTTTATCTTTTTTCTTATACTTTTTTCTTAAAAAGTACGATCAAATACTTTTTTTTTTATTTAAAAAAATAATAATTTTTAAAGTTTTGCATCTGTGCGAATATATATATATATTGAACAACACTTTAATTTTTTTTAGCTTTTAGTTTTTAATAAATTTATTTTAATTTGCGAACTTAAAGTTTTTTATTTTAAATTAATGTAACGACATATTTATATACCGTTACACATGTAATGTTAAGACTTCTGGATAACTGATATGTGATTGAAAATATATCAAAATCGAACACAAAAATTTCACAATAAAATCTAACATATATTTATGCAACAAGAATAACTCAATAACAACACTATTAAAAATTTACAGACTTAAAATGAGCTCTTTAAGTTCAATGTTATACAATATTAGTGTATTGAAAAAATACATTTTTACAAGTTTGCAGTTTATGTTAATAAACAAATAAATTTATGAATAAAATTATAATTAACTATTTTTTCTTGTCTGACTTATTTAAGCTTTCTAATATGGGTATTATTACAGTAAGCTATGTAGTTTTTCTGATTAATAAAAGCTTTTATTATTTTAAATATTATTATGAAATGTCAACATTTTTGTATACTAATTACTCTATAATATTGTCCAAACAGTGGACACATCTTAATAGTAAACAATCTACTGATGTCTTGATACTTAAGATACTTAAGAATATGTATATTACAAATGTCAGTATATAATTACAATTTAAAATAAATAAATAAAAGAACTGTCGTTTTTATACTCTGTAACGCTAGCAAAACACAGCAAAGCAGATCTACACACCAGAAACATCCAATATCTACACTAAGAGTAATCAAAAGTGCAACTGGAAAAAAGATGATAATCTGCACAAACAAATAACATAATCAATTGCCATAATAATAATAATGAGGTTATGTGGTATACCACACATGACTACATACAAAATATGATACTTCCAAAAGGAAAAAAATGAATAAGGCAACAAAACTAATGATAGCAGGAACTCAAAAGAATATTACATTTTAAAAGAAAATAAATATGCTAGGAACTTTATCTCTTAACTTTATCTCGTAACCTATGGGAGAGATGAGAATAAACCACCATCAATATTACCAACAGTTGTGATTACCTCAAACAAATCCTTTATGTGAAATATGAAACATGAAAAAATATATATCATTCAGGGAAAAATATCATCATAAGAAAGACACAGTACTACAATCTTTTTATAAAACATATTTACTAATAAAATAATATCATGAAAAAAGAGAAACAATTACTATCTCTTGGAAATTATAATGACAAGATAAGTAGAAACAAGAAACAATAGAAAGACCAATGCTAAATCTCCTAACAAATATAATTATTAACTGATGTATATAACTGTTAACAAAGTTACTTTTCAAATCTGACATAATATAATATGGTCTGAAATATACCATAAAATAAGAATATACAACATTGTCCCTTGTTTTGCACTAACATCTTCATTCAGATAGCTAAATCTCTCATAACAGGGAATAAAACAATACATTTAAAATAATAATAATAATGTAATATAATATTAATAAAGTAATAAATATTTTGTGAATATCTGGATATTACAATTAACAACTAATGCATAAAATATAGCAGGCAAGAATGAATAATAAAAAATCAATAAAATACATAATACATAATATTTAATATTAAAGATTTAGATTTAAGTATTTCTAAAGTTTAATTTAAACTTGATATTTTAAGACATGAAAGTAATTCTAGCTTTTAATAGGGTTTAGTAATACTTTATTATTAGACAGGGGGATATATTCTTAATTAAACAATCAAAAATTAATTCCAACTACAAACAAGTTAAAATCAATATATAATAAAAATATTACAATGATTCTTAATAATAATTAAGACATATAAAATGGTTGAGAATAAGTTAGAAATGGAATTGGCATTTAATTGTAAATCCCTAATCAAATTAATTGGCACTAAAATTAAATTATTATTATTTTATTTTTTTTACACTTAGGTAAATTAAATAACTGGAAGTTTAACTTTACTGGAAAAAACTAAGGTTTATAATATCCTGAACAGTGATAAATATTTCTATAAAAGATTGTGGTTTAGACTGACTGATGGGTGCTAGTTCATCATGAAATGTGAATTTGGGATTATATATTGTTTTCGGTCATAGGTTTATGATTACACCCCTCTAAAGATAATAAAAGCTGATAGAAACCAGATCTTAATTTACATGAGGTTTCTGTATTGAAGATTACACTACAGAAATATTATTTGTTACTAAATAATACACTTTGTTATAGTAATATGTAATTGAGGTTACACCTATTTTAAAAATATCTCTTGCTTTTGCAAAATTTGACATATAATATATAACATCAATAAGCATAAAATGACTCAAATTTAAATATAAAAATTGCATTATGGTCATTATTTTTATCCATTTTCTATTTATATTTATTATTGTAGCATAAAGGCATTTACATAAATATGTACATTTAATATTACAGCCTTAGTATTTATAACTTATTAGAACATTTAATCTTAGATAAAAAATAGTTGTATATTTATTACAAAAAAGTTAGTACTTAAAACATTTAAATATTTATCCTTAGATGTAAAGCAGATGCACATTTAATATAAAAAGCACAGAGACAATACTCTCCATACAATAGCATTACTAAGTACAAGCCAGAATAACCAATGAATTCAGAAAGGTTTATACATAAAATCCCTATCTAGTGCCTATTCATCCAATATCCCCATTTTGCTTATAGTTTGTGGCTTTCATCAGTGAAGAGCCTTGAATCTGAGAGCACTGCACCTAGATCTTAGGATCTAATGAAACTCTCCAGCATCCATCCTTACTTTATTATCTAACTATAAATATTTGAGTACAAAATAAAAACACAATAATGTTTTCAATTTAAGTGCATTAGCTTGTATAGTCATATAGATGTAAACTCAGCTCATCATCCATACTTTTTGGTGTTGGATTGGTATTAAACCAGTTAACATCTCTTGGTCACTATTCTTTATGCTTATACAAGCTGCTTATAAATAGACTAAACTGTCCATACAGTACCACCACTCAGAGCATGCCAGAATAATCAATGGATGCATGAAGATTTGTGCATAAAATACCTATCTAGTGCACAAAGTGGTGCTACTGTATATAGAGTTTTGCCTCTATGTAAGCAGCTTATGTAAGCATAAAAATGTGATCATGTAATGTTTAGTGGTTTAATACCAATCCTTCACAGTAGGATTATGGTGACTATGGTTATTAAAGAATTAATGACACCAAACAATGCAGCTTCTGAACTGGGTTTATATTTATATGACCACACAAGCTAATGAGATTTAATGAAAACATCATTGAATTTCCATTTTGAATGCAAAGCTTTATAGTTATCTAATAAGGTAAAGAAGATTTCTGGATGGCTGCATTAGATCCTTAAGATCTAGATGCAGCAATTTCAGATCCAAGGCTCCTCACTGATAACAGCCACAAGTGAGAAACTAATCTGGGAATAGTGGACAAGTAGGGACTAAATGTGGGTTTTATTCACAAATATTCTTGCAATCATTGATTACTCTGGCTTGCACTGAGTGGTGCTACTATATGGAGAGTTTTGCTTCTGTGTAAACAACTTGTGTAAGCATAAAGAATGGTGATCATGTGATGTTAGTGGTTTAATATAAAAGCCTTAGTAGTTATAACATATTTAAATATTTAACTGTAGATATAAAACAGATGTACATTGAATATAAAAATGTTTTGTATTTATAATTTATTTAAATATTTAAACTTAGATAAAAAAATCCAATGATTTAAAATGTAGTCTTTATAATTAAATATAATAGCATTTATATTATAGCATCGCATATAATAAGTAAATGAATCGAAGCTTAAAGACATTTACCAAGCTTTCATAAAAGTCTCAAACCTTATGATTAGTTCCTAGTTAGATTTATTTCTTCATGGCTTTTTTACTTTTGCTTCATCATTCAGTGATTTTATTTTTGTGAGCAATTTTTGTCTCTAAAGAGAACTGCTACTTTTTTCTAACCTGAAATAAATTGCTTTCGATATCCATAAGGAATGAGTATAAGAGAAGAGATTGGAGAGTTTCTGTTAATATTTTGTTCAAGATACCTAATATATTGACTTTAATTAGCTTATTAAAAATTCAATGTTCGAACAGAATAGTTATTAATTACAGCAATACATATTTATAGAATGATTAGAGTATGATTTATGTAAGCTATAAAGCAATTATTTAATAGCAATAGTTCAGAAAGTAATGTTGAACATTTATGTCAAAACAAGAAAAAAATAAATTATCTTCATAAATAAAATGTTTCTTGTTCCTTAGCGTTTTACATTAAATGCATGCTGTAATTTCCATCTATTTTCCTAGTTGACAACTTAATCTTTATTTTTATAACCCAAAAAACTACAGTGAGAATTAATTTTCTTACAATAAATAAGTTGAAGGAAAAAGTGAAGAGTAAAGATAACTTGTATTTTGGGCTCTTCAAATAATTTATGCATAAAAATCATCTATCTGAATGATTGCAATATCATTTGAAGTATCTTCAGTAGAAGGCATTCACTTTACAAGATAATTTAAAACAAAAGTAAGCATTCGATGTTAAAATGAATTCTAGTACAAATTACTTTAAATCTAGGGATTTAAAAAATATATGTCATTAAAAATAATGAATATTTTGAAGTATAATTGCATCAACACTGTACTGAACAGTTATATTGTAGAGCATCTTCATTTCAGATTTTGTCTTACATTCTATGGTAAGCTATACACATCATTAGTTTAACAACATTTGTTTTTTTTTTTTACTTTGATTATTAAAACCAATAATGATATTTGGACTTGAATGTTAATCATCATTATTTTCAATACTAGATCACAAATTAACATCATCATGATAAATTTTAATCAGGTATAGGTGATAAAGTAAAGTGCAACATAAAGAATGACTTTCTAGTTTTCTCTTATTTATTTACTCATGTATAAAATGCTGCACTAATATCAGGCTATTTACATTTGTAATAGAAGAATTAGTTGATTACACTATATATAAGACATATTTTGCAGATTCATCCATGTTAACAAATTTAAATATTGATATACTGGCATTTCAACTTGACCACACAAGTCATCTACTGGGTGATAAAAGGTACAAAGATGGTTGGTGTTACAATCCCCGATTTGAAAAAAACAAACGTTAAAGTTCCACCAATAGCAAAAATATTAAATTAAGAATGCTTTTTAAAATAAAAACTTTCCAAACAGAAGAAAGTTTACTTGCATCATCTCGATTATTGATACAATCTGGCTTTTTAAGTATCTCAATGGCTTCTCTAATTTTGCACTGGTAGAGATTATCACATCTGGATATGATTCTGGTACTAAAAATCAATTTTATGAACTGAATCTATAGTATGGAGTGAGAGTGCTGATTATGATAAGTGTTGTTTAAATGCATTAACATTGTCATCTCTCCTAATACTGATGCAACAATTACTCATACCTATGTAAGAAGATTTACAATTTTACATGAGATTTGATAAACACCATGAGATTCAAGAAGGATTTAATCCTTAGGCTTGGTTATTATATTGCTGATTTTTTGATGAGTAGAAAATGCTGCATTTATATTATAGCATTTTAATATATGTACAATACTGTCTGCAGTTCCTTTTACATATGGAACACAAATCCTAATAGTTGATATGTCATGTTTTTGTTTCCTATTTGTTCATTTTAGCCTTGAAATAAGGTTTTTTTAATAAATTTATAATTATAACTGCTTGCTAATAAAACTTTATTAATATGGTTTATTTCTTTTTTCAGATGTGACTTATCTGCAAGATTAATTGCTCTATTTAAAAGAGTTTTCACTACGGAAACTATCTGAGTTAGATGATGATGAGAATAGAAATGTAAATATCTGTCCATGTGTGTATCCTTTCTGTAAATCAAAAAAGATAAACTATTTGGTGTTCTGGTGACTAGAACATTAAGAAATGGAAATTTTCCATCAGACTCTGTCTCCATTGTAAATTTAATATGAAGGTGTATATTATTTAAATGTAAGAAAAAATCATGTAATTTATTATTTCCATGTTGCCATATGACAAAAGTGTTATCTATGTATCTGAGCCAAATGAGAAGTTTTAATGATGATGATACTAAAGCACGAGTTTCTATATTTTCCATAAATAAATCAGTTATTATTCCTGAAATAGGTTAACCCATAAGAGTAACAAAAACGTGTTTGTAATGCTGTCCATTGTATATAAAATGTATTCAAGAGACAATGTTTAATCAAAGAAATAATATGGTTTGTGTGCGTTTGTATTTTTTCAAAGCAATATACTAATTATATATATATATATGCATTGAAAAAGAGGATTAGGGAGCATGAATTATTATATAATAAGTTGCGTTGTTCTGCAGATAGGTATAAATCTGTTTTTGCAGAACATGCTGTGAGTTGTAATGGAGAATTTTGCTTTGATAGAGTTCTTATTTTGCATATGGAAAATGATTTGAGGAAAAGAAGAAATAAGGAGTCCTATTTTATAAATAGTACGGATAATGTGTTGAATAAACAGTGTCATTGTGTTAATATTCACAATTTATGGAAAGTAGGTAATTCACATGGGAACGTTACTGACGTGAGAGTTTGATAATATTTAAATATTAACGTGTTGCTACTTAAGATGGCGGAATACGCCGAAGCTAGCTATAGCAAAGAAATTTAATCTTTAATTTTATACAGGCATTTTTTAAAATTTTGTAGTTTTTATTCTAGTGAATATTGTTATATATATATATACAATAATTAGATAATTAAAATTTTTATCCACTTAGAAGCCATTTTGATTATCCTAGTAATCCTTGTTGACTAACTCTATCCAGCTATCTAAAGACATTTAAGTATCTAAAAATTCCAGATTTTCTACTTAAAGGTTATGAATTGGATAGGATTTAAAGACATTTAGGTGTCTGAAAATTTCAGATTTTCAACTTAATAGTTACTTATTGGATAAGTGCTGGCTTTTGGGTTGATATTTTATGTATAGTGTTTGAATGCCCTAGTGCCTCACTGATGTGAGCCAAAATCTATAAAGAAGTTAATACTTTATATTATAAAAATATATAAAAAAAATTGTTTTAATTTCTCAATTATAAATTTGTTTATTTTATAAGCTTGAAATATCTTATGTGATCACAATTGGTCACTGTCTACAATATTACAATACAATTATCTAAAGAGAACAAAGTAAAGTTTTTTTCCTATGTTGTTGCTAGAAAACCATCATTTATTGATAGACCTAAGGCTAAATAATTTTTTTTCAATAATCTATTATAGATTTTTCTGATATTAATTATAAATAATAAGTTCCATTTAAACAAACATAGTATATATATATATATATATATATATATATATATATATATATATATATATATATATATGTATATAATATATATATATATATATATATATATATATTGTAACATTTCTTATATATGTCACATGTATGATTGTTAAAAAATGTACATAAATAAGTTATTATGTGTTTTAAAAAACTTTGTAATAGTTTTATTTATTTATTTTTTTAAAAAGAAAACTATAATATATCAACAAATTGGAAAAATAATTTAAAAGAATAAAAAAGATAATTTTTCTTCTATTATTTTCAAAAATATTAAATATCAATAAAATCCTTATAGAACAAATGCTTAATTCAGACATTTCTGTGGTTGCTATGGTTTTGGATAATTGCAAGATAAGAGAAAAATACGATCATTTGTTATAAAAGTGGCATAGATCAGTTCTTCTTTGTGGTGCTTATAAGATTAGAGATTTGAAAATGATTTAATTCTAATGCATATGGACGTATTTATAATGATAGGGTAAAATCTAAGTTGGAGTGTTAAATTCATCTTTTCATAAATGTCAGCTTTCAAAAATGGAAATGTAATAATACTGAATAATGCTTATTAATAACCAACAATTCTGTATCATATTTGGGGATGCTGTAACAAAACTGGATAATTAAATAGGTAAATAAATCCAAAAATCAACTACAAATTACAAATAAAAAATCACCAGGAAAATAAGTACTTTCTGAATTCTTTCTATTTCTGAAAAAAATATTTAAATTATATTATTTATGAACTATTCATGGGTCTATAAGGATATATTAGTTATAGCCAGATAAATCAATTTTAAATTGGCAATATTCTCTAAATCTGTTGAGCTGAATATAAAATGAATATAAGATAAATTTGGTATACATTTTAAAAATGACTTTATTAAAGAAATAATAATAATTTAAATTATAATATCAAAAAAGATTGTCCTTTTCAAAAAGTTCATTTTCTATTTTATTTAAAAAAAAAATTATTTTTTTTTCATTTGATTATATGGTGACAGTCAGAGATACAATAGAATGATAACACTAATTTAAAAATATTTTGTCATATATATTCCATATTTTATTGTATTGGTTATGTACATATGTAAATATAAAAGCATTATATTGTTTATATTTTATTGTTGCATTAAATAAAATTATTATAGTTAAAAATATTTTCTCATTATTTGTATTTATTTGTTGGACTATTTCCATCGTCTAATATTAATTATTGAATGTCTTTAGAAAAATTTAACTTTATTTAAAGTTTTAAATTACGTTCTATGGTTAGTAATATCATACAGGTTAGTACGTATATTAATCTCTGTGCTATTATTAACAGTTGAATGTAATTTCAAAATTGAAATAAAGTTAATTTTTTTTAAGATATTCAATATTCAATATTAGATGATGGAAATTCTCCAACAAATAAATACTACTAAAATACTATCATCACAATCCTTCAGGACAACATTTTCTCCTTATGTTTTTTTATCTGATATTCAAGTGTATTATTTTTATATTTATATCAGAATAGATTATAAATGCAGAGAGGATGATAATCAGAATATATGATTGGATTTGCCTAAAGTCTTGTAATTTATGTACATTCCAGTTTCACCATTATTCATGGATATCATCACATGAAGTTATAAATTTATGTATAATCACTCCACCATGTATATAGTCATTACTTAAAATCATTATTCCTTAGATGAGCATATATTTTATTTATATATTTTTCATTTATCTTTGTGTGAGATTCATTTTGGAAGTCTAAGTATATGGTCATCTTCACCTAAAACAAACAAGATTTGTACCCAATCATATTTTAAAAAAATTCGAATAATAATAAAAATGATATCTGGATTATTTCGAGATTTTATAAGTCATAAATACTGATTTAAATAAAATAGCCACTGAAAAATATAAAGTAATAAATAAATAATACTTGGTCTGCTGAGAAAGGTGATTTTTTTTTTGGTAAAAACAAGAAATCAATTAAAAAAACTATAGGTAGGATTCTCAGAAGTAATAAATAGTCAAACAATTATAAACAAGTAACAACAAGGAAATAAAATACCATAAACATAGAACAATATCAGAAAAAGACTACAAAATACAAAGAGGAATGAGCACCCTACTTTCAATATAAATAAAAAAAGATGCAATAAATTTAATGTTTTTTAACTTTTTTGTATTCTTGTAAAAATAGTCTATTGTCTAAGTTTATTATATTTTTTTTTTATATAAAAATAGTATACGTTTACAAGTATTATGGCAAAAATGCAACATTCATGAAAGTAAACCCAAAGTTTCGACAATTAATGTGCTCATAAGCATGTTTAAAGAAGTTAGAAAAATGAAAAATTATATAAAAAAATAAAGCCAACTAATAAAAGAAATAAAATATCATAGAACCTAGCTGATAGAAGAAATTAAAAATTATAATGATGATTATGTTGTGATAAATGAGCAAATAGATAAACTAAATGAGATGTAAATTCGGAATCACAAGAGGTAGAAACTAGCTCAAGTTTACATGAAATAAGTAAAATAAAACATAAATCACAGCTTTCATTATGTTATTATAAAAAAAATATAATGTTAAGACAGAAGCTCTGGATGCTCAAATCACAATAATAACTTACCATCCAAACTGAAAACATACATAATATAAATATGAGCAAAAGTAAAAAAAATATATATAAAAAAAGAATTATGCTAATCAAATATTGGAGAAATGGGTGTTAAAAAGTTAGTTTAAGAGAATTAAATATATGTGTTTTATCAGGTAGGTCTACAAAAGAAAAAAAAGTATAAACCATAGAAATTAAAAGTTAGGGGATGAGAGAAAAATAATCTTAATTATTCTAGACAAATTAACTAAAACTTATTAAATTTAAGCATTGATTATATAAAAGTAAAAGCAAAGTGTAGACACAGAAAACAGATAATAGAAAATCCACTTATTCATAAAATGATTTAGAGTGACAAAATCAATAAAAGGTTTTTCAAGGCATTCTGATTGAGGAAATATATAAAAATACTTAGAAAAAGGTAAAGCTTTATCTTTATATGAATAAAAATGGCCTTCAGTATTTTTGACACTGGATTTATTGAAAACACAAATGTTTTAGAAAACAGGAAATATATATATATATTGTGCCATTACAATTTAGTCACTAGCTAAATTTATAGTAATGTGCATGTAGAAAAGGTAAACCAAAATCATCATCACATTTTTATATAACCATAAAAGAAGCTGTAGGGCATCCAAGTTCAAACCCTACCAGATCAAAATTTCAAAAGCTTTAAACAGAAAGAGAGTGGGTCAACAATTATATGCTTTATTTGTTTGTGTGTTGATAGAAAGGTAATACACACATTTAAACTATTTAATATTTAAATTTTCTGTTAAAAAGCAAAGTTATAATGCATACGTATAGGCAGTGTATGTGTAAGCTATTTAATTGTTTTATATTTCAAATATTCAACATTTTAACTTTCTTTAAAACTAACTTATGCTTGATCAATTTTAATGTCTTATTCTATACTTCTATTTTGCTTTTCTTTAAATGTAATTGGGATTTAAAAGTTACAGATTTAATTTTAAATAATAGGGTTATAATTACTAAGCTAGCAATTATATTATTTAATGTTAGTTTATGAATGATTTGAAAGAATGAAGGATGTGTGTACATTACATACAGAAATTTACATTTACTAAATATTGAAAGAAAAGGAAGGATTAAATCTGTCAAATTATTTTTTTTGTACAATTTTATGTTAAAAGAGGAAATCTGTTTAATCAGATATCTATCTTTGTAGCAATTTTTTTTTTGTAAATGATTGTCTTTCACTTTAGGAGCTTATAATGGGTGAGAGCTCTAATTTTGAAATTGTCTTATCTTAAGATCTAAAGAAGGAAGCTCAAAAATTTGAAATGTTACCTAGATGTAAAAAAAAAAAAGAAAGGAAATAAGGATTAAGTCTATTTTTTAAAACAAAAGTGTCTGGAAAAAGGATTAAACTTTTCAGTTGAAAAATAATTTAGTTGAAAATAAATTAGAGAACTAATTAAAACAAATTTGTCCAAAAATAGCAAGTGACGCTATCTCTGATTGGTTAAGTTAGCTAAAAATTGGATATAAAAAGCTGTCTGGAATTATTATTTATTTATTGTGATTATGATTCAGATTATTAGACTATTAAATTGAATGTTGAAAATATAAGAAATGGCTGGCTAGAAAAATTATATGTATGTCCCATCTTTTCCGGACCATCTGGGGGAAGCTGCACATCACATAGGAAAGAAAAGATGTTTTGTCTAAAATAATATTCTACACCTTTCAACTGACCAGAGAAATAAGATGTTTTTAATAGAAGGAAGAAAGCATTCACCTGCATTCGATAAAAGATGAATTAATCTACTGATAAATATTAATCATCAAGTCCAATTAATTGTTCCAACAACTGATTTTAAACTCAAGAAAATTTATAAATGTGAAAACAACTGCTGTATTTCATCCACTAAAAGAATAATGCTTGACAGGAAGAGAAGAAAAATTAATATAATGATTTCCAAATTATCCACTAAAGCAAATAACCTCAATAGAGTCATCATCATCAAATAGTTATACAACTCAAGAAAGAGATTGTTCCCATGTAAACGGAAATGGTAGCTGCAGAAATATAGACATTATACAAGACAAGTTTGAACTCTTGGAAATTCGCCACAAACAAAAGATCGGTAATATGACTTTTTATATCTATTTTCTTTATGATATCAGAGTCTTAATAAACATTTTAGCAATAAAGTGGTATATTTTATTTAAAGAACTTTTAAAGACTATTCAGATCGATTAAAACAAGAATGTCTTACTAATAATAACTTTGAGCTTCATAAATGATCTTGAATGTATGAAAATTATTTGTTTATTAATTTTACAGTTATGAAAAATATTAATGTGTAAAACAATTTTTTTATGGTATTATGATTTTAGTTTTAACTAATATATTATTATTATTTTGGTTTTAAATAATATTTTGTTATTATGGGATAAAACACGCACATACATAATAATATTTTTATATGTGTATAATTGCGAGTGAATGTGAAGTAACAAGTAGTATTAGAATATTAGATTATTTTGTTTCAAGTTAAGTATAGCATTTCAGAGGTAGAAGAGAGGGGGAGAAAATAATTTAAAACTTGTTTGTAAAACTTGCTCTTTCAATTCTATTAACATTTTTTTTACATTCTACTTACATGTTAGATTTATAAAGTATGTGTGCTAATGAGCAGATAATATTTTTTTTCTTGAAATACTTTTCTCATGGAGTGAAAATCATGGTCAATGTGACATCCAACTTAATACAATCTACATTTGAAGGGAAAGGGGGAAGAACTTGAAATTAATCTGAGGATTGTTATATAATCAATTATTATCATTATTATTATTATTCATGTCAATTTTCATGTTTATCTAGAAATTTTTATGTATATGTTAGAAATGCAGTAATAAATATTAGTTTGTTTTATTAAATGAGGCGTATATATTTCATTAAGTGTAGTCTTTGTTAAGTGTGATTATTCATCATCATCAATGGTTGAATATTAGTTATTTAAGATATAAGTAAATATGCTAAAATTAAGCAATAATTATGAATTTCTTTATAAAAATTAGTTTTATGTTTAGGCTTAGTCCTAGAGCTATAGTTGAAACCCTTGTCATTATCGTTATTATCATCATCATCATCGTCATCAACGTTTTAATTAATGAGCTGTTTAACTGTTTAAAGGCCATAAATAAATATTGATTTTATAATATTTAGTGATTTCTTAGTATGATTATAACCACATCCCATCATCTATTTCATGCAAGGATGAGAGAATTGCCATCATAAATTAGTTATATATAATCTGAGCTAGTAAACTTATAAAAATATTGAAACACATTTGTTATGCTAAGATCTAAGAAGTGATTTATGTCTAATATACTCCACTTTGGTTTATAGATGTTTTACTTTTACCTAAATATTAGTGCTTATAGTGATATGGATCAAAAAGCAAAATCTCTCATTTTTATTAGAAATAAAGTACCAAAAGGGGATTCAAACCCGGTACATGTGAAAAGGTTATTAGATATAACCGTGTCTAGATTCAGATAATCTAGTGGTGCCCTGCTAGACCATATTCACTTAGTATTTGTTTAAACATGCACTTAACATCAAACCAAGAAATGAAAGTGGATAAAATCTACTGCCTGTATACCTGAGTTATATTTTATTGAATTACTAGTGTACTCATTTCACATGATTTCATATACCTGAGTTATAATACTTGTTATTAATAATTTGCTCATAATAATATATATATATTTTGGACTCAGATATGGTAATAATATCTTTTGAACTCTTTAATATGTTACAATGGACACCCAACTGGGGCTATGATATATTACCATATACCTGAAAAAGGGAGTCTATAGAATGATAGGAGATGTGTGGTTAAAAATAGAGAAATTTTTTAGTAAATTTTTTTTTTTTTTCAGTAAATTTTTTTTTTGTCTTACAAAATTTTCTTGGCCAAAGAGTCTTATTTTAGATGATGATGTTTAATATGATTTAATCTTTCATTGATGATGATAAAATGGGTACAGCCAAAACAGCTTAGTTTTGTTTTATCAATTTTGAAAATAGAGATGAATATCACAACTTAAGACAAAGGTGAAATAAATAATAGATTTTTTTTTGTGGAACATTAAAATGATTTATTGCCAGATAGGATAGGCACAGTAATAGTGATGAATTATGGAATAGTAGTCTCATGTGTGTTTGGGGAGTTCATTTTGTAAAAAGTCTATGATTTTAGAGGTTTGATTGGATGGTTGATCGTTGGAGTTTGGTTGGTTAGATTGCAGTTTTGATGATGAGTGGAGAGTTTTGTCATTGCCTTGAGAATGCTATGTATTTCGTGTAACTTATGAATGATCAAACCCATTCACTGCTCCAACCCAATTTATAAGTTATCTTTATGTTATCATGAAGCAGTTAACAGCAGACCTGCCATGATATCAGCCTATAAGTCTCCAAAAGAGAGAGCACGGCATAGTTTTCCAATCAAGTTTATATGTTAGTCTTATTTTATCATGAAGCAATTAACAGTAGTTCTGCCATGATGTCAGCCTATAAGTCTCCAAGACAGAGAGCAAGGCTTAGTTTTCAGTAATCTATAATAAGCAGGGCATTCCTTGATACTTGCCACATAAGACTCCAAGAGAGAGAGCAAGGCATAGTTTATCTACTTTAGCCCCTAAGACTTAAAATACATCTTTTATTGCAACAGAGTTTGCTTCATTCAATCAAGGGTTGTAGTAGTTAATAGTGATCGAATTGGGATGATCTTCTGAGTGCTCGTGATACATTGTGTGATTATAGTGCTGTGACTGAATTCTTTTATTTATCTCAGGATTGTGAACTGCTAGTCATTCTGTGGACTGTCAATATCTGTCAGATTTCTGGGAGAATGGATGAATGTATAATTTGGGCTATTACAGACAGACATGCACTATATAGATTATTGTTGTGTAGTTCATTAAATAAGGATATTAAAATTTTTTTGTTGTATTTGTAATGCATAATAAGGTGAAAATCAAATCAGTCAGTTGGTCAGAATAGGTGTCAGACAGGGAGAAGATGTGTGGATTTTTGATGGTCAGGGAAGTACAGATGGGATATATATAGTTTTATAACATGAGTGAACTAAATTATAGTATGGAAGAGGTTATGGAAGAGGAAGGTGCCCCAATACCAGGAATCAGTGATCGTTTTTCTACTGAAGAAGAGGATGGGGAGGTTTTCTTAAAACAAACACAAGAAGGAAAGAGAGGAAGTAGAGGAAGATGCCTTTAATGTTAGTAGCAATAATACGGCCTCAAGTGTGGAAATGTAGATGAGGAGCCAGAAGTGGGCCAGGCTCAGATAGCAAAGATGGCACCATCAGACATGGACATGATAATGCAGATGCTCAGAAGTATGAGAGAAGATAGTAAGCAAGGGATGGTAAATCTAGAACAAAAGATGGAGAAAAATAATAAAAGTATGGTAAAAATATAGAAAGTTTAAGAGAAGATAGTAAGCAGCTCATAGAAAGTTTAAGAGAAGATAGGAAGCAGTTCATAGAAAGTTTAAGAGAAGATAGTAAGCAAGGGATGGTGAATTTGGAACAGAAGATGGAGAAAAATATAGAAAGTCTAAAAGAGGATACTAAGAGTTTAAAAGAAGATAATAAAAGTTTAAGAGAAGATAGTAAGCACGGTATAGAGAGTTTGAGAGAAGATCTCAAAGCAAAAATAGATAACTCTATTGAAAGCAACAACCAAATGATCATGACCTGGGAAACAGAGATCGAAGAACCTCATATAGAGAAAACTACTGAAAGTATAATAGAAGATAGTCAGACCACTGATAATAGAGAAAATAATGTAAAGTTAGATACACTGATAGAGGATAAGTTCCAAGAAGTGGAAAGGCCGATAGTAGCCATAAAACCTAATATCTCAGTAAAAAGAATACATGAGGTAATGGACAGATAGCAGATGGGGATAGATCATGAAGTGAAAAGAAGGAAAAGAGAGTTGGAGGAAAAAGTCCATACACCAGATAAGGTGATTAAGTTAAGAGAGGCAACAGGGGAGATGAAACCAGATATTTTAGAAAGAGAACAAAAGTTTCAACAGTCTGTAGTTCTCAATCTAGTAACAAACCAGCATGTGTGGTTTCAAAAATATGTCTTCTTAAATAGATTGGAGATACCTTATATATGGTATAGAGAGGCAATCTCTCTGAAAAATGTAAATGTCCAAATCTCTCTGAAAAATTCAACTGCTCTGGAAAAGTCAAAAATAAGTTATATCTGGTACAGAGAGGCAATCTCTCTGAAAAATGTAAATGTCCAGTGTGTATCATACAGAGAATCAATCTCTCTAAAAAATTTAAATGCTCTGTTAAATTTAAGTGTGCCTTATATTTGGTACAAAGAGTCAACCTTTTTAGAGAGTTTAAAAATAAATTATACATGGCACAGAGAATCAACCTCTCTGGAAGAAGTAATGAATTATATCTGGTACAGAGAGTCAATCTCTCTGAAGAGTTTAAATGTCCATTATATATGGGACAGAGAATCTATCTCTCTGAAAAATGTAAATGCTCTGGAAAATTTAAATGTGCCTTATATATGGTACAAAGAGTCAACCTTTCTAGAAAGTTTAAAAATAAATTACACGTGGCCCAGAGAATCAATTTCTCTGGAAGATTTAAGGATGAATGATATCTGGTATAGAGAGTCAATCTCTCTGAAAAACTTCAAGGCATATTATGTATGGTACCAAGAGTCCATATTTCTAAATGGAGTTTGTAAGAGGAGGTTATATAAAATAAATCCTCCGGATATGTTTTATAAATATCCCGTCAAGATGAAAAATGGAAATATTAAAAATGGACTGGATGTACATGTGCAATTTTATGCAGACTGCAATATGATTTGAAAAAGAAAAAGCCATTCCAAATTACCAAGAAAATAGGAAAGAATGCCTTTATGCTTGCTGCTCTGATGGGAATAAGGGAACCTATAGTGTTAGGAGTTTGATCCTTTATACTTCAGCAGAATAGCCTGGCAAAGATCTCCAAATAAATTACATTTAGTTTTCTAATGAAAAGTATGATATTTACCAGTAGTTAGAAAATTATATATATATATTTTTGATTATTAGTGTGTTTATTATTATTAGTGTATTTATTAGTTAGGATTTTTTTTTTTAATATAGTTAAAACAAAGGTGCTGATGATTTTATCTGAAGGGGGAGAAAGTTGTGCCATTACAATTTAGTCACTAGCTAAATTTATAGTAATGTGCATGTAGAAAAGGTAAACCAAAATCATCATCACATTTTTATATAACCATAAAAGAAGCTGTAGGGCATCCAAGTTCAAACCCTACCAGATCAAAATTTCAAAAGCTTTAAACAGAAAGAGAGTGGGTCAACAATTATATGCTTTATTTGTTTGTGTGTTGATAGAAAGGTAATACACACATTTAAACTATTTAATATTTAAATTTTCTGTTCAAAAGCAAAGTTATAATGCATACGTATAGGCAGTGTATGTGTAAGCTATTTAATTGTTTTATATTTCAAATATTCAACATTTTAACTTTCTTTAAAACTAACCTATGCTTGATCAATTTTAATGTCTTATTCTATGCTTCTATTTTGCTTTTCTATAAATGTAATTGGGATTTAAAAGTTACAGATTTAATTTTAAATAATAGGGTTATAATTACTAAGCTAGCAATTATATTATTTAATGTTAGTTTAGGAATGATTTGAAAGAATGAAGGATGTGTGTACATTACATACAGAAATTTACATTTACTAAATATTGAAAGAAAAGGAAGGATTAAATCTGTCAAATTATTTTTTTTGTACAATTTTATGTTAAAAGAGGAAATCTGTTTAATCAGATATCTATCTTTGTAGCAATTTTTTTTTTGTAAATGATTGTTTTTCACTTTGGGAGCTTATAATGGGTGAGAGCTCTAATTTTGAAATTGTCTTATCTTAAGATCTAAAGAAGGAAGCTCAAAAATTTGAAATGTTACCTAGATGTAAAAAAAAAAAAAAAGGAAATAAGGATTAAGTCTATTTTTTAAAACAAAAGTGTCTGGAAAAAGGATTAACCTTTTCAGTTGAAAAATAATTTAGTTGAAAATAAATTAGAGAACTAATTAAAACAAATTTGTCCAAAAATAGCAAGTGACGCTATCTCTGATTGGTTAAGTTAGCTAAAAATTGGATATAAAAAGCTGTCTGGAATTATTATTTATTTATTGTGATTATGATTCAGATTATTAGACTATTAAGTTGAATGTTGAAAATATAAGAAATGGCTGGCTAGAAAAATTATATGTATGTCCCATCTTTTCCGGACCATTTGGGGGAAGCTGCACATCACATAGGAAAGAAAAGATGTTTTGTCTAAAATAATATTCTACACCTTTCAACTGACCAGAGAAATAAGGTGTTTTTAATAGAAGGAAGAAAGCATTCACCTGCATTCGATAAAAGATGAATTAATCTACTGATAAATATTAATCATCAAGTCCAATTAATTGTTCCAACAACTGATTTTAAACTCAAGAAAATTTATAAATGTGAAAACAACCGCTGTATTTCATCCACTAAAAGAATAATGCTTGACAGGAAGAGAAGAAAAATTAATATAATGATTTCCAAATTGTCCACTAAAGCAAATAACCTCAATAGAGTCATCATCATCAAATAGTTATACACCTCAAGAAAGAGATTGTTCCCACGTAAACGGAAATGGTAGCTGCAGAAATATAGACATTATACAAGACAAGTTTGAACCCTTGGAAATTCGCCACAAACAAAAGATCGGTAATATGACTTTTTATATCTATTTTCTTTATGATATCAGAGTCTTAATAAACATTTTAGCAATAAAGTGGTATATTTTATTTAAAGAACTTTTAAAGACTATTCAGATCGATTAAAACAAGAATGTCTTACTAATAATAACTTTGAGCTTCATAAATGATCTTGAATGTATGAAAATTATTTGTTTATTAATTTTACAGTTATGAAAAATATTAATGTGTAAAACAATTTTTTTTATGGTATTATGATTTTAGTTTTAACTAATATATTATTATTATTTTGGTTTTAAATAATATTTTGTTATTATGGGATAAAACACGCACATACATAATAGTATTTTTATATGTGTATAATTGCGAGTGAATGTGAAGTAACAAGTAGTATTAGAATATTGGATTATTTTGTTTCAAGTTAAGTATAGCATTTCAGAGATAGAGAGGGGGAGAAAATAATTTAAAACTTGTTTCTAAAACTTGCTCTTTCAATTCTATTAACATTTTTTTTTTAAATTCTACTTATATGTTAGATTTATAAAGTATGTGTGCTAATGAGCAGATAATTTTTTTTTTCTTGAAATACTTTTCTCATGGAGTGAAAATCATGGTCAATGTGACATCCAACTTAATACAATCTACATTTGAAGGGAAAGGGGAAAGAACTTGAAATTAATCTGAGAATTGTTATATAATCATTTATTATCATTATTATTATTCATGTTTATCTAGAAGTTTTTATGTATATGTTAGAAATGCAGTAATAAATATTGGTTTGTTTTATTAAACAAGGCGTATATATTTCATTAAGTGTAGTCTTTGTTAAGTGTGATTATTCATCATCAATGGTTGAATATTAGTTATTTAAGATATAAGTAAATATGCTAAAATTAAGCAATAATTATGAATTTCTTTATAAAAATTAGTTTTATGTTTAGGCTTAGTCCTAGAGCTGTAGTTGAAACCCTTGTCATTATCGTTATTATTATCATCATCATCATCATCATCAACGTTTTAATTAATGGGCTGTTTAACTGTTTAAAGGCCATAAATAAATATTGATTTTATAATATTTAGTGATTTCTTAGTATGATTATAACCACATCCCGTCAGCTATTTCATGCAAGGATGAGTGAATTGCCATCCTAAATTAGTTATATATAATCTGAGCTAGTAAACTTATAAAAATATTGAAACACATTTGTTATGCTAAGATCTAAGAAGTGATTTATGTCTAATATACTCCACTTTGGTTTATAGATGTTTTACTTTTACCTAAATATTAGTGCTTATAGTGATATGGCTCAAAAAGCAAAATCTCTCATTTTTATTAGAAATAAAGTACCAAAAGGGGATTCAAACCCGGTACATGTGAAAAGGTTATTAGATATAACCATGTCTAGATTCAGATAATCTAGTGGTGCCCTGCTAGACCATATTCACTTAGTATTTGTTTAAACATGCACTTAACATCAAACCAAGAAATGAAAGTGGATAAAATCTACTGCCTGTATACCTGAGTTATATTTTATTGAATTACTAGTGTACTCACTTCACGTGATTTCATATACCTGAGTTATAATACTTGTTATTAATAATTTGCTTATAATTATTGATATTTGGATATTGAGAAATCCAACATTATTTTAAATATTATGATCTTATATATTGAAGACAACTCAGATACTTTAATAGTTATTTGAGCGACCTTTAATTTTGTTACAATGAACTCCTTTACTTATTTCTTTGAACTCTTTAAATTTTGTTACAATATATATGTCAACAGATGGCGTTCTACTAAAAACATCGTCAAGCATATGTTTACATAAACGTCAGAGCATGCATTCACTATCTCTAACTTTAATTCCACTTTCAGATCATGATTTCAAGCTATTTGCTATCATTAGTGAAAGACAGGAATTTTAGAAACTAGATCTAAACACAAACTCTGAGTGTTTATGAAACAGTTTCTATTCAGCTTGCAAGCGTGAATCTTTTAGACACGATTCACACTTGCAAGCTGAATAGAAACTGTTTCATAAACGCTCAGAGTTTGTGTTTAGATCTAGTTTCTAAAATTCCTGTCTTTCACTGATGATAGCAAATAGCTTGAAATCATGATCTGAAAGTGGAATTAAAGTTAGAGATAGTGAATGCATGCTCTGACGTTTATGTAAACATACGCTTGACGGTGTTTTTGGTAGAACGCCATCTGTTGACATAAATACAAGCGTCAGCAAGTTTTTAACTTAATTTTTTGTTTTTCATATATATATATAATTACTAAGTAAGATATGGATAAACAATAAAAATGATTGCTAAAACAACTAAACTATGTTTAATGAATTTATGAAAGTTTGTCAATGTTTGATTTTTTATTTTTATTTTCAGTTCTAGTGAGAGATGGAAGTGTTTATCTGTTGTTTGAGGGCCCAATGTTCTGATGACATTCCAGAGAGTCTTTATCTGAGTACTGTTCTCACCAATAGTATGTATTTATATTTAGCAGTCTTTAAATATCAAAATTGAGCCAGGAATTACTCTGATATTGTATGTTTATTAGCCTCTAAGTCTCAAAAGTAAGCCAGTTTCAACTCTGATAATATATTTATTAGCCTTTGAGTCTTGAAAAGAGAAAAATGTTTGTGGTTAGTCCAATGTCATAAATTATTTTCTCTAAGTCTCATAGTCTATTAACATTTTATTTACGTATATTCGTATTAATTTATAAGTGGCGTGGATAGATCTCATTTTGTATTTTATTGAAACAGTTCTCTTCACGTTGATTTTTCATAGTTTACTTATTACCAATGATGAATTTCTTCCTCTATTTTAACACTGTGAATGACTGATCAGGATCGAATGAAGAATCACTATTTTAAAGAAAATGACCAAATATGACAGAATTTTTGAAAATACTACATATACTAAAATGACTTTTTTATGAATTCCAGTTTGTAACTCAACTAAGGCATGTCATTATTGTAAACGTTGGATACATTTTAGAGTTGAAATAAAATTGTGCAATGTTTTATATTTAATCGATTCTATTTTATTGCTAAATGGACGGTGGACAAATGTAATGTTTCTGACATAAGTCACATGTATATCTGTTAAAAAAATAAATATAGAAAAAAGTTATTATGAGTTTAAATCTTTTGCAATAAGTTTATTTATTTATTTTTAAAAGTAATAATATATCGATAAGTTGAAAACAAAATAATTTGTAAGAAGTAAAAAGCTTTCTTCTTTTATTTTTAAAATAATATTTTGAAGGTAAAATTAATTAATTTCAAAAATATTAAGTATCAATAAGAAAAGTAATGGGTCAAATACTTCATTTAGATATTCCAATGGTTGCTATGGCATTCGGATGATTACTAGAAAAATAAATATATGATCACCTGCTATTAAAATTGTCAGATCAGTTTTTCTTTGTTGTATTTATAAAATTAAAAGTATGGAAGTGTTTGATTTCTTAAATATATGTATATTTTTCAATGTTGGGATAAAATCTGAATTGGAATGTATCTTTCTGTAAATATGGCTTTCTTCATGAAACTGTACCCTAATAATACTGAATAATGTCTATATATAACTAAAAATGCTGAATTGTGTTTGTGGATGCTGTAAAAATACTAGATAATTCAATTAAACAAACAAATCTTGAAATCAACTACAAAGAAATTACAGAGTAAGATAAGTATTTACATATTTTATACATATTGGATTTTTTTAATTATAATATAAAACTACCATAAAGGAGCTTATTATTTCTGAAGAAATATTCAAATTATTTACTTATGAAATAGACATGGAACTATGACAACATGTTAGATATGGCTAGAGATGACAATTTTAAATTGATATTACTGTTTAAAAGTGTTAAAGACAGCAGACAAAAAAAAAGAAAAATAAATATGGTAAGATCTTTTAGACTAATTTTCTGAGTGAATAATAATTTAAATTATAATATCAAACGAGATTTTGCTTTTCAAAATATTTATTTTCTGTTTAAGTAAAAAATTAATATAAATATAATTTTTCTTTCTTAGTTATATAATTAAATTCGGAGATATAATAAAATGAAAACATAGAGTTTAAAATATTTTTCACAATGTATATACCATCGTGTTGATTATAAAAATATGTAAATATAAAAAAAAAAAAACTTATATTGTTTATATTATATTGTTGTATTAAATAAGGTTTTTATTATAATTAAGAATATTTTATTTTAAATTTTTTTTTATCCAACATTAGAATAATACTATAAATGTGGAAAAGATAATAATCAGGAAAAATGGCTTAATCTGCAAACATGCTTCTACTTGATGTAAATTCCAATGAGATCAATATCTATGACTATTATCAAATTAGGGTAAATAAATTTTGTTTAGTCATTCCACTATGTACATGTTTCCCTCTACGTGAGTATTAATCTAATATCTTTGTGAGTAATGTCATTATAGTAAACATATAAATATTTTTTGTATACATATGTATACATGTGTAATAAAATGGTTTCTTTCTTATATTTTTATCATAAATCTAAGTGCACATTTGGTGTGCTTGTCACTGAAACAGCACTCAACTTTATAATATAAAAACAAAAAGAAAACACTTTGTTACACATATGTACATATATTTGCAAAAATGTTACAAATAAAAGAAAAGAGAAAATTAATAGTATATATATTGTAACGATCCGGAGAATGTGGCTTAACGTAAACTGCACTACGGGGCGCCATCTAGGCATTTGAACCTAGAAAAATTTATAAAGTAGGCAGATACATAAGTCAAAAAAAAAATTTTTTTTTTTTTTTTTAAATTTTGATTCCGGTCGTTAGCCCATGTCACTAGCTCAGGGAGTAGCAGAGATTTAATAATATCATAATCGATTATCTAATTATATTTCAATATTAAAAAAATAAAAATAATAAGCCACTGCCAGTAATTAGCATACAAACATTTATTTATGCACATATATATGAGATTTAAAATTATTTTAGTATTAGTTTTACATTTTAACATTATTTTTAACTTTGATTTTTGACTTTAATTTACCTTTAATTACTATATTATATTCTAATTTTACATTTTAATTAAGTTCGCACAGATGGGATTATAAAAGCTTGTTATAATAAGTTGCTATAGATCGGTTACATAGATTACACGGTTAAAAACATTCCAAAGTAAACATAAGCGATCAAAATATAAAATCATTGATTACTGACAATTGCGGAGGGAAATTTATATGTAACCCAATAGTATTCACCATAAGATACTTGCATTGTCACCAATAACTTAAAAGACATCCGAATAAATACATTTTAGATACTCACCGTAAGGTATCATTATTTATCGAATGTCTATATATTTTGATCAAATATGGAAACGCAAAACATAGTTAACCAATAAACAATCCATGCAAGCGTCTATAAACAACTTAAATTTAATGCATTTTTATTTAGAATCGAGTCTGAATACTACATAGATTTGCATTGAAATTAAAAATATTCTATCCCTATTTAACCTTAGGCTAAAATTCGCAGTCAAACTGGCATCAATCCATCTGATACATCGATGTATTCAATGTAATACGAAATACGGCAGCACCAAAAGAATTAAGAAAAGACATTGACTCTCAATCAGATAGGAATATTACATCTATCTAACAAGAAGAACAATAAAAAAAA
Organism: Epiperipatus broadwayi; assembly: GCA_028023455.1. NCBI lineage: Eukaryota > Metazoa > Onychophora > Udeonychophora > Euonychophora > Peripatidae > Epiperipatus > Epiperipatus broadwayi. The sequence goes on from JAQFVV010000016.1 coordinate 12,205,742, forward strand.
AAAACTCCATAGAAAGGAACTGCGTTCTCCATCTTATAATTCCTTCCATAGGCAAACGGGTGAGTGCGGCGTATATATAAATGATTCTGCCCGTGGCGAATCTCCGATTACATCTACTAACTACATCAATATATCCAATCCATTGACCCAATCTAACAACGACATAAATAACCTAAGATTACCCTCCCCTAATATAACTTTACAAATCTATACAGCCATTCACACCCGACTTAAGTTTAACATTTTTATAATTAATTTAACGGAAAACAAAAATCATAATAAAACTTAAAGAACAAAAATAAATAAATGGCAATGATTTTAAATAAATAAAAAAAAAGAAATACATCAAATAACATTATTAATAAATTAAGTTGGTCAGATAGGATAATATTGCAATCATTTAAATATGGAAAATTTTAATTTAATGTTCATTGTTTATAAAGTTCTTACGGTTTAAAAAGTTCATCTTTATCCGTTGCTTGCCATGAACGTAAATTCCCACGCCGTGCTAAAATTGGTATCCATTTAGCCGTTGTTTTATTTATTCATTCGGAGGTTTTTTAATTTAGTTGGTCCTCAATTTAGGAAACGATAGTTCATTTCTCCTTTCTTTAACAGCTGAAAGAATTGACCGTGTGTCTGTCAATTCCTCCAACTCCGTACTACTACATATAGTCACATCGTAATAATCAATTTCCAGTCACTAATTAATAATTTCCAAATTTTCCTTTTATACGTATTCGAAGGATTGACTTAACATTACGTCATCGATGAGATGATCCTTTTCGTTGAGGTCCGATTCCATAGGGATTTCTTCTTATTTGCTAACAGTTTCTATTGTTTTTCTATCTGACCGGTATTTTTACATTTAAATGCCCAAGACTGGTTTACATTTGACTAATTAAATTTATCATTTCCATTTCTGATTAATTAACCTGTTTTCCAAATCAAAAATATATTTAAAGATAAATTTAAAGATATAATTTCATCTCCAAATCTTTTTAAAATTTAGTTTTAAAATACTTTTTCTTTAATAAAGTTTTATTTTAATAATTTTTCATTATCTGTGCGATTTAATTAATATATAAGAGTTTAAGATGATATTTAATTTCAATTTTTAATTCTTAAAGAAAATTTTTAAATGCGAACTTTTTAATTTACTTTCATGTTTAATAAATTTAAAAAAAAAACAATGTAACGAACGTCTATGCTCGTTACATATCAGTAAAGTTACTTAAAAAAAATGATCAAAAAAAAATATTTTACTTAAGGTTAGTAATTACGGTACACGATTGACGAAGACATTTACAAAACATCCGGTTAATAATTTTACAAAAAGACTATATACAAAAAGAAAAATGTTTACTATCGTTTACCTAAGGACCATTTACGTTTACACCTCCTCCCCCCAAGAATTCTATTTTATTTTATACCTTTTATTTTTACTCACGGCATGACAAGCAAATTATTTAAATTATTTAGGAAGGTTGCATTGAAGTAAATATATTTTGAAAGATAATGGGTTTATGCGTGTATATTTGCAGCACAATTATAAATACCACCAACTTATTTATGACTGATTAAAATGCTTAAATAGGGTTACACTGAAGTAATTCCCAAAGGTACTCATCGTAAGGCACCACATTTCGATCATAAACTTACGGGGCTGTGCGCCTATACACGTTAAAGCGTAATATATATCAACAACAAAAAAAAAACATATTTATTGCAACCTTTTGACTTTTTTTTTTTTTTTTTAACAAAAATTAGTTTTAAAATTTTTTTTATATCTTTCCGTTGGTTTTTAATATACGTGCTATTTCTTTCTGGCAGTGCTTTTATCAGATTTAAAGTATACGACTTTATGTAAACAGATACAAATATTTCATTTTGACAAAATTTGCTCAGGGTATTTGTGGTTTATTAAAGATCGGCCCGAGTTGGTTCGCCATTGTATCGATCCGGAAATGGTACTTACGTAAACTGCACTATGGGGCGCCATCTCGGCATTTGAACCTAGAAAAATTTATAAAGTAGGCAGATACGTAAGTCAAAAAAAAAAATTTTTTTTTTTTTTTTAAATTTTGATTCTGGTCGTTAGCCCATGTCACTAGCTCAGGGAGTAGCAGAGATTTAATAATATCATAATCGATTATCTAATTATATTTCAATATTAAAAAAATAAAAATAATAAGCCACTGCCAGTAATTAGCATACAAACATTTATTTATGCACATATATATGAGATTTAAAATTATTTTAGTATTAGTTTTACATTTTAACATTATTTTTAACTTTGATTTTTGACTTTAATTTACCTTTAATTACTATATTATATTCTAATTTTACATTTTAATTAAGTTCGCACAGATGGGATTATAAAAGCTTGTTATAATAAGTTGCTATAGATCGGTTACATAGATTACACGGTTAAAAACATTCCAAAGTAAACATAAGCGATCAAAATATAAAATCATTGATTACTGACAATTGCGGAGGGAAATTTATATGTAACCCAATAGTATTCACGATAAGATACTTGCATTGTCACCAATAACTTAAAAGACATCCGAATAAATACATTTTAGATACTCACCATAAGGTATCATTATTTATCGAATGTCTATATATTTTGATCAAATATGGAAACGCAAAACATAGTTAACCAATAAACAATCCATGCAAGCGTCTATAAACAACTTAAATTTAATGCATTTTTATTTAGAATCGAGTCTGAATACTACATAGATTTGCATTGAAATTAAAAATATTCTATCCCTATTTAACCTTAGGCTAAAATTCGCAGTCAAACTGGCATCAATCCATCTGATACATCGATGTATTCAATGTAATACGAAATACGGCAGCACCAAAAGAATTAAGAAAAGACATTGACTCTCAATCAGATAGGAATATTACATCTATCTAACGAGAAGAACAATAAAAAAAAAAACTCCATAGAAAGGAACTGCGTTCTCCGTCTTATAATTCCTTCCATAGGCAAACGGGTGAGTGCGGCATATATATAAACGATTCTGCCCGTGGCGAATCTCCGATTACATCTACTAACTACATCAATATATCCAATCCATTGACCCAATCTAACAACGACATAAATAACCTAAGATTACCCTCCCCTAATATAACTTTACAAATCTATACAGTCATTCACACCCGACTTAAGTTTAACATTTTTATAATTAATTTAACGGAAAACAAAAATCATAATAAAACTTAAAGAACAAAAATAAATAAATGGCAATGATTTTAAATAAATAAATAAAAAATACATCAAATAACATTATTAATAAATTAAGTTGGTCAGATAGGATAATATTGCAATCATTTAAATATGGAAAATTTTAATTTAATGTTCATTGTTTATAAAGTTCTTACGGTTTAAAAAGTTCATCTTTATCCGTTGCTTGCCATGAACGTAAATTCCCACGCCATGCTAAAATTGGTATCCATTTAGCCGTTGTTTTATTTATTCATTCGGAGGTTTTTTAATTTAGTTGGTCCTCAATTTAGAAAACGATAGTTCATTTCTCCTTTCTTTAACAGCTGAAAGAATTGACCGTGCGTCTGTCAATTCCTCCAACTCCGTACTACTACATATAGTCACATCGTAATAATCAATTTCCAGTCATTAATTAATAATTTCCAAATTTTCCTTTTATACGTATTCGAAGGATTGACTTAACATTACGTCATCGATGAGATGATCCTTTTCATTGAGGTCCGATTCCATAGGGATTTCTTCTTATTTGCTAACAGTTTCTATTGTTTTCCTATCTGACCGGTATTTTTACATTTAAATGCCCAAGGCTGGTTTACATTTGACTAATTAAATTTATCATTTCCATTTCTGATTAATTAACCTGTTTTCCAAATCAAAAATATATTTAAAGATAAATTTAAAGATATAATTTCATCTCCAAATCTTTTTAAAATTTAGTTTTAAAATACTTTTTCTTTAATAAAGTTTTATTTTAATAATTTTTCATTATCTGTGCGATTTAATTAATATATAAGAGTTTAAGATGATATTTAATTTCAATTTTTAATTCTTAAAGAAAATTTTTAAATGCGAACTTTTTAATTTACTTTCATGTTTAATAAATTTAAAAAAAAAACAATGTAACGAACGTCTATGCTCGTTACATATCGGGCCCCACGTTGGGCGCCAGTTTTTTGTTGTTGTTGTTATTGCTATTCGTTTTGCTGTTGTTGTTATTCCTGAAATTCGTCAAATATAAATATGCATGTAGATATATGTATGCGTTCATACGCTTATTATATTCGGTAAATATGATATCTCATGCTGAATATCTAAAAATGTATTTAACCGGATATCCTTTTAAGTTTTTTTTTTTTTTTGTTTTGTGACTGCTACACCTCACGATGAGTGTAAGAAGGGATTGATTTATTACAGGTTCCCTGGAAGCAAGTACTCTAATAACTTTATATTTAAAATAATAGTAAGTGTATAATTTGGCTGCACGTATATACATGTATAGAAATTTATCTTTGGCAAAACGGAAATAGATACAGTACCTTATGGTGAGTACGATATGGTATCTGAGCCCATGCAACATATTGACTTGTTGAAAATATGAAATTAGTGATATATTTCATTGTGCAAATATGCATAGTTCCATTATTATATTTCCTATCAATAAAAAGGTTTTAAAGTTATCAGTAAAGGCGTATGCCTTTATGACCGAAAATCTCATATCTGTATATCAAATCACACAAATTAAAATTTATTTCTATTGGGTAAAAGAGCTCAGACCACTTCCATTACTTACAAACATTGTAAATAGCTTTAGGGATTTATTATTATTTTATTTCAAATTGTGTTTATTGATTTCAATGCATACATGGGTTGTTATCATTAATTATTTAATATTTTTTTTTTATTATATCATCATTAGTATGAAATGGTGGTGGGTATTTGGGATTAAATAAATATTTAATCATAATATTAAACTTGTTTCGGTTTCGTATTATTATTTATATTGATAAAAATGTGTTCTTTCCTTATCAACCACGTACCTGTAATAATCATTTAACTTACCCATTTGAAGACCCTAGATGTAGAGTGACTGAGCTAGCCACAAAGGGATATCGCTCTACCGGGGTGTTGAATCTTATTCTCATGCTTCGCTGGACATATGGTATTGCACATCCTTCTGGGAAGAAAAAAAAAAATTCGTTTTTATTCTTTTCTAGAAGTGGCGCGCAAAAATCTAGTTTGTAAATAGATTTTTCAAAGGTGTGTACTTGCCATTGTTCTAAATATTCGGGCATTCAAATAAGATATCAACAAAAGGGTGTTTTTAACTGGAAGAGTCCTGTCAATCCACTCTTCTATCAGTTTGGCTAGAAGTACCCATATACATGAGTACAGACAATCGGCTAGATTGGTATCCATTTCTTTTCCTGTTAAATCTTGTTCACTTCATGCTCAGTGCAAGATTAGGATCAGGAAATCCGCAGGGAGAATGGACCGGTACAGTAAATATATATATATATATATATATATATATATATTGTGACCTTCCAGGTTGGCACCAGGAAGAAATGTGGGAAGTTCACATTTGTGCTAACAATGGCTAAAGATAGTTATCTGAGAAAAATGAATTGTGATGTAATTTTCTAGTTAAAATTAGGATTTAAAAAAATTAAAACTTTAATTGGGTATACTGATTGGTAGAGTTTTGGATTATATATGTTTGGTAGTAAAAGAGGAGGATGAACAACATCAGGGATATTTATATGTAGTAGAAAAATTTACATGTCATAATAAGCAAATACATAGATATATTATTAATTAGAATTTTCTTTTCCATATTTTATTTATTATTTACTGATTATGTATTGTTCATAATCTTATATGTAAAAATGATAAAGATTATTTGTATAATAGTGAATAACATTTCTAAATTAATAATTAATATTTAATATTTTTTTATTATTATGTTTTATTTCATTCAAATATTGTATTGTTAAAATTTTATAAGCAAAAATTCTGGCACATTTCCAAAGTTGATTGTAATAAAGAAAAAAACAGAGGGCATGAGTGGAGAGAGACAAAAAGTTTAAAACTTGGAGGAAAGCATAAAAAAATTCCAAGGAAGAAGCTATAAAAAAATAAAGCTTAAAAGAATCAATCACTCTCTAAGAGGATTAGAACAAATAAAAAAAAAAACATTGTGAGGATTCTAATAATATATTTATGGAGGATTTTCTATTATGCTACTGGAATAATATAACAATGCAGAGATAAACCCAGAGGGAAGCCAGCTCCAAATTTCTGTCAAATGATGATCCATATTCACAACCTTTAAAATGCCTGGATGTTATGTAAGCTAAGTAATTATGATTTATTTTAAAGTATTACCAAAGCTAAATAATATTAAAATGACAAAATTGTTTAAAATAAAGCAAGCTAAAATTTACTTATTAAACGCTATAATTAAATGCTTGATTTTCAATTTTAAGAATTTTCTATCAATATTCTGCAAAATAAAATTTAAAATGAAAGAGTTTATCTATTTAATCTTATATGTAGAGAATAATTTTATACTGTATAACTTTGCTATTCGCGCATATATAATAAAATAATTCCAATGCATGCAAATGTTATTTATCATGGCTATAACGGAATTCTAGGATAAAAAAAAACATTATTGTCATTCTTAACAAATTATGCTTTAACAATCAGATAGACATTTTTTATGTTATAATTTACTGTTGTCTTTTAAATTGATATGTATGTTTCATTCAACTTTCAAATTTTTTTTAAAAAACAATGTAACTTCCTATTATTATAATATGATAATCTTTTATTTTGTATGATCTAGAAATTATATTATAGGTGATTATAAATATTTGGATGTGTGTGTGATGCTATAAATTATTATTATTATTATTTTTAAAATTGTATTTATTATGCTTTAATTTCATTAATGAAGTTTATTTAAAAAAATAAAGAATTAAAATCTTGTCTGTTATAAGTTTGTTTATGTCGGAAGTGTATTGGGTGTAGTTGGAGGTAAAAATGGTCAAGGGTTGATTAGATTTTTTAGATTGAGTTTGGGATATTATTTAACCCTTACGTATATAGGTGTAAGTGTTTGGCTATTGTTTTCCCTTGCCTTTCTTTATTTTTGTATAGTTAATGTTAGATGATATACACTGATTATAACAGATGTGTTGTATAAATTTTTATAATATGTATAAAAGATGATTGATTTATGGCATCATCCAAGTTTTATAAATAAGCTAATAAAAACTATGTTTTAAAAATACATTAGATTTATGATATTATAAAAGCACACATATTCAAAAATATATGATTCATATATTAAATATTAGTCAATTTTGGTTTTACTGTAGAAGAAATGTAATTGGTTAGAAAGGTGCATAAAATAATATTTTTTTTTGTTTATTTATTATTTATTTTGTCTTTTAATTTCTAATAAATGTTTTATTGAATTAATAGCCCATATGAATTGCTTGATTATATACGTTCGATTCTCCATTTCCATGCACACATATGCTTAATATAACATAGCCCTAGAATATCTAAATTTGCCAGTATAGGTCAAGTTTTATTTAATCTGTCTGGAGATGATAAATCACCATATTACAGTGCTAATAATATATTTTACCTTGCTTAGAATAGATGGTGATGTGGATATAAAAGGTACCCAACCCTCATCATTATCTATCTTATATTAAATATGATAATTGATAATTTTGCAATAGTTTTATAATTAAAGAAATGTGTGGTATATGATTAAATTAGTGTTACAGAATTGTTATCCATAAATGTTTTATTACTCTTATTTGCATCCTTTATGAAGACCATATCCTATAACCTCAACTGAGCTAAGCCATAGAATAATTACAATATAAGAATCTTTAAAATAAGTTTAAAAGCAATTTACAATTATAAATTTTATTCTATCTTGTATAGAATTGGCACCTGAGCATTTATAAATCTAATAAAGTGAATAAGTAAAGAGGGCAAAGGTTACAATATATATATATATATATATATATATATATATATATATATATATATATATATATATATATATATATAGAGAGAGAGAGAGAGAGAGAGAGAGAGTAATGATGTCTTATTTTTAATTTGGATTTATACTTTCTAAGCATTTATTAACAATAATTCAAAAATGGATTTGTTTTTGTAAAATAAAGTAATTTATTAAAATTTTACCTGGACAAGGTGTATAAACATTTTCACTTTTGCTATAAATTATTCCATCTATTTCTCCTTCATCTTCAATGCCAATAGATATTTCATATACCTTTGAGTATCCAAGTTCAGTAATAAGATAACTGTAATTTCTTTTTTCATCAATGTTTATAATTCTTATAAGTGAATAAGTGACATTCTAAATAATATATATATATATATATATATATATATATATATATATATATATATTTTTATTATATATATATATATATATATATATATATATATATATAATAAAAATGAGAAGATAATATTTATGTAAATAGAAATAATGTTTAACCTTTGATGTTGCTAAGAAATTATCAATTACAATTACTACTAATTGACAATCCCTATAGCCAAAAAAGTTTATTCATTGAACTTATAATTTTTTTTTTTTTGAGTTTTTTGTTGAAATGAAAGGGGTTTTCCTTTACTTCAAACCTAATATAGGTATGAAAATGTGAAAGAATAGCATATTCTTGGCATTCTGAAAATAATATTTTACTTCTTCAGAGAGTTATATATGTTATATGTTCAATTAAATATATTTCCATGCATTGTTATTATGATAAAGAATGAAAATAAAGAGATAATATCAATGCATATAGAAATAATCTTTAATCTTTGATGTTATAAAGGAATTATCAATTATTACTATTTAATAATCTCTGAAGCAAAACCAGTTTTTTTATTAAGCCAACAATAACTTTTATGATTGAGATTTTGTTAAAGTAAAAGGGGTTCTTTTATACTTCAAACCCAAGTACTTATCAATGTAAACTCAGAAAGCTATTTTATAGAGGTAAAATGCGAAAGAATAACATCTTTCTTGACATTCTGCAAATAATATTTTAAATTTCTCCAGAGTGCTACATATGTTGAATTAAATATTTCTATGCCTCAGGAATTCTCAATTAGTAATAATTGATAAGTTCTTGATAACATCAATGATGAAAGACTATTTATATTTACATGGATATTATACCCTTAATTCTATTTGTTATTGTAATAAATATCCATGAAAATATTTAACACACACATACGCACACACACACATATATATATATATAATAAATAAAAATATCCGTTAATTAAAAATAATATTGTAATTATAATTGAAATAATATTTTTAAACAGTTTATAAACAATTCAAACAATCTTTAAATCTGCAGAAGTACTTTCGGTTACTTTCAAACCTGCCTCAACTGCTATATAGCAGTTGAGGCAGGTTTGAAAGTAACCGAAAGTACTTCTGCGGATTTAAAGATTGTTTGAATTGTTTATAAACCGTTTAAAAATATTATTTCAATTATAATTACAATATATATATATATATACTTAACCTAGATGTGATTAAATGGGATTTGAACAGAGACATTCAAACTGCCTTCAGTCATTTCTATCTTATATAACTAATACACATGACTACATATATGTGAAAAAAGTAAATAATCTTGAATATATATATTTGTGCCATCCCAGCACTTATCAATAAGTCCAGATCATCATATATATATATATATATATATATATATATATATATATGGCCATGTGTATCACTTATATAAGATAGAGTGAATGAATGAAGGAAACTTGAGAACCTATGTTCAAATCCTATTTAATTATATATATATATATATATATATAGATTTTGAACATGATTCAGATTTGAATGAAATTAATATGAAAATAACTGATACACTTTTAAAAACGGCAACAAACATAGCTGGTAGAAAAAAGCAGCAATTGACTAATAAAATTTCTACTGAGACTAGAGAATTTATGAAGAAAAGAAAGAATATGAAGATATACAAAAATGATGTATTAAAAAGAATTGAATATCTCGAATTTTGTAAAATGGTGCGGAAAAGAGTTGAAAATGATATAAGAAAGTATAACTGTGAAATAGCAAGGAAAGCTGTAGAAGAAAATAAAAGTCTCAAAAATGTTAAACAACATGTATTGGTTGGAAATTTATATCTGCAATAAGAAAAAAAGGTGGAATTATTACTAAAAAGAGAGATGACATCATGAAATTGGTAGAAGATTTTTATCAAGAATTATATAGTAATAAAGAACAAGTATCTCCTATATCTATTACATCTTCTGAATTGCCCAGAATTTTAAATGAAGAAGTGAGACATGCAATTAAGTGTATGAAGAAAGGAAAGGCTCCAGGAAATGATGGAATTATAATTGATATATTAAAAGAAGCAGGTGAAGAAATAGAAACAATTTTAGCAAAGTTATATGCCAAATGTCTAAATGATAAAGATGTACCGGAAGATTGGAAGAATGCAGTAATAATATTAATATTTAAAAAAGGTGATAAAGAAGATATTAGAAATTACAGACATATCAGCCTTTTATCAGTTTTATATAAAATTTTTACCAAGATAATTACAACTCATCTACAGAGAACTTTGGATTTCCACCAACCAAGAGAACAAGCTGGATTTAAAAGTGGTTTTAGTTCAATAGATCATATCCAGGTATTGAGAGAAGTCATAGAAAGGACAAACAAATATGAGTTGTCATTATGTTTTGGATTTGTAGATTATGAAAAGGCATTCGATTCTATACACATTTCTTCAGTGATTAAAGCATTGGATCATCAAGGTATAGATCCAGGATATTGTCATATTTTAAAGAAGATTTATAAAAATGCAACAGCAACGATTAGATTACATAATGATACTGGAAAAATCAACATTGAGAAAGGTGTAAGACAAGGTGACTCCATATCTCCAAAACTCTTTGCAGCAGTGCTGCAAGAAGTATTTTGTGGATTAAAATGGGAAACTAAAGGAGTGAAAGTAAATGGAGAGTATTTAAGTCATTTAGATTTTGCAGATGTAGTTGTTTTTAAAAATAATGCTTCAGAGCTGCAGGAAATGTTGCAGGAGTTAGCAGATGGAAGTAGAAAAGTAGGACTAAAGAAAAATGTTAAAAAGACTAAAGTAATGTTTAATCGATTTGCTCAAAATATGAAAATAAAGATTGATTATGAAGAATTAGAAGAAGTTAACAGTTACAAATACCTTGTTCAGATTATTAATACAGATGGAAACATAATGGAGGAAATTAATCATAGAATTAAACTTGGTTGGAGTGCTTTTGATAGAAATAACTTGATACTAAAAGTAAATATGCCTATGTGTTTGAAAAGGATGGTTTTTAACAAATGTGTTTTACCAGTTCTTACTTATGGATCTGAGACTTGGACACTTAATAGAAGAGCAATACAGAGACTTCAGACCACTCAAAGGAGTATGGAGAGATGTATGTTGGGAGTAACAAAAAGAGATTGAAAACACAATGTATGGGTAAGACAACAAACAGGTGTTACTGACCTTATTGAAAAAATTAAAAGATTGAAATGGATTTGGGCTGGACATATTGCTAGAAGAGATGATAATAGATGGACAATTGAAATTTTAAACTGGATTCCAAGAGATTGTAAAAGACCCAGAAAGAGACCACATGTAAGATGGATGGATGAAATAAGAAAATGTGCAGGGGTGTTGTGGAGAAGAGAAGCTAAAGATTGGAGAAGATGGATTAAACTTGGAGAGACCTTCATCCTGCAGTGGATTGATAATGGTTGATGATGATGATATTGTGCCAGGCATTATCAAATGGCCTTACACAAAGTCTGCTGTAATGTAAAATTGTATATATTATGCACAATGAATATATAAATGTGCTATATTAATAATGGATGTTGGGTTTGAGCATTAGAATACATACACACACACAAATTAAAAATATTGTACCCAAATACATATATGATAAACTGGTGTATTTTTTGTATTTTGTTTTTATTGTTTTGTATATTTTTAGTATATATCATTTTATTTATTTTGCTTTTCTCCGAAAAATTCAAATAGAGAAAAGCAAACTTTATTAAACAAATGGATCACATGTTGGAACAAAAATAAATAATTAAAGTATTTGTTACAACATACTTGTATATATCTTTTATTTTTTAAATTATTTTTCTATAACTGTAATCTTATTCAGTAATCAAAAAAAATGTTAATTGCTTTGGTAAAAACTTAATCAAAAAGCAAAATGTTTGATAATCATTGCTATATTTAAAATGTTATCTTTTTTTTTTATATAAAATAAAAATTCTTTTGTATAATAATAGCTGTAATCAAGTGGTCTGGCTTTTCAAGATGGAAACCAAACATTATATCAAACCCTGTTATGTAGAACTTAATCAGAAAAATATAAAGGAATGTTATAATCTAAGTGATAAAGTAAATTAAAAGGGTTGGCTGATTCATACTTCTCAGAGGGTTATCTGAATTGGTTCTTACGAGTGGGATTGATATGTTTTAGTCAGTGCTGTGGGATTCATTCTTTCTTTGGAATTCAAGTCATTCAGTACTTTGGCTTCAGGATTCTTCAATCATCTAGCCACTTAGAGATTAACTTATGGACTAGACTACTGCTGATATTTTCTAAGAATAAATCCTTTATACAGTTCTTTTAAGAACTCTTGATTTCTTAAGGATTTAATGAACCATTCAAGATACTGAATGAACATTTAATAATAATTATTGTATTAGAGAAGATAGAAAATATGGATAAATCTACCAGAGCTTCCACTAAAAGGACCATGGGGTAGAAAACCAGCTGGTCCACCCACCCTTTCTCTGTCCAAATCACCAAGATGTGATCATGCCAGTTACAGCTTGCCATGATGATGACAAAAGCTGCCTTGCCTATGCCCAAATGAGATGAAATCCTCACTGCACAGCTACTTGAATTGAATCCCACTCAAAGCCCAGTCAGGAGAAGATGAAGATGCCTACATAAGTTTCTTTTAAAAAAATATTTTTATTGAATTAAATTCTGACATTTCTAATAATTAGAAATATCTTCTTCTTCTTCTTCTTCTTCTTCTTCTTCTTCTTCTTCTTCTTCTTCTTCTTCTTCTTCTTCTTCTTCTTCTTCTTCTTCTTCTTCTTCTTCTTCTTCTTCTTCTTCTTCTTCTTCTTCTTCTTCTTCTTCTTCTTCTTCTTCTTCTTCTTCTTCTTCTTCTTCTTCTTCTTCTTCTTCTTCTTCTTCTTCTTCTTCTTCTTCTTCTTCTTCTTCTTCTTCTTCTTCTTCTTCTTCTTCTTCTTCTTCTTCTTCTTCTTCTTCTTCTTCTTCTTCTTCTTCTTCTTCTTCTTCTTCTTCTTCTTCTTCTTCTTCTTCTTCTTCTTCTTCTTCTTCTTCTTCTTCTTCTTCTTCTTCTTCTTCTTCTTCTTCTTCTTCTTCTTCTTCTTCTTCTTCTTCTTCTTCTTCTTCTTCTTCTTCTTCTTCTTCTTCTTCTTCTTCTTCTTCTTCTTCTTCTTCTTCTTCTTCTTCTTCTTCTTCTTCTTCTTCTTCTTCTTCTTCTTCTTCTTCTTCTTCTTCTTCTTCTTCTTCTTCTTCTTCTTCTTCTTCTTCTTCTTCTTCTTCTTCTTCTTCTTCTTCTTCTTCTTTTCATTATTATTATTATTATTATTATTATTATTATTAATCATTTAAAAAAAGTGAGATATAGAGAGAATCGTCTCTCACATATATATGTTGAATTTATGGTTATTATAGGCATAAAGATACATCTTTTACTTAAATCTTTTAATTCATTTTTCTATTTTCAGCAAGGGTTGTAATTATTATTTTTTTTTATTACTGTTTCTTTTTCCTCTTGTTGAAAATTGTCATACGCAAATATACATGTCTATATATGCACACATACACTGGTAATATTCAGTAAATATGATACCTCATGTTGAGTATCTAAAAATGTATTTATCTGTATATCCTTTTAAGTTATTTTTGTCACTGCTGCACCTTATGATGAGTGCAAAAGGGGTTTATTCATTGCAAATCCCCCATAAGCAAGTCCACTAATAACTTTATATTTAAAATAGTAGTAACTGTATAATTGTGCTGCACATATATACATGTTTAAGAATTTATCATAAAAGGCAAATAGATACAGCACCTTATGTTGAGTGCTCTATGGTATCTGAACTAACGCAACCTTATTGTTGTAAAATACGAAATTAATAAAATATTTTATAGTGCAAATATATGTATGCATAGTTGTTGCTTTATTATTATTATTATTATATTTGCTATCAATAAAACAGGTTTTAAAGTCCTGGGTGGAAGTGTATGCCTGTATGACCGAAAAATTTTTAGATGAGAAATATATATCAAATCACACAAGACTTAACTTATTTCTACAGGGTAAAAAACTCAGACCACTTCCGTTCATTACGAAACATTGTAAATAGGTTTAGGGATTTATTATTTTCTTATTCATTTAAATTGTATTTATATAATTATCTATTTCAAAGCATCAAATATATATAGGGGTTTATGATAATTCATTTATTTATTTTTATTACATTTTAAGTATGAAACAGTGGTGGGTATCTGGGATTAAATAAATATTTGATCATATTATTAAACTTGTTTTGTTTTCATATTATTATTTATTTGATAAAATGTACTCTTTCCTTATCAATCACGTGCCAATAATAACCATTTAACTTACCCATTGAAGACCCTAGATGTAGAGTACTGAGCTTAGCACATGAAATATTGCTCTACCAGGGTGTTAAATATTATTCTCATGCTCCACTGAACATATGGTATTGCATATCTTTCTAAGAGAGGGAAAAATTCATTCTATTGTTTTCTGGAAGTGGCATGCAAAAGCTATTTGTAAATAGACTTTTCAAAGATATGTACTTACCATAGGTTCTAAACATTTAGGCATTTGAAAAGGATATTAGCTAAAGGGGTATTTAGTTGGCAGAATCCTGTCAATTCACTATTTTTATCACTTTATCTAGAAGTACCAATATATATGAGTACAGACAATTGGCTAAATTGGTATCCATTTCTTTCCCTGTTAAATCTTGATCACTTCATGCTCAGTGCAAGATTAGGAGCAGAATTCCACAGGGAAGTATGATCCGGTACAATATATATGATAATCAAAACAAGTTATAAATTTTGTAGCTTCTCTTTAAGCTTGCATTTAATAATCACTAGATGGTGCTTACCAATCTGCTCCAACAAGCTTTGTTTACATAAATGCCAGAAGCGATAGAATTCAAAATCTGTATCATTGTCACCAATCTTCAGACCAGCTGGTTTCAAGATTATTGGCTCATTTTAGTGAAGGTCTAGTTTCTAGTCTCCCAGCTCTTCACTGATATGAGCCAATAAGCTTGAAAACAGTTGTTATGGAGGTGGGTGACAATGATAGAGATTTTGAAATCTATCATTTTTGGCATTTATGTAAACAAAGCTTGTTGGAGCTGATTGGTAAGCTCCATCTAGTGATCATATATATATATATATATATATATATATATATATATATATATATATATATATATATATATATATATATATATATTATATATATATAAACCAAAGTGAGAGGTTGCACTAACTTTTATGCTAATGTGATTTGATAAAGATAAGATTAAAGATTACCTGATAAAAACAAAAAACTTGAATATATATATATATATATATATAAGAAATTTTTATGTAATAACTAAAAATATGAAATATGTTTAAAAATACTGCTGCTTGCTCATTTCAATGTAGTAGAGAACAATAATCTTTTATCTAGGTTTAATATCTTTTATTTTTAAATAAATTGAAACAAGTGCCATTATCAGCTACAAGAATAAATGATTCAACTTGGATCTAACAATTTTAATAGTGAAAACCGTGTACAATCCTTACTCAACATATTTATATTTCTACTACATAAAAATTGCAAACATATTCTTATGTTTACAATATATAAAATATTTCAGCTATTTTAAATTATTAATAGAATAACCTGGTAATTAACTTTCACATTATAAAAAAATAATCAAAATTCTAGATTTAAAGATATATATGCTATAACTGACTTAACTAATGAGTTTAACTGGATAGTGCATGTTTAAACATTAGCTTAACCCTAACACCAAAATGGGCCTAATGTAAACATACTATTCAAATAAAAATAAAATACCATAAAATGTGTATGAATAAATAATAATATCTCAGGATTATGAAATCAAAATACAACTATGTATTTGTAACTAAAATAAATATCTAAGTATATTCACATGTTTGGCTAGCATATTTCCTTGAAAATGTTACAATCCATATACAGAGTCCGAAGATATGTCTGGGTTTAAATTATTCATGCATAATAAATAGGTATTTTAAAATTTTAATCTTTAACTATAAATCTTTTATGTTGATATGGCTAAATAACAAAGGGTATTTATTATATATAATCCATATCCAATGTAATTAAGCATTAATGTTGAAATTGGGGGTAAGTGCTTAATAATAATAATACCATGTAAAATATGATGACCTTGTAATTAAGAAAATTAATTTATTAATAAACAAAAAAAATGTTGTAATATTAATGTATGTTCTCAGCACTCAAGATAAATAATTTCCAGTAGTCTTAATTAGACAAGCTTGATCCCTACCTTCCTAATGAATATAATGTATGAGGGTATATTTTCATATTATGGCATTAAATAGATCACTGAAGAAGATTGTTAAGCAAAAGATAAAAGAAACTTAATTATTGATAATTATTAATAAATAGAATTAAGCAATGTGTAATCAAATTTAAGTTTATTCAACAGATCATTCAATGTCATTTATAGCTTTGATATTTCAGCGGGATTTTTGGGTGGGCCTTAAAACTTAAAATGGGGACAGTGCTCTGTAAATTAGTCACCAACAATGTTTAATATATATATATAATGAAATGGTAAGATTTGAATTCGAATCTTAAGTTTCACCATTTTTTATCATCTCTCACCCACCACTTTTATCCTACCTAAATTTAAACTTTTGGTATCGAATTGTGTGTGTAGCGATTTTAAAAATATATAAATATCTGTAAAATTCATTGTAAACTCACACTTACTTCGATAACAAATTTAAAACAATAAATAAATATATTTGATATAATTTTAAATTTCTCTTTTAGTTATATAATGTTTATATAACTTTAACTATTTATTTTAAATTATAAACTTTCGTTAATTTATTGCTGTTTTAAAAATCGTATTTTAAATAATAATTTTGAAATTCAATTCTTATTTAAAGAAAAGTAAAAATAAATTATAAATCTCCTTTGTATTTGAAATTTGGCAAGTCATGGTCAGTAAGAGATATAATAGATTAATTAGAAAAATTCCCTAAAAGTTTTAATTATTAAAATGTTAAAAAGTTAAAACAAACCTAAACAATAGGAATGTAGCTTTCTGAATTAATTAAAATTCTAAAAATGCATTGATTCTCCTCGGGGCAAGTGAATGGAGCTAAAAATAAAATAGAATAAAATTGAAAGATAAGATAAAGAAAAAAAGGAAATTTTTGATTTTAAAACTTTATAATTAATTTTAATAAAAAAAAACCTTTATAATTAGACTTTGTGCTGCACTCTTGCTTGGTTGAGAGAATCAGAAAATCTTAAATTAATTAGTCCATTCAAAGGTGACTGAGTAGAAAGTGCCCAGACTATTCTCCCCCCAGAGATGGTCAATGAGATGCCCAAATCTCCACATGTGCCCTTAACAAATTAAATCATGAGAATCTGCTGTCCAAATAATCAGAATGCTGTTGCTGCTATGGAAATGAATCCATAACCTGAGTGCGGGAAAGAACTGCTACTGATTAAACTAATGAACAATTTGCAACTGACCATGGAGCATGAAAAACTCTTTATAAAACAGGTACCTGTACCCAATGCCTCTAGAGTACTCTAAATTCTATTCAAGCTATAGCTCACTCTATATAAATTGTACACTGATAAATTTAATTGTTTATTCTGTAAATTCTTTTAATAATCTAGCTTACTTAACTCTGTCTACTTCTTGGGTGCATATTTCTATTTTTTACATTTTTTTTATTATTTAATAATAGCATGCCGATAAGATTTCCGACTGGGCCTTGCCAAATTTTAAATATAAATTCTAATTAAAAGAGTTACCATCTTGTGTGACAAACAAATAGTAAATTTCTTTTATATACTTCTGTTGGCTGGTCAGGTTGGAAATCACCATAATTCCTTAATAGATAAATACATGATTACATGAAATGATGGATGCATGTACTGCAAATCATATGATTAATATTTATTTATGTTAGGTTATTTTGTTTCAGTTATTTTCATATTAATTTGACACACAGTCATTGCTTCACTTATTGTAAATACAGGAGTCTACTATGTAGCAGGTGGCAGACATATTACTTCTTAGAGTAACCACCCTACCTTACAATTACCTTTAAAAGTTGCTTTTAATTTTAAATAATAAAGTTATAATTCAATAAATCCATTAAGTGCATTTTTTGAGAGCAAAATATGTTATTCATTAAATGTTAGTAATGTAAGTCCGAGTCATAGATTTTACATTAAATCTTAACAGTGTATTATGTTAGTTATACATGTGTTACAGTTTAGAGATGTGATAATCCATCTTCAAGCCTTGGATATTTCGGATCATACAGTATTTACTGAATCCTAGTTGTCCTACACAAGTGGACATAATGAATGTTCTCATAGAGCTTAACACCTGTCACCCAGTCAGGGAGTAATTGTGGCACAGACCCTTTACACCTGATGGTGCTTATGTCACCTCTTTACCTTTGGGCCTATGGCAAATACCATCCCATTGTTTTAAATTCATCTATTGGCTTTGCAGTTTTAATGTACTGCCACACTCACATCACAGTTCTAAATGTACCGCATGTTTCTTTATTATTAATTTTATTATTCCAATTATGACTCTGTTTCTACATTATATGACATAAATTCACTCTCAAATCAATGTTTGCCCATAATTAATTTCTTATAAATATCTTATTTAATTAAATAAAATATATGTCTGCAGCTGCTATTATCATTCCTAATTTAGACTCATGCATTGCAAAGATATTAATTTCCTGAAGGCATGATCTTGAAATACTTGCTCAAGAATTCAGGTAGCTAGATTATATCAGTCAAATAATTATACTTCATTGTAAATATAAAACAGTATCAAAAGAATAATACCACTACTAGAATTTTAATATAATTATGTTTTATTTAAATAATTGTTTGTATGAAATGTTATAATTAAATAATTTCAAACCATACATTTACTGTCATATATTTATTTATTGGACACATCTTCAGTATACTATCTCCTCGATTATTTAAAATATAAATGTCTAGATTTAGTATTATTATCTGTGTAACTTAACAATAAAGTCTATGAGTCTCTCACATCTCCCTGACCCCCATGCCTAAATAAATGTTTACTAATGTAGCATCAGATGCATTGTTTTGTAGTGTATATTGTGGAACTGATAAACCATGTTCAAACTCAGTATTGTTGGTAGTTTCACTACCTATGATGCTGCTTTTCTGAATGGTGATTGAATTCTGCACTATGTTAATGAAGCATATGAATCTGACAGTTACAATATATATAGATATATGTAATAGTTTGTATATAACATAATAATACATCAGATGGTCTCTGCCACATGAGGACTAATGTTTGCAAGCAAAAACACATCATGGCAGAGATGATTGATTACAACTTACATGTCATGTTAAATTTCATAACTATTTATTATATTTGACTTTATTGGTTAGATAATCCAAACTTTGGTTGATTAATAATTTATTTAGCATTAGCATATTATGTTCATATTATATATACATAATTTACATAATGGAAAAGGTTAAACATGCTTTGAATTCATGGATGTTCTATTAATTTATTAAGTTTAGCTTTTGATACCAATTATGTAATATATATATATATATATGTCATATTATTATTACTATTTGCGGGATATTCTGTGTAGTGAAAATGCTAAATGCTGTCATTTTAGTACAATATCAAGTACCTTCCTCAGAGTGTGTTCTTTCTCGAATCATAAGAATGCATGTGAGATTTAAAACCGTTTTTATCATTTTCTTTCTCCTCATATTTAAATTCTATTGGTTGAGAAGTTTTAAATTTATTTTCTCTTCCAATAGCTTCTTCCAAATGTTGTTAATCTTCTTTAATGCACACCTTTCATTTATGCTCTTGGGCATTATTAGCTATAGAGATTTTTAAAAGGCCCAAGAGCATAAATGAAAGGTGTGAATTAAAGAAGATTAACAACATTTGGAAGAAGCTATTGGACAAGAAAATAAATTTTAAAACTTCTCAACCAATAGAATTTAAATATGAGGAGAAAGAAAATGATAAAAACGGTTTTAAATCTCACATGCATTCTTATGATTTGAGAAAGAGGACACTCTGAGGAAGGTACTTGATATTGTACTGAAACGTCAGCATTTAGCTTTTTCACTACACGGAATATCCTGCAAATAGTAATAATAATATGACATCTTTTATCCGTGAAAATATTAGAATTAATATATATATATATATATATATATATATATATATGCAATGTAAAATTACATTTAATTTAAAAAAATCTTACATAAGGCCAAATCTGTTGATATTTAATGTGGTAAGCTTTGACAATTCCTTCTCCAATATTTTTGCCTGGTTCCCATTTTTCCCAAAATACCATAATACTAGAGGGTGGTATGATTTGAGCTTGAGGAGGATTGACTAATTTTGGTCTATCTATAAAAAGAAATGAAATATACATATGTAAATCCATTATTTTGCTGCAGAAAATACATAAAAAAATTTAATTATTAAGGAGAATATTTTGTTCTAAGGAATTAACCGAAAGTACTTCTGTCAATTGAAAGATTATGTATAATAGTTAATCACCATTACATTTATTGTTTTTACTGTTATTACAATAGTTCTTAATTAATGGACATTGTATTTGTATCATATATATTGAATTATTATTATTATTATTATTATTATTATTATTATTATTATTATTATTATTATTATTATTATTATTATTATTATTATTATTATTATTATTATTATTATTATTAAAAAGTAAATTATTTTTAATAATATTGAAATTAATGAGTTGATTTTGCTGTGTTTCGGTCCTAAATTATATTTAAATTGTATTCTTTCCAAAATTTTAATATCGATTTAGTTTTCCTCTGTTTTTCCATAAATTGATAAATAATTGTATGGAAAAAATAAATCAGGCCACAAACAAACTGTGTATTCAAATGTATGTGAGTAAGTGATTGTTCATCCATTTACTATGAGAAATATAAAACTAGTTTGCAACATGCATTAGATAGCATATTTGTCAATATAAAAAGTCTAAATATATTTTCAACTTAATACTGTGATTTTTTTTTTGTCATTACAGAAATTTTAGAATGATTGAGACCCTCAAAAATTGGCATTGCATATAATAAATCAAATGATAGAAAGTTTAAAGGAGACTTAGTACTTTACTGATTTTACAAAACATATGATTCATTGATTTAGTAGTGTATATTTAAGTTTCCTTTGGAATTTTGGGTCGTTAAATTTTTATTTATTTAAAAAAAATATTGCTATGAATTCTAGTAAACTCCATCGAAAAGATATTCTATTAATGTTTTAAAAACACACATCTATTTATTTAGTATGTTTTGTTAGTTACCTAATATGTACAAATTTGTCCTAGATAATATCAATATTTTAAATTTATCTTTGAAGGCTAAGCTTCACTGTAGTAACCCGTACTGTATTTTTATTTCTCCGAATGTTAATCAATTGATGAATAATTCTAAGTGTATAATCCCTAAATTGCAAACAAGTAATATAATTTATCAGATTTCATGTGGATGTCAGAAATTTTACATCGTTGAATTGATATGTTCTGTGGAAAAAAGATTGAAGGAGCATCAATTATTATATAACTGAATTAAAAATAACGTAAATAGTCAATTTAATACAGCTTCAGTATTCTTTGACCATGAAAAAACTTGTATTTATAAGTTTACATTTAATAGTAATGAAATAAAAATATTAATGGAAGTAAGAAATCATAAAAAGAGGAAAATTAAAGAGGCAATGTTAATTGATAAATATAAAAATGAGGTTATTAATAGGCAAGTTGTGAATACGGCCATACACAGCTTATGGAAATATATGTAACAATAAGTCTGAAAATTTGAAATTCAGTTAAAGCTGACGAGAATTACCACGTAATCGAAAATGCTACAAAAGAATTTAAACTATAATATTATATTTATTGTTAAAATTTATTTATTATATATATATATAACCAAGTTATATAGTAAAAAGCATTTCTGAAACCTAATATTTTATAAATTGCTGAAATGGCCTATTAAAAAAAACCAGAACAAAAGTATTAAGTACTTGGATTTAATTAATACAATAGATAATGATTATTTTAAATTATACATTAAAAATCAAACCATTGTAAAACAGGGAATATATAAATTATAAATCAAAACTATTTATTATGCATAAGATGGCAAGTTTGAGATCTTTTTTGTTTGTAATAAAAACTTATGTCATTATCATTGTGATAAATTAAAAACATATTGAGATATTTGCCAAGGAATGGCTTGAAGTTGGGTATAAAATTAAACAGATTGACAATACTTTATATCAATTTAAAAAGAGTTATAATGACTTAAAATAGTTGAAGATTGATAAAAAAAATCGATATCTATTCCATATATTTCAAATGCTCAAATGAAAATTTTTAAGGATATATTATAAGAGTAGGGTACAATCCTACCAGACCAGCATATATTAATCTATCTCACCAAATCGAGCCCATTTAAAATTTATGCCCAACCAATAAGTTATTGAATGAATGTTATCTTTTTTATATCATAGCTATATATGTACGATAAATATTCACTTTATTAAATGTTTATAATAACAAATGTCACATCAAACTAATTTTTCTTTATTTAATAAAAAAATCACATTTAATAAGAAAAGAGAGAATTAAATATTTTAGAAAAAGAAAATCGTCTAAATATATAGGTATGCTAATAACAAATTAATAGTTATTGTATTGTTGATCATAAATTAAATAGTACAATAGCATGGACAGAGACAAAGTAAGCATAGTGATGATCCAGTGTCAAGTTAATCACTAGAAAAGCAAGTGTGGAAAGTCAAATATGAATTCCATTATGTAATTCTTTAAATTAATTATTATTAAGGTACACAACAATAGGTGATTACAGAAATGTAGAAGGAGAAGAAAAAAATTGGTATACCAAGTACTCGAAACTAAGTTCATTATAAAAGCAAATCCAGTTTATATCCTGTTTTAAAAAATAATTATCCACAATAAAAAGTCAACATCATGAGAAGGAATTTTCAAATGCTAAAGAAAATGATGCTATATTAAAAAATACTGGCTTTTATATATAAATTCATTAGTGGAAGATTATAAGAAATTAAAATTGATGGTTCAAGTAAGAGAGGACAATGATTTGTGCAGCTTAATGAAATAATGAAATTGTTTTTAACTTATATAAAAAAGAATGATACTATTAGGGCACAAACAGAAAGAAAACAAAACATTGCCAGCAGCTGAATAGAATAATGAAGTAATTTCTTCTTGTGTATAAAACAATTAAATGCCAAATATATTCAGGCTAAAATACTAGTGCCTTAGGACTGACCTCCATTATTCAATGATGAAAGCATGATGACTTCATTCATCTACTTTTATAATTCCTGAAGGAATATCCATTGTCCAACATGAAATAATTACATATAGATTGAGAAAAAGACCAACAGAGAGGATTGATCAAATATTATTTCCAACACATTATGTAGAAAGGTTAATGAGTAATCAATATTTTTACTTAAGGAGAATGATCCAGGAAGAATAGACTCTATATATGAAGAAAATTGTTGCTGAACTCATGAACATTAATCAAGATGATTTAATGAAGTTTTGATCTTGTTATATGTACTTATCATATATATATATATATTTTTGTTTACTTTCATTTTTTTATTTCCATACTTGGGATCGTAAAAAATTGTAGTTTATATTTTGGATGAGTCTATTATAAGAAAAAGTACAAAAGAATGGGGGGTGATTAAGTTTAGCTAATTTTTTTAAAAATAAAGTTTAGATCAAGTTTCCTTCTATAGCAATTTAACATTGATCATCAAAATATGTGATAAAGGTAAAATCTTTAACATCATTTCATATTAAATGCATGCAATCATTATAGGACAAAGTTTGCATTATGTGTTTGATGCCAATTAATAATCATTTTATATTTGTTTTTCAGTGTGAATGACTAATCTTCTAGCATAGATGCTTTGTGCTATCAACAATAGTGATTTATATACAGCTAAAAGTGACTTCCCAAGAAGATTAAACACCATTACTCTGAACTGAATGATGATGCAACTGCAAATATAATGATGAAAAACTTAATTTAGCTAGTTAGCTTTGCAGTCATTTAAATTTTTTAAATATTTTCTTTATGCTTTGTAAATAATTAGTGTCATGACATGAATTTCTACTATTGTATCAGGGTTTGGAATCGTAAATATATTCAATTATTAATATGGTAGAGATCCATTCTTGACACAGATGATTATACTGTTTCATATTGTAAATATATTCAATTATTAATATAGTAGAGATCCATTCTTGATGCAGATGATTATATTTTACATTGTTAAAATATTTTGATTTTTACTTTGCTTTGTTATTCAATAAATGTTATAAAATTCATTCAAATCAAACTAGTTTATCAAAATCTCTCACATTCACCAATCAACTTGTAGCCTGGAATATATATACACATGCACTTTAATCTTATATAATAATGATGAAAAATACTTGGGTGAGTATTTAAGCTGAGAGTTGAAGGCAAATTGTTCCTGAGTTTGAATATTAAGGCATAATGGAGCCAAAAAAGGCAGGGTGAGATGTGATGAATTAGCCCAAATTGTATCTAGATTTAATGAGTTAAAAGAGAGCTATCCCATTGGGGGGACACAATCTTGGATTAGGTATTTCATCACACCATCAACATCATCCTACCAGAAGACTCTAGGTCTGACTGTAATAATATGAGCTCCCCCCTCTCTGGTGGTAATAACCAACCTGTTAACTGTGGCACCCTAACCTTTACAGGCTCAAAACTGGTAGTTTCAAGAGAGGTGCAGCTATTGGATTGGTAATTTTTTAAAAAAAATATAACATTCTGTTGTCAATTTTTCATAGTACAAAATGATGATGAACTTACACATTTAACAATTTAAACATCCATCACAAAGTGTGAACATCATGGATGCCAATCAGTTTCAAATAAGTACATTAAAAGCAAATCATGTGTGAAGCATTGAATGCAAATTAAATAAGGAGAATGAAGTAATAATCTGAGATCAACAATAAATGAATAATTAATTAATAAACAAAATTTAAATAGTTGAGAAAGGCAAGTAAAAAGAAATAGGCTAGAGAGTAGATAAAAAGGGAAGTTTAAAATATGTGCAAAATGGTGAGGGGTGACAGAAAACCTTATGACACATCCATTTGTATCTATGTAAAAGAATTAATTTTATACTCAACTGTCAAATGGAAATTTAATGATAAAAAGTAGTGGAAACAATTATTATGAATGGATGCAAAACATTTGAAAAACTCAAAGCAGTAGTGGGAGTGAAATAGAAGAGGCTTCTGTTAGCAGTGGGGAAAAATCTTCGTGTATTTAGTTACCTGATGAGTTTGCGGCCAATATTAGCAACCATCCACAGGTACACATCACAGACCAAGTAACACCTTGGACTCAAGAAACAACTGATAATGAAGTGACTCAGGTAGCCAAAACTGCAGTAACACAGGCTATGGAAAGTGGGATGCCCAAGGAATGATTGTTCCATGTGATTATGACAAAGATGGATAGTATGAAAGAAGAAATAAAAAAATAATATGAGCAGTAAGAAAGCAAAGATGGACAGTGCAAAAGAAAAAAATAAAAGAAAACATAAACAATATGAAGGCAGATCTGAAAATGGAAATAAAGGATGTAAAAATTAGACTATTTGCAGACATGGAACAACTGTCTATAAATCTAAATAATGTCCAGAAGGACAATGCCGAACTTAAATTAAACCAACAGTGGGGAAATGAGAAGAGAAATAGATAAGAAGAATGTGCAGTGCCAACAACAATTTGAAGAATTGAAATGTAGAATCACTAATCAATTAGATTATAAATATAAAGTAATTGTTTCTATAGATATCGTATTAATATTTAAGTTTCAGTGCTAACATAGATTAATGTTTCATATCTAGTATTAGCATAAATATCACCTTCCAAATTTAGGTTAAATTAAGATGAATATTTTTTGTTTTTTATTCTTATATATTGATTTTGTAAACTATTTGTTTTTATATTCAAGAAATTTAATATATTTTTATAAATTTTATGCATTTCTTGTCAAATTATTATTAGTTCTCTATAAAGAACACTGAAAATCATTCTTTTTAAAAATATTTACGAATGATTTGTACATTCTAAAAGTTATACCAATATAATGTAGAATTTAGCAGTTGTAAAGTTTTTTTTATAAAATTTTAATCTGCAATTAATGATTTACTAGCATTCATAAAAACAAACTAGGTACTTATGAATCATTGAAGTAGGTACAATTTTTTTTATAGGTTCTTTAAATCTTCTGAAAATTGACAGCTGCAGCTGAAACATGCCCAGGTATCAAATTAAAAGGCTTTATAGAGAGCCAAATATTTATCTTTGGCATAGCTTTTCATTCTATTAATACTTTTGATGAATTTATATTGTAATATGCCATCAACGTCTAAAGATGAATGGAATTTATTTTTTATAAGCAGAGCCTAAATGAATGAGTATATTTCAAGTAAGATGAAAAATTAATGAAAATTAAATCTAAGTAACTTCATAATAATTAAAATACCATTACCTTGCTTAAAATTTAGTATGTTTTTAGGATATAACAATCTTGATTTCTATTTACCACTTGTAAATATAAAAACATTTAAGTCACCTACTATAATAATCAACCCTTTAAATTCCACAAGCAATTTTTTGATTATATTAAAATGATTTTTAAACTGTAAAATACCCATTTGTGAAGATAAATAGACATTACCACTAATCAAATTTTCATATCTCAAATTAATTAAAATCCAAATGCATTCGATGTCAATTTGGATTCTATCACATAAAACCACTTTATATTTATTCGCTAATAACTGGCATTAAAAATATTTTCAATAAGTCATGTTTCTGTAATGAATATTGTATCATAATTTGTTAATAAAGCTGCTCCACAAAATTATTGTAACTTTGTTCTTAAGTCTGTTGACTTATAAAAATATCAATTCATTATTTTGAATTGTAGATATGTTAACTTTTAAAACATTAGTAGATGATTCATTCAAATTATCACTTATACCTTTATTTGATTTCCCGTTGAAAGGCAGCATCTTCAAGCTATAAGTTAACATCATTCATTTTATCACGAGAAGATTCAGAAACAGATATAAAATGGGGCGTAGTTTGGACTAGTAGTTAAAACTTGTGACATATTACTAAAATTTTTAATTTACTTTCCAAATAGTTTTTAATCTTCTTCTGCTGAAGTTAGTGTAAAAAAAATTAGTGATATTTTTAATGGACTTCAGGTTTATCTTATTTTAGTGTGTGATTAAAATTAATACCAATCACTGGCATTTTTTTCTTAACATAGTTTTTCTATTTTCATAAGCTTCAGTAATAAAATTTCACAATTCAAATTTTCACAATTATTTAATTCATCACTTGTTTTACTTTCTGCATTTGTACTATTTAAGAAGACGTGTAGCAAATTTATCTTTTTGTACATCACCTTTTTTTAATAAACTGCTGTGAACCCAAAGGGATATTCTTAGTAATACCAACTGAGCAAGCATAAAGCTTTAAAATTCAGCAAGTTAATTTATCTGTGCTAACGAATGAAAGTAATGCTATTGAAAATAGTAAAAAAGAATGTAAATAATAGTAAGTATTCCTTTACTTTGGAATAGTGATTAATAGCAATTTTGCATGTGGGAATAATTTATCCTCACACACAGAGAATAATAAATATAGTTAGTTTCTTGAGTTTCTATTGACTTCTATTTATTACAGTGCTATTAAATTGAGTTTACTTTGACTTGTAGTTATTTCACATAAATATAATTAGCATCTGACATCTTACATCACATTAAATCTATCTTTTACTTAAATTGATAAATTACACATCTATGCATTTGGAGTAGCACATATAGCTCTAACTCAGTCTTGCCTTTCTTTTTACTTTCGAGAAACTTCATTATTTCTCAACTCGACTGCCTAATGCTAATTAGCATAAT
Organism: Epiperipatus broadwayi; assembly: GCA_028023455.1. NCBI lineage: Eukaryota > Metazoa > Onychophora > Udeonychophora > Euonychophora > Peripatidae > Epiperipatus > Epiperipatus broadwayi. Next base: position 12,234,371 of record JAQFVV010000016.1, read on the forward strand.
TTTAATAACATTTATAATTCATTAACGTTTGTTATGCAAATGTTTTAGAATTTTCAGTTTAGTGGAGATAATTATAATAACAATGTCCAAATTACACACAATCATACAATTTCCAAAATCAAATTTATTTACAATACACAAATCATACAGACAGGTTCACACCTCCTCTTCATTTTAGAAAATAATCTTTAAACTTCCTCGGCAGTTTCTTTGATGTCTAAGTATCATTGTATGTCTTCTTTAATCATGATCGGAATTTATATTTATTGATTTAATGATCCTAATGATAGATTATTCTCAACCAAATGCATAGTATTATTACTTCCATTTTGTCTGGTTAAGCAGTGTATTTACACTCTTCACTTACACAAGATTTGGATTTATTTAGTGTAAGTTTGCTGTAAATTTCAACTGATGTAACACACAAACATTCATGTCAGTGATTTACATGTCTCCTGAGATGCCATTTATTTTTCAAATTAATAATTCTAATGATTTCAAATACAATCTCAATCAAGATACCAAAAAAAAAACATTTCTGTTTAACAAATATCTGGCCCTTACTGTCTTACCCAATATAAATATCATGAAATTTTTCTTAGAGTTCCCTTCCACCAAAATATTTCTTTCTATTCCTTTCTTAGTTGATAATACCTTCGATAAATTTGTGTGATACTTTCACAGCAAAACTAATTTGCTAGCTTTTCATAGTAGACATAGTTGCGGTGAAATGATAAAGTATAATTTGTATCAATGTCTCCTTAATATACATAGTTTCACTATTTTCTTTAAAGTAGACTTCAAGCATTGCACAATGTTTGTCATGATTCCATTGGACTCTGTATGGCAGAGTGGAATTAAAATATCTAATTGCTTTGACTGCAAAATATATTTCATAGTCAATAGAATTACTTCCTCTGTATCACTATGATAGCAAAAACTTCAAGAACATTGAATATACTTCAGTATTAGTAGTTTTCATGAGATTGCACTTAGCCCAATGAGAATACAAATCTACCATCATTAAGAATATGTATCCATTCATAGGACCAGCAATGTTTATATAAATCTTTATTATGGGCCAGCACAGTCTATATAAATCTTTATTATGAGATTTTAGACTATCCAATATTTAAACAATTGCTTAGATAAATCCACTGAAGACTAGCATTCTATATTGTTATTTATAGTCAGCTAAATTTCTTTATTTAGGTTTGGCCATTATACATAAGATCATGCTAATGTTTTAATTTTCACATTGCTCTAAATGTCTGTGGTGTAACAGTTTAAACATCTTATAAATTTAGTTGGTACATGTAAATGGTTAATTATCCATCCCACTCAAAATCCACTTTTTATTATTTTTTTATAGCCACAGTCTCAATTTGTCCACTCAGAAATTTTGACAGTATTTAAATGTTTTAAGTTCATTACACCTAATAGGTTTGCTTATGTAAACTTCTGCTCTATTTTATCTATCACTGGTAAGCATGACAAGACATTTGCATGTTTGATATCTTTGCCAGGCTTATAGATTAAATCATAGTCATATGCAACCAATATGTTTACCCATCTGATTAATTTCTAGTTGGTATATTGTACAGTTTTTTATCTTTTGGTTGAAAAGCCCAAGTAATGGATGATGGTTTGTATACAGAGAAAATTCTCATTCATATACATATTGATGGAATTTTTTAAGTGCATACACAATGGCCACAGCTTCTTTGTCCAGATGAATCTAGGAGCATATGTTATTGGGCATTGACATCCATAATAGTGTTGTCAGATAGCAACTACATTCTGAATTCTGATGCATTGGTGATTGTAATAACTTTCTGATAGTAATTATAGTATACTAAGAATTAATTTGACATTAACAACCGTTTGCTTTTTGAAAAGCTACCATGTTTCCCTTTCAAAAATTATATAATGGTGTTAACACATATGATTTTTCTTTGACAAAAAAATTTATGGAAGTTTAACAATCCCAACTCCATGCTTTTCTAGGTTAGGATACTTTTGATGCCTATTTATAATTTGACCCAGAAACTTAATCTTAGAAATGCTGCAAATATATTTCACAGTGTTTATCTTAGCATTAACATTGTTTAATATTGGGCAAACTTCCATAACACATATTTTTACTAAATATCTAGTATGGGCAGAAATAAGGATAGTGTCTTAATATGAGATGACTCTTTTTCTGCCATTGTAACAAAATATTCATCTTAGCTAGGAGGATATTTGGAGCAATTGTAATTGTCTATGGAACCTTATTACATATTAAACAGTCAGGCATGGACATTATAGTTAGTAGCTCTGCTGAACCTTCTGTGTCATATATCTGATAAATTTGGACTTTAAACTATCTTTATAAAAATGACACTCTATGTAGCAAGGGTAGAGCTTTGCCCACATTTGGCACAGAATATTCTACTTTGTTTATCTATTTTTATTTAATGTGATGAGATAATTTATACAATTATGACTGGTCCTATTACGTTTCACAATCACAGATATCAGAGTAGCTCATAGTGAATCTTCCACAGATGACATCACACTTTTGTGATCATATCTGAGATCATCTTATCAACTTTTTGTTTTATCACATATGGAAACTGTCATTATTCCAACACAATTGCATACTTTAATAACTTTATGTCACTGGCTGGATATATTTAGTTCAGCTAGTCATGATTTCACTAGTTGGGAAATCTTATTTCTAGTTCCAGCTTCCAATTGTACTTTTTGGATTACTTTTAAATATAAGGCAAATGGTCAAAAACAGTTTTGACCTAATAAGAAGTTTATATTCCTTTTTACTATGAATAAAGTTAGTATTTTAAGTCTATCATTGAATTTTAATGGGCATGAATATTATACCTTATATGTGTATTTTATTTACATTGATATCTGTGGATAATACATCTGTATTTTCCAACATCCATTTATTTTCAATTTTATTCAATTCTTTTTAAGAATAAAATAGATAATGCCACAATCTCTGTTGAAAACTACATTAATTTTTCTAAAACAGATTGTCACATCAAGTGTAATCTGATCGTTATAAATGTCTTTTATCATTTTGACATCTACTATTAATCATGACTCTACTTCTTCCTCATTTAAAATCCGAAAGTGATTTGGCTTTTGAATTATAATCTTTTTTTTTTGCTGAAGACATGGGATAAATATCCTTAATATCTCATATGTGGAATTTTTCAGTTTTAAATCTGCAAACATTTTTTCATGGTATTTTGCATCACAGCAATAGGATGCCAGGTTATTATTTTGTGATTTATTCACAAGTGTTGAGTTTTTCAGTTCAAAAATTTTAGCTTGGAATTTTGATGCATTGTCTAGTACCATCTTTTTTGCTATCCACTTTGCAATCACTGTTTTATATATGTCATCAACTTCACTTTTCAATTTTTTTCTGATGTTATTGTTGATATTTGATCATGTGATATTTGCTGTTAATTTCTTATGAAACATTTTTTACTGTGTTTTATTGTTTATTATGTTCAGTCTGACATTTCATATAAAAATTGATCTAATATAATGTCTTTCAGTTCAGCACCAAAATTACATGTTTAGAAAGTGTTCACAGTGATAATTATATTTGTGATATCACTCACATGGCAACTGCTTCCTCATTCTAAAGCAGAATCAGGCTTTCCATTTAGATATTGCTGGTTGAAAATATATATTTAAATTTTAATTAACTTATTATAAAATATATCCTGGAGATGGGACTTAGAATTATACAGTTGTTTTTGCTATTTGCAGAATTTCACAGCAAACAACAAAAGGTAACATTTTGCATTTATCATCTTTAACATTATTAATGTGTGTATAATTGGCAATGAGTGCAACATATGTATTCCATATTGTCATATTATTTATATCAAATTCACACATACTCTGAGTCTGCACTACCATTATTATGCTTACAACATTTTTCATTTTATTAACACACAAGTTAAGTATTAATTTAGATTTGCATTATTTTTCTGTCTTTTTTTTCTTTGACACTCTTTGGTCATTATCTCCATAAAAATAGATTCTGCTGTCCATTGCACCACTCTGCTGTATACTTAGGGATATTCTTAACAATGCGAGATAAGCAAGCATTAATTCAAAATAATACTAGTAGATAAACATTAGAAGTCAATAAATTTATTTATCTGTGTTGGAAAATGAAAGTTAAGTATTTTTTTTTACATTGGAATAAAGATTAATAACAATTTTCTGTGTGGGAATAATTTATCCTCACACAGAGCAAACAATAAATACAATCCATTTCTTGAGTTTCTATTAACTCATATTTATTATAGTCCATTTAACTTGAGTTTCCATTAAGTCATAGTAATTTACATAACGATAACTAAAAGATGGAATTCTACTTCACTTTAAATCATTCTTTTACTTAAAATGATAGATTACACTTTTAAGTATCTAGAGCCACACATACAACTCTAACTTAGCCTTGCATTTATTCTTCCTGCAAGAATATGCACGTTTTAATCTTATTTATTATCCATCTATGTTTGATATGCAAGTTCTCTAGAGTAGATAGTGTTCTGAGGGATATAATAATAACAAGATACTGTCTGCATACAATCATACAATTTCCAAAATCAACGTTATTTACAATATACATGTATGTGTTTACAGACTGTCCATAAACATTCATTACTTTTTTATTTTGAACACATCAACTTTTAATCATTTCCCTCCCACATCTAGTGAGGTTTTATTGTTTAAAACTTTTATTATTATGAATCAAGAAATTGAGCTTGATTTATAATAAATTTAACTTTATAAATGAAAAAAAAATCTAAAAAATTATTTTGAATTTTTAAAGTATAAAAAAGTATGAAAATGAGATATACATAACATTGACTTTAAATTTATTGGTTCTCTATCATAATACTATTTTAGCAAAGAAAACTAACAAAATATTTATTAATGAATTCCAGTTTTTAAACATGAACAAATTATTATAATGTCACAATAAATGTATGAAATACAAGTCTGAAATTGTATTTACATCTATTAAATTATCATAAAATTCAGATTTATTAATTATTACAAAATTCAGAATTGCCATTTGATAAAGCATCATGACGATTACCACTGCATTTGGTATAATATTACTTCAAGTTTCTTAGCTTCTATTTTTAAAAGTGAAATATATTTTTTTTAAATCTAAATGGAGACATAAACATATTTCATTTTAATAATTATAATGAAAATGTTTTGTAAAATAATTAATATTCACATACAAAAAATCATCCGATTAGCAATTTTCAATTTTGTCCAGAATGGGAGACTTTTCACCCCATATTCCTATTACTTAAAAATGATGTCAGTAGTTCACAGATTAGTTTAATTCAAATTTTTATAAATAATGTAAAAACAAAGGCTGAAGAAAAGCAATTTAGAGCCATGTAAATATATATACAACTTTAAACAATCTTTCAAATTATAGAGGAATCAATGTGTCTTTTACCTTTATTGTGAGATGCGTTTTCATTACCATATATTTTTTCCTTTAAATAAAATACAATCACTAATTCCCCCAAAAAAGTTGATTATAATCAAAATTAATAGCAGCACTCTTGATTTTTGTTTTACTGAAAATCCTTGCAAAGTAAATGATCTCATAAAATAGTTTCTGTTTTAAACTATGTTAAGGAGTTATTAATGTCATTTAACTTAATTAATGTTTCCTTTAAAATATTTTTTCTTTCACAAAAGCCAATATCAAAATATGTAGAATCATTTATAATTACATATATATTTTCTGTTTTCTCTCTTACTTTTTTGTATTATTCACAATTATTGCCCCCCTTTATGTAACTCCCATATGTTAAATAATTAAAATTTCTTAATGACTTGGTCGGGTTTATTTGAATCCCCAGACAAATTTATTAATAATTTCTATCTCAAGATTACCATTTCCAGTTAACAATTGTAAATTGACTTTTCAACTTAACTCTTTGCCTGTCTTTGACGCGACCTCTCGTAAGCAGTTGACATCACTCTAACTCTGCAAGTTTTTATACGAAAATATTCGTTCAATATGTTTTTAAATAGATTTTTAAAAGCTCTATAAGATGGTGCCCTCTTCCGAATTCTTTTACAAGTAAAAAATAAAAAAAAACTGCATTTAAAGCTAAACAAAGAAAGAAGCTTATTGGTGATTGGCTCTCAGCCAGTTCTCAGCCGACAAAGACATTCTGATTGGCTGGAAAAAACAAAGAAACCGCCTGATCAAAGAAAATAAAGATAAACGCTGAGATTTTCATTTCAAATGTGATTTAATAATAAAAAAAGGATAATTTGACAAATTAAAAATAATTTTTAAAAAATAAACTAAAAAAACAAAATTATTTTCGAAAAATATCGAAGATTTTTGTAAAAATATTGAAGCTGTAGTAAAAAGAAATATTTACTTTTCTATAACGTAAAAGTCGATCTTTTTGTTTATATTATAGCTTTTATGTTGCCGAAATTGAATATTTTAAAATAAATAAATAGCAATTTATTTTTGAAAGAACTTTCGTTCTCTTCATAACCTGAAAAAATTAATATAATACTTTTTATAAACGTATCTGAGTTGAATTTAATATTATAGGCGAATATGTTTTAACAATAGGCTTTGTCTTCAGTTTGTGAGTTGGCCAATTAAAAGATTTGATTTTTATCTCATACTACCAATCATTTAATTAGCGGTTAAAAGGTTAATATATTCATGGTATAATTTATTATTACAACTGTCATTGCATTCAGTATATATATATATATAATTATTCAAAACAATACAATAATTAATACAGTATATATATATATATAATTATTCAAAACAATACAATAATTAATACAGTAACAATATTTTAAACAAATATATACCAATTTAATAGAAGTATTTTTTGATCATAATGTAACATGTAATTATGGTTTTGATTTTGATTTTAATAAAGTTAAAATTCTGTGTATTGAAAGAAATAATAATAAATGCAAAATTAAAGAAGCTATGTTAATAAAAAGTGAAAAGCAACAGTTGATAAATAGACAGGTAGCCAATATAAAAATTAATGAATTGTGGGAAAATTGATGTATGACGTATTACTTTTGTTTACATTTGTAACGGTTTTTTCTAATACAATTTGAGTCTAGTTGACAACGACTACATAGATAGTTGAAAGTACTTCTATTAAATTGGTATATATTTGTTTAAAATATTGTTACTGTATTAATTATTGTATTGTTTTGAATAATTATATATATTTTATTATAATTGGAATACAGACATTGATTAATAATTTATATATATATATATAATGTCTGCTCAACAATACAAAATGACAGGGTTGATATATTTAAAAAAATTACACGCGATCTACAAAGTGTTATTAATTGTTATATTGTCTTCTGCATTCCCAGATAAAGCATTTTTTTTTTTGCTAAAAAAGAAATTTGAATACAAAGATGGATATATATGTTTGAATCTAAATATATATATTTTTAAATAGTATTCAGAATGATCAAAAGCTGAACTTTAAAAGCAACCATATGAATAGGAAGGAATAATTTAAAAGAGAAGATTCAATTATTTGCTAATTAAGCAATTTTAGTTACATTCACATAATAACTATAATATACAATAATTGACTGTTTTGTTATATAGAAATATCGCTCTAAATCTTGAAAAGTAAATAAATCAATAGATATATAATATTATCTTTATACCATGATTCTTTGCTAAACAATTCATATCATAGGGGGTACTATGTCATCAATAGAGCCATGAAAGCTTAAAGATTTCACCTGCTCATTTAGAAAAAAATATGAAAAACATCTTTTGCCTTGAATAGAATATCTAACAAAATCCAAGACGGATTACTACTTTTTGACCCAGACTAGAAATTACCACTCTTCACAGCAGCAGAATTTCATGTTCATTCATAAGAACTTATTTGGCAAATAAACAGTTTCCAGCAGATTCATAAAACTTTAATTAATATAATGGGATAAAAATTGTGATTTTTGTTTTATTATTATTTTATTAATTTTTGTCTATTGTAAAATTTCTGTATATTTTCGTTTTCTACAATTGGAAAGCAGGGTGTTATAATTTTGGAAAAATTCGTTATGAGAGTAAAGAGGGGGAAATATTAGATTTAAGTATTTTTTTATCATCTTCATTGAATGAAATAATAAAAAAATACACTAGTTTGATCTTCCCAACCAACTGACATTTGACAACATAAAGGGAAATGAGAGGTAAGAGATTTTAATATTATCCCACAAAAAGCAATACACTAGATAATAATAGAGTTTGTATTAATTTATTTATTATTAATTAAGTTTATGTAAATAAGTCAATTATTTTATATAGCGCGATGTTTTTTATAAACAATAATATTTAAACAGCATTAAACTGTTGCACATGCGCTTTGGATTTTAAATATAAAATGAATCAATAATAATACTTCAACCACATGATAAAGTCTTAAGTTTACTTTTATATTGCTTTTGTATATGATTTATAACCATTGATCCATCTGGTCAACAAATATTTTTTTTATGTTTGTATATATATATATATATATATTAAATATATATATATAAAATATATATATATATATATATATATATATATTAAATTAGCCAGATAAAATCACGATCATATATATATATAATGTTACATATTCGTCATTATAAATAATTGGTCAAGTGCATGAATTTCTACCATTGGGTTGAGGATAAGAACTTTATTTTTATTAATATCATTATTAGATATCAATATGGTAGAAATTCATCATTGACATAAGAAATTACATGTGTCAGATTTAATTATTATTCCTATTTTGTATTTTTGTTAATCAATAAATATTAATATAATTTGTTATTTTAATTTGGTCTCTAGCTCATCATTATTTCCATATCCACCATTAGTTTTATAGCTCTTCATTATTCATATACCTGTCATAAACATTATAGTCTTAATTATTCTAATTATTATTATTATTATTATTATTATTATTATTATTATTATTATTATTATTATTATTATTATTATTATTATTATTATTATTATTATTATTATTATTATTATTATTATTATTATTATTATTATTATTATTATTATTATTATTATTATTATTATTATTATTATTATTATTATTATTATTATTATTATTATTATTATTATTATTATTATTATTATTATTATTATTATTATTATTATAGAGAAACTACATATACATACTTAAGTCAATTATTATAACTTTAATACATATAAACTTATACTGCACATACATATTTTTTATATGTACCTTATGGTTTAGATATGCTTAATTGATTTTTGGTAATTGATTATCACCTATATAGAGGTGCAATAACTACTATTAGTGTGATCTCCTTTCCTGATAAGAGAGTCCAAGCAATTACTCCCTGAGTTCAAATATTGTGGTATAATGTGGCTAGAAAGGGGTGAGAATGGGAAGAACTGATCCAAATTGTATATAGGTTAATAAAAATAGGTAGAGCTAGTCTATTGAAAGTAGATACAATCATAAGTTATGCATTTCATTATGTAAATACTTGCATCCTATCTGAAAACCCAAACTGCAACAATAGTAAGATGTACCCCTGCTATCCCTTGTGGAATCCACCAGCCATATCTTATTAAGTGATCAACATCAATCACTCAGGACAGCAACAGCTGAACTTCCTGAGGAGAGCTAACATTTTTCTTTTTCAAAAGACAGGCAACAGGATTTTTCCATAGGAGGAAATATATGATTCAGATTTCATATTGACATGCACTGTGGTTTAACACTGCATTTTTTCTAAATTCATTTTTCATAAATTTTATCATCATGAAATACTGGCACATAAAAGTTCTTTGGCTATAATTGCTTCCAGGTCAAGTTTTGCAAACAGTGGGAATAATACAACTTGAGCAGGTGTATCACGATAAGAGGAATCAAAAACAATTATTTGAGCTGAAACACCAGAGTGACCTAAGTAGAAACTAAGAAGGCAGAGAGTTTAAGTCAACAGTGATTTGAACAGGAATCAAGAGCGAGAGTGGTTTTAACAAGCTCTAGTTTTTTAATCTTTGATAACAATAGATGAACCCTCTATCCAATCAAAATTTTGCTTTGATTGATCATAAAAAAAATCTTTTTTATTTTAAATTATGAATAAATTCTTTCTATTATAATATCAGTAGATTACAAGAACTATAATATAATTTTTAAGTCAAAAAGAAAAAGAATTTTGACCTAGCATTAAAATATAATTCTATTTCTGCTTTTTTTATCTAACTATTTTTACACATGATAGCAAATCATATAAAGTAGATTTTATCTTACGTCTAAAATAATGGAAATTAATTAAGTGATTAGTATTTTTTTAGTTACAATAAAAAGTAACATTGTGTCTTACTTTTTGAAATATTTTGTTTAATGAAACAGCAATATATATATATATATATATATATATATATTCTAA